>CM046888.1:4414384-5014384 GCA_025688845.1 Cucumis hystrix | reverse complement strand
AAAACTTCTCTATTACAACATACCTTCATTCATAAAAAGGCAATACAATATATTGTACATAGATCATATGGAAAACTTATAATAATTAAAGTATCAAAACTTTCATTCAAGAGTATATACCCTATAGTAATATATATATCATGCAAGAGAGGAAAAAAGTGGGAAGGGGGTTTTAAAGTTGACCAAAAAGTCAAAGGCTAAGCAATAATAATATACTACATTAATCTCATTATTGCAAGAAAGGCCCTAAGGAAGTTGAAGTCCTTCTGATATCCCTTTATTAAAGTGTCCCATAAATTGCAAAAAAGGACCTTATAATATATGTATGTATATGTATATATATATTGGGGGAATGGGAGAATTCTTGAGTTATATATAAACTATGATACCAACAAAACAAACTCCAAAACCCCAACTCTATCCCTTTTTGCCCTTTTTACAGTCTCCTGATGCACTGCTTTTGAAGCTCCCCCCCAATGCTCTTCTTGGGGGCGAGGGGGGGGCTCATGATGCCATGTCATCTACCATATAAGCCACTCATAATGTGACATGTTGCACTTATCATCTCGTGAAACACAATGAGGGATTGTTTTGGGTTATGTGGGGGTGTATTGTGTTATTATTATATATTTTGGTAGTTTTGAAAGTTCAAAGTAAGAGGGGGAAAAAGGGGAGAAATAAATAATGGGCAGTTGGGTATTTGTTTATTGTGTGTGTGTGTGTGTGTGTGTATTGGAGTTGAATTGCAAGAAAAGAAGTGAGCTTTTTGTAAAGTTCTTGTTTTTTTGTTTAAATATATACTGGCAAACTGTATATTCCTTTTTCCTTTCTCTTTGCCTCTTACCCATGAATTATGTAGTCTGCCCTTAAAGTACCATACAACAAAAGAAGAAAAGTAAAGTAAAAAAAAAATATAGGAATGTCAAGGGATCAAATAGGTCCCTAAACGTAACAATGTCAAATAAATCAATATTAAAACATTCATCAATTTTTATAAATAATAGTAAGTATGAGATTGTTATTATAACAAAGACACTAATTCATAATAAATAGTATTTGTAATTTGTTTGAAGAAAGAAGAAGAAGAAAGGGAAGAAGAAGAAAAAGAAAAGAAAGGAATAGAAAAATGGGGAAGAGGGAAATAATAAGTTTGTGCTTTTGAGGAAGAGAAAGGCCACGCGCGGGCGCGAGTATTAAAGAAAGTGGGAGTGAGCGTGCAATTGCTGCTTTTAGTTTAATTTGGTTGGGGGATTTCAGGTGATTTTGAGAACTACTTTTCTCTCCCAACTCCCAACTCTTCCCCTCCTCCTAACCTTTCTCATTACCACTTTTTTCACTTCCCAACTTCAATATCTAAAACCCTAAACCCTAAACCATTTTCTAATTCCCATTTTCCCTCCCCCATTCTTTTCTTTTTATCTTTCTCTATTCTATCATTTAACTTTTTCTCCCTCTTATAAATTTTTCAATTACTCTAACTATACATAGTTCTTTTTAAGGTTTTTTAAGTCTTACCTTATTTTAAAATATTATACATTGGTTGATTTGATATGACTTGATAAATAAATAACATAACAAGATGGTGATTGGATAAAATATCAAAATCCTATAAATAGAATTTTATATATGGCCCATAGAAAAGTAGGTTGTTTGTGTCATTTCATTTTGTTTAGTACTTATCCACCTCATTTGTCCTTCATATTCTCACGCTATAGAAAAATAATTAACGTTATTTATGGTTGAAAGGAATTATTAAATGTTTATTTTTTGCAAATCGTCTTCTAGTTTTGTAATCCAAGTAGTAGTATACATTTATTTATTTATGCATTTTTAGTACAACAAGTAGTATGCATTTTGAAAATAACATTTAATATTTTTTGTTATTATATTTATACCATTCTCTTAGATGTGTGTTTGGGTCGTTATTACATAACCGAGTACATCCTAACTAAGAGTCGTCTTTCCTCTTTTGGGGTTGTGGGGTTAGGTTAGACAAAAAAAAAAAGGTCAAAGTCAACCTTGAAAACATGCATAGTCACATAATGTTAAATTATATATGCGATTGTAAGATAATAAAAAGGTAAAGTTAGTGTTAATTAGGGTTGAGGTAAAGAATGAAGAAAAAGTAATAGATATAATGGGAGACACCTGAAAGAGTAATAATGGTAGGGTATTAATAAGTTAAAAGAATAATAATATGGAAAAGGCGTGTGGGACGATGTAGATGGTAACACGGACCACACGTACAAAGACGGAAACAAAATAAGTGGGCCAAAGGTAAAAACTATTTGGGCTGGGCTCCGCCGTTTTACATAAAGAAAAGGCCCACTTGATTCGCACGTGCGTCCTCTCAGTCGGTGGAGCTGGGTGGTCCCATCCCAAAAGGCCAAAATGACAATTTAGTACTTTTCCTCTCATCACAGCCGTCCATTTGGAGCGGAATCATGCAAGTACTTTCAAGGGTCCACGTCAACAACACAACCCTCCGTGTGAACGTCACCCTTTTTTTCTTTTTTCTTTTTCTTGAGGTTCATCCATATCTATACCATACAAACTCACCCTTATCCTTCCTTCCCTTTCCTATTTTGTTTTCAATTTTTGGGTCTCCTTTTTCTGTTCGTGTCCAATATTTTTATCCACATTTCTACATTTTTCTTGGTAAGAGTAGCTGAAATGATATTTTCGTTATATTGTTAAAAAATTATTAAAACACAAGAAAATAATTATTGAAATGCTACTAATATACATAGCCGACATTTTTATTTATTTGAAAATAGTAAGATGTTGATGATTTAATTTTTTGTTTTTATTTTTATAATTTTTTTTATTGGAAACAATATTTTATTGAAATTTTAACATTTTTATCAACATTCATATTTTAAATCTTGATTTGTCTCGCTAAAGATTCAAAACCTTAATAAAAAGGTATTGATGTGTCAAGCTTATAAAAATATTCATTATTGAGGTAGGAAAAAGTTATGAAACAATAAATAAAAGAAATGGTTTAAATGTTTTTGTTATTTATATTATATTCAACATTATTTTATTTATAATTATTTATTATGTTTTGTGAATTTTTTATAAAATAATAGAATCTCTATTGACTCTTGAGGTTAACGTTGAATTCCTAATATTATGTAAAACATGAAGGAAAATGTTGATATGTTAATGAAACTTATTTAATTATTGCCTTTTTTATCATGTAATTATATGTATCTAAGTGTTAGAAATTAAATTATATGCTATTATGTCACCTGAATGCAGCATTTTCATTATTGGTTTGAAAATGAAGTGACTTAGTATTTATTGTTTGTAGAGTTGGTTGGAGTAAATTAATCATAAAATGTTATGTTAGGGTAGGAAAAATAAATATTATATTGGAGCAACAATGTTTAAGAAATAAGCACTCTTTCTTGGGAGAATATATATATATATATATATATAATAGAAAATTACATTAGATGACAAAAATTTTTTTTAGGAAAAAGCCGTTTATAGCACATTTTTTTTTTTTTTTGCATATGACAAATATGTTTTTTTACATATTATAAATATGACAAGTAATTAGATATATCAAAGAGCTATCAAAGGACTATCCGCTTTTAAATTTGCTACTTTTTCAATTTAGAAAATATAGTAACAGTGATCCTATTATCATAATTTCTTTTACTATATTTTTGTAAACGCCCCTATATATATAGTTTTGGCATTTAAGGGCATGTGATATTTCTAAAATAATATTTCATCATAGATTTGAGTCGATTTGAAATGAGTTTATGTATGTTTCAATAATATAGTGTACATCATGTTATGTGTGATCATAAATAGGTTGTGACATAATTGCTACAATTTTTTAGTGTAGTGTAACTATGTTGGTGTTGTAGCATATAGGGTACAGTGTATAGAGTGTGACAGCAAAATCTAGTACTTCTATTTTGAATCTATAGTCATAAAAATCACTTAACATTGATTTCTAGTGTTTCTAGCTTTATAAGGTGTGTCCTAGAAACCGACTAAATTAATCGCTTAGACCATCGAATAGGGTGGTCTTACTTGAATCTTGAACTAGGCTATGTTTGAACTCACATGGGGTAGGTAAATATGATCCCACCCACTTTAGGACTTAGGCCATAACTATCATGGGGTCAACAAAATTTTGGTCTAAATTAAGTTATGGTCAAATGACCAAATATAAGCTACAACAATATTAGGATCTTATTATCTCACACCTAAAACTAGGCTCTACTACATACATAAGCTTGCTTAAACATTTTTTCCTAATGTATAGTGTTCGAGTGCCAACTTTATTTTAAACCTATGTGATTGTTCCTTTGAGATTACATCCTTAATGGTTAGAAGGCAACCAGGTTAGGGTTTAAGGAGTTGTGGAATGCAAATAGGTTAAAGAAAAGGAAAAGGAAAATGCATAATTGAGCACGTGAGATTATTATCAATACAAGAGAAAGAGAAAGAGAAAAAGAAAGAAAGTATAATTTCATTTTGTATTTTGTTTTTTGTTTTTTCAATTTTTCTTTTTTGAAGAATAATTGAAAGCGAAATTGGAAACTACGTGTGAAGTAAGAAAAAGGCAACGAGAGGATCCCTTGGCCTTTAGCCATCAAAATCCACATTTTCCAAAATTTTCTATTCACTAAACTCCAAATATAATAAAATAAAAACTCATTTGCCAGCCTTGCAACCCTATACTTATATAATTCATTATATTAAACATTATTTGTTTATTTGTTGTTATTGTCATTATTTGTATATCTAAATTTGCACATTTATGTTTAGACCTTAGAACTAATTGTTTTTTTCTTGAAAAGGGTTTAGTCCTTTGCCTCCTCTCTTGCCAACAACTTTTGCCATTCCTCAACAATCACCAATAACTACTTAAATGTATAAAACATATTAACACGTATTATCTTCTCCCTTCTTCTTCTTCTTCTTCTTCTTCCATATCTCTCTTTTCTCCTTATTTAATTTTCCTCTCTCATTGTCACCATTTATGGCTTATGGTCCTTCTCATTGCTTCTTTCTAGCTTTTGCCACCCTCTTTTTATCCTAAAAGAACTCCCATTATACTTATGCACAAAGTCTTTCCATGATATCTCATTCGCCGAGAAAGGAAAGTTTCAAAACCTAATTTCATATGACTTCTCTAAAAATCGGACGGTAAAAAAAAAAAAGTTTGTTTGGATTTACACACCAAATACATATACGGATTTAAGATTTCGACTTTGTCCTAGTTTACAAAAGAAGAGTGAGATTGATCACAATTTTTTAAAATGAGTTGTCAAATCTTTCGTTGTAGGGTAAGAGTTGACTTTGCATATATGTTTTTATGTTTTTTTTTTTTTGGAAAAGACCCAAGAAGTTCTCTACATCACAACAAAAGAAATCATATTCTATTTCTTTAATTTGGACATAATTAAAAATTTCATCTCTACTATATAATTTGAGGATTGCAAACACAATTGTGTAGTAGTTAAGAAGGGACGAAAGAAAAAAATAATACAATTTATTATCTCGAAGGTCGGGATAATTATATGATACACCCATGCAAAAAGGGAGGAAAATGTGAAGAAAGATATGATTGGAGTGGATTGGGTGACCATGTTATGCCATGCCATGCATGCACTCTTTCTTGGTTTTGCAAAGATCAAGAAGTGATTTGGGGAATCTTTGATTATGAATCATAAAAATGGTAGCCAATGGTTTCTTAGTTGTAATGTGTGTGATAATGTCTATGCATTACCCTTCAACTCAATTATTAATGTTTCCATATTTTCATCATTTCATGATGCTGATCTGTCATTTCTTGTACTCAAAAAGGACAAATAAAAAATTTTCATTTCAAAAAGAGAGAAAAAAAAATAATATACTGATTAAATGAATTTGTCGACTTGTCGTTTTAGTTCGTTGACTATGTTTAGCCTAAGAAATGCAAATAAGCGTTGGGCTTAGGTTCGGCCCGTTTATGGTGTGTATAGTGGGCTGGGCCTAACAAAATGGAATTATGAAAATGTATAAAACAAAACAGTAATATGCTCTCGTTGAGAGTCGAACTCAAGACCTCCCGCTTACTAAACGGGTGCTCTAACCAACTGAGCTACGAGAGCTACGCTTTAACAATTGAAATCTTTTTATATAATTTATTTCTAATCATATTGTTTCATTGATTGAATTTGGTAGTGATTGTTTTCTTAAATTACCGTTTAGTAAAATGTTTTTTTTTTCCACAAATAAATAAATTTGGAACAAGTGATTTGAATCAGTGTTAGGGTTTATGAGAGATGTTGTAACTAAATATTTTATCAAGTTTGGAACAATTTTAGTTTTGTGGTTTTTTAACATATGAAGTGGTTTGAATATTTAATGTCTTGGTTAGTTGATAGTATGTAAGATTGAATCTCCGGTCTCAAAAATTATAGTACATTCTTCATTCATATGGGTTAAGTTATGCACGTTTTAAGACAGTGCATATGATTACTCGCCATTACTATTAGTTCTTTATAATTCACCAAAAAATTGTTCAGATTACTTAATAAATTTTAGTATTTGCTTTATTTAAAAAATAAGTAATAATTAAGGATACAAAATCAAAAATATGGTTGTCACTTTAGTTAAACTGTAGAGGGCATTGAAATGGGTAATGGATTATGGAACTAGTTTATTGGGAAATAATTTCTTTCCAGTTAATTAGTGAGACCACAACTTGAGAATGCAAGAGTCATAACAACTCAATCACTTGTCCAAGAAAACCTTAGATTTCTGAAAATCAAAACGGTCATGTAAATGCCATTCAACAAACTCAGGCCTACGAAATGAAATTTTAAAGTCGTCCTGAGATTCAACTCAAGTCATCATACTCTAACGAAACAAAGAAACTATTTAAATCTGACTAACTAATAAATCAACATTCAATTAGATAAAATTAGGTGCATGTATGCACTACCCTCGTTTTAATAATTAATTAAACAATCATAAGAGCCAGGAAGATGAAGGGGGAGGAAGTGGTTCTTTTTCAAAGCCATGACATTAATTAACCTTCAGTTAAATTTCTCAATCCAAATTTTTTTATGTAAACGCGTAAAAATCATCCTAATTCCAACTCCAAACAAGAATATAAGATAATATTTTTTAAACAAGTCAAACAGATACAAACTTTAAACTACCCAAAACCAAAAGTCAAGTTTATTTAACCAAATAAATGACTTACACAAAGATAAAACAATATACTATGCCTATCACTCAAGGGCATAGACACAAAACTTAGCTAATCAACGAAGCTCAAAGGGTCTTTAACTAACAAAAGCTTATACATACGAAAAGAATGTAGTTAAGTACTTAAACTAAAGCACTTTAGTTGGACAAATGAAATCGAAAAACATAGAAACTTTATGAAACTGAAAAATGTAACTTAGGGTTAGCATTTTGGATGCCTAAATTTTCAAACCCGACAATGGGATACTCTTATAAGGTCAGCAAGTACACACTTAACCAAATGCAACCAAACATCCATCCAACTCATGGATTAGTAGTATTAAAATCAGAACTATCCACATGGTACAGCCAACTCAACATGGCTCACATCCAACCTATACGAAAGTGAAGGCTTCCACCCAACACAACTTGAAATATCAATCTCAAACTTGTGGGTCATTGTAACATACAAGTTCCAAACTCTTACTTATGACACCATGATATTGATAATGATTGCCATCTATTTGGTGAGTCATTTCAACTATCCTGATCATAGAGAAGTTCAAAATATCAACTAGTAATTAGGAGATGACCTAATATGACCAACACCATACATAACATCCTGACCATAGAGAATGTTCATCAAACCTAGGGAAGCAGATTAAGAGATGTATTCAAGAACATACACTTAAAAACAGAGCAGCAATTGCCTTTATCTAATTAACTGTTAATAAATACAGCAAAGATTGCAGTTAACATACTAGATATACTTTTCATCATTATCGTTGTGCCAGTGAAAGTTACAAATCTAACCCACAATTTAAAGTAAGAAGAAAAAAAAAAGAAAAAAATAATGGGGGTGTTGGTATCTGACAGAAGTTTCTCCGCTGTCCACAATCACCATATTCCCATCATCACTCATATCTCAACACATGGAAGAATAGACTAATAGAATACTATGGGGATTGACGCTCCAAGAATAACAACTATCCCAAAGCCAATCCCCCCATTTCAACCGTAATGTTACTATCGACATCATTCTCCCTGTACAGTGCCACCCTTTATATGGTGGTCAAAGTAGAATTTTTTTTTAGAAAAAAAAGGAAGCCAAAGATGCTATTAAAACTTTCACGACATTCAGGAGAAGCGAGTTTCTTTGGACTTAAAACTGTAATCCCACATTTATGCATCATGCATGATATCATACTTCGTTATCATCTCCAGAATGAGTTATGAGATGCGAAAAATCTGTAATCAGGATGGTTTACGTTTAATAACCTAAGCCAGCTGTCAGCATCTTGCCACAAAGAGTGAGCCTTCGAACATTCCTCTGCACCCGTCGAATTCCAAAAAGGAATTTTGAACTTATAAGAAGCAAGTCCAAATATTGGCAACTGCAGTTTGAGAGGGAAATCTGCTGCGCACACCTCTCTAACTCTTGGCCAATGGAATTGTAAACCATCCGTGCTGATGCCTGCTCCAAACACAAGCCACGATGCCCATTGAAAGTCTTTCTTAAAAATGCAATTTAGGAAAAACTTTATAGGACAAGCCAATGATAGATTATGAGTTGATTACACTATAGGCATATTGCAGCTTTACCTGAGAAATAAATATTGTCCTAAAACGTTTTCTACAGATATATTACCAAAAACTCAACTTTTTACTCCTTTTTTTCTTGAAAAATATTCCGACAAAAACAGACTCACAGCCACAGCCGATGCTTTTCCATAACACAGCTAGCTAAAACAGGTGATAAACAATCTAATAACACCCAAGTAGTTGAATATATGCATTGAGGTCAATTTTACTGAAAAGCAATGCAGCACGCAGAGCATACACTAGCACTAAGAATTGATTGATGAAATATGTATCTATATACATAAGAAAACAAGGAGGAAATACCTTGAAATGCTGTTGACAGATTATGGAAGGTCAAGAAACAAGCATCTAGACTTTGTAGAGTTGGCCCCGTCGGAATCCGATAAATTGGATACCTTTAGAGAACAGTCAAATATGTCAGAGTAAAAGAATTGGATCATGATAAAATGTAATCAGGAGGAGACATAACTTACCATGCCACAGATATCCAACTGGAAGGAGATAAGTCACAGCTCCTGTATGTCTTTAATTCAGGAAAACGTGATGCAAGGACAGTGATCTGTTGAATGCAAGTTCATGTTCGTTATGAAGGAGGCTGAAATGCAATACCCTGATGTACTAAAGCCAAATAAAAACACACCTACCTTATCAGTTAATGGTTCACGACAAAATGGTGGGTCACGTTCCAAGTATTCGAAAACAAGCTGACCATGACGGTAGCAAGAGTCACTTTCATCACTCGATGACTCGGAAGAAGGAACATTCATCTGAAGAGCTCTTTGTGACCCCGGAACATTAAAGTCCTGTATCCACTCATTCTGAAGGGCAGTTTTTGTTTTCTTTTCTGCCCCAGAATTACTGCTACCATCACTGCTTGTTTCCTTTGATGACTCAGCATCACTATCTGCACCATGCCTTCCACTACAAAATACAATATCAAATTAGAAATCCACTTACCAGTCCCATGTACCTAATTTTAGATAATACTTGCCATATTTACCAGCTCAGAAAACAATAACAACATCATTTCCATCTTAATAAATCTATAACACAAAAACAACTTAGAATAAGGCTTTTTTGTAAAAATAAAATATAAATGACCAAAGGCGAAAAAGCTTAATGGATGAAGATCAAAAGGAAAGATCAATGAGATAGTGAAAGAATTAACCACTGAAAAAATAGGCTAGTATTAAAAGAAATGATGACCATATCTTAGGACATATAACCGCTACCTCTTCAATAACAAATGATGTTAATCACATTTCTTATGCAAAGAAGAAAAGAATATGTGAAAGGGGGGAAAACAGCCAACAGCCAACAGCCAAGCAATTGTATACATATATTGTTAAACCCAGAGTGGATATATTCAGCAAGTTATAACCCATAAAAAGAGTGAAATGTAAGGTAAACCATTGCCCAACATAAAAAGGTACTCCCCTTTCCTCCTTTATACACAATTGAAGATCCAAGATCAAAAAAACCCTTGCAACCTAAATATTAACAAGATATACATATTGCACAATCCTGAACATGAGATGAAGCTAGCATTCATAGTATTGTCAACGAATCACCAATCACAATTAGGCAAAATAAAGCTAGCATTCCTATCCTATAAATATAATCTATACAAAGCCTGAGATCTCAAAAAAAAAAAAATTGAATCAGAGACAATCGTATTACTTCTTACCAAACAGCATAAAGACATACCTTATTAAATCCAATTCATATAGGCAATGAGGCTAAAAGGGAAATAAGCAAAAAAAGAATTGCAAGAAATGAATAGACATAAGAATATGGTGATCTATGAAGAATCCTCACCTTAGTGCAGAGGACTTTGAAGGATCAACGTAGAGTTGTATGCCGGACAGATATGGAACATAGTACTGTACTACAGAGTCACTGCCATTTAACAATAGAGGGATACCGGCTCCATATGCACTCCATTCCTTGAAAGATTCCCAGAGATCACCGAGCACAAAATAAGGAGATGCCTCGGAAACTTCACGATTTCTCCACCCCCTCAGACTCGTCTGTCGACATCCCCAAAAAGCCAATTAAAGGAGCAATTCAATGATTTGAGAAATTGAAGCAAAGTCAGGTTCTCAAATTAAAAGCAACTTAGCTAAGATCTGTACTCAACTTCTTAACCGATATCCTAGTGAAACAAAATAAAAAATAGATAGAAATTAAAAGAAAAAGAAAACTAGCACTACAATTATAGTGATCAAAGAGACAGTGTAGAAGCACAGATGGGAAGTGGAAGGGGGACATTGTGAATGGAAGATTCCACATCTTCCTCAAGGCTAATCAACTTAACCACAAGTTCTTGAACCTAGCAAAATTGCAATAACCGTAATTGATTGTTCAATACACACATCTCAGAAGTTCATACACGAAGGCTGACCATGACAATAAGCTAGTTTCAAGTCCAGAAAGCAAATTAAAAAGTCCGAGGAAACATCAAGTGAAAAATAGGAGAGGAAAAAAAAAAGAGTAGCTTGAGCAAGCAATGATTACCTTAGGAATACAATGAGCCGGAACAAGAGGAGTAGTATGCTCCAAAAAGCGATCCAAATTAGTAGAATCAGCAAGTCCCCGATCGGAAACAGAACAATCAGAACGAGTGGACCAAGAACGACACTCATCAAACTCACTCCTCTTTTCCAAGTCGTCGATCGTGGAAGTAGCAGCCGCCACAACGTCCTTAGAATCTAAAGCACTTTGCTTCGGCTGCTGTTGCTGTTGCTGTTGTTGTTGCTGCTGCTGCTGCTGCTGCTGCTGCAAACGACGTCGCATCGCAGGTGGATGGTAGAAGCGATTCTCGCCACGGATTCGGGCAATCGAAACACCACCGGAGACTGACATTGTAAGAAACAAAGAAGAAGAGGAAGGCAGGGTAGGTAGGTAGGTATTCAGGTGTGTGTGTGTGTGTTTTTACATGTATACAGTGATGATGATGAAGAGGAAAAAGAGGAAGAAGAAGAAGAAGAGGAAAGGAGAAAGCAGAAACTAGGGCTTTGGAAAATCTATTGGGGGAAGAAGATAGTAACCAACAGAGAGGTTTATTAGAAAATTAAACCTATTTTTTGGAAAATTATAGAAAGGGGTGGGGGAAAGAGGGGATTGGATTAGAGAGAGAGAGGGGGGGAGATTTTAGGACCAGAACACCCGAGAAATCATAATTTCCCAATGCCCTTTCCGTTCCTCTTCTTCTTCACCTATCTCTCTATCCTTTGCGTAATGCGTTGTGGGGTATTTAACTCTAAATTTACTTATTTGCCCCTCCATCTTTTGTCTTTCTGACCCATGTATCCTTCTCCGAATCTGGATATTCCCAGATTTAACTAGACCAATCTTCCCACTCCTTATGGCCTTTTTATTGTGCCTACCAACTCTGGCCCACTTCCATTCCCCTCTCCCTCTTTCTTACATTTCCCCTTCCCAACACCACATTCCTTTTTTGTTCTCAACAACGCAAATTATGAGTTTTATTTTGAAAAAATAGCAAAAATAATTTAAAATTGTTATAATAGCAAAACATAAAAATTAGAAAAATAAATAAATAAAACAATTCCTCAAATGCCCCTATCCAATATAAAAAGTATAATTATTTACCTAAACCTCACATACATTGTAATTGAAATAACATATGCTCCATACAAAATTTCTCGCAAAAACATAAAGATTAGAAAATTTGTCATTAATGGAAAACTTCATCTCATATCTGCAAAATTTAAAATCTATTTCAACGTCCAAAAGATGCAATTCATTTGAAATGGGTAATTGAAAATTGAGACACATTCAATCAAAGAGTTTGGCTCTACACCAGTCGAACAGCCATGGCTGAAAGCTTCAAGTTGAAAAGGGGAGCATTGCTGATATTATAATAAAGATGAAATCATGAAATTATACCATAGAATTCAAAACTTATATACATCTTAACAAGATACGCATCGGTGAGTTCGTCCACTCAAATCGATGAAATCTTCATACATTCGAGATTCATTTCAGCTCTTCTCTCTTGTTTGCAATAAAAAATTTCTCTTTCACATTGTGTTTATCTCTTGTCGGCTACCCCTCTCTCAATCTCTTTCTTTTCATTTCTCTAATAAAACATAAAAGAAAATATTCAAATAATTGCAAAAATGCCGCATAATTAAATCCTAAAATTTAAATTCAAATTGTTATTAAAATTTAAATTCAAATTTTTATTAAAATTTATATATTATGTGTTATTTAATAGATTGTTTAAAATATAACAAATTTGAAAATATTGTATATATATTTGTCATTAGCATAAATCTAGCAACAAAATAGCAAATTTAGTTAACATTTACCAAATTTGAATGTTGTTTGTAAAATACACTTCTTTAATAAAAGAGACACAATAAATTAATTTTTTTTTTAATGAAAATCAATGAAAATAAGTGTACAATTTGAAATATAAATTAAAAAAACTATGTATTATCTAATAAATTTTTTTAAAATAATTTGAAATATAAATCATGTGAAAATAGTGGATTAGTGATTGTCATTATTTTAGGGATTAGATTTCATAATATTTGAATTCAAAATACTATGAAATCTAAGAAAGAGGAACAGTTGAAAATCTTTTAACAATTTTTTGGAGAAATATTTATTAAACATAAGTTTTATGAATTAAATAAATAAATGTTAATTAATTTGATTTGAATATTAAAAATCCAAAAATTTGTTATGAATTATAGACATATATTTAGAAGATATTGGAAAAATATTGTCAACCTCGAAAATATCTTAAATTAGTTAATATTTTTCAAAAATTTGCAAATACACTATATGGTATGATATTTGGTCTCATTATTTGCATCATGCAAATACAAGTAAAACACGTATTATCCTACATAAAGAGATATAACAAACGTATTATACTTGTTGATTACACATGCATAACAAGGATGATTGGAAATAAAACGTCACATACAAAATAAAACGTCTAATTAAAGTAAATATGAATATTAACGTAATTAAAAAACACAACGTGAAAAATAATTATCCGATATAAGAGGCACAATAAATTATTTTTTTAATAAAAATCAATCAAAATAAGTGTATAATCATAATTAGCACAATTGTAGTGATGATAAAACTTTGTTTTTAAATTATTATTAATCATACGTATTATGTATTATCGGATAATTTTCTTTAAATAACTTGAAATATAAATAATACAAAATGCTTAATTTATGCTTGCCATTAAGGATATGGTGTAATATTTGAAATCAAAATATTATGAAATATAATAATTTGGGAATGATTGAAATTCTCAAAACATTTTTTTATTAACCATAGGTACTATGTATTATCATATGAAAATAATGAAGTAGTCATTGTCATTCTTTTAGAGATTATATTTCATAATATTTGAATTCAAAATATTATGCAATCTATTGAATGAGGAACGATGGAAAATCTTTTAGCAATTTTGTAGGGAAAATATTTATTAAATATGAATTAAATAAATAAATGTTAATTAATTTGATTTAAATACTAAAAATCCGAAAATATGTTATGAATTATAGGCATATATTTAGGGGATATAGGAGAAATTTTGTTAATCCAAATTAGTTAATATTTTTCAAAACTAATTGTAGCTTGTAAATACAGATTGTGTGTTACTTGGCAAATACACTCTATTTGAAAACACGTATTATCCTACATAAAGGGTACAAACGGGTAAAAAAAAATCCAATAAATTATGTAACCACCAGTTTTGCCAAAATTCTTAATATTTTTCAGATTTGCTATTTTTCAGTTTGTTATACTGAATTTTGCTATTCTCACAGTTATCTCTTTCTTTTTTTCTTCGATCCAAACATCCTTCATTTTCGACTTAATACTTCAATACACACTTCTTCACTTTTGTTTATTTTAAGTTATGAGTATAACCTAATGCTGTTTCTGTATTTTATAAATTAATAAGTCATTTTGTGTATTCAATTTATTTTAAAGCCAAAGAAATTATAATTTTGAGATTTTGTCAATGCACCAAATGAAAACAATATTATTATTGTTTTTTTTTTTTTCTGGTTTGTTCATTAGCACGAAATGTGGAAATTTTGTATTTGGACATAAAAATCACGAAGGATCTTCATTTTTTACTTTTTCATTAGTGCTCTAAACTTGTTGTTAGGATTAGGAGAGTTCATTTTTACTTTAGATTTGCTTTTTACAAAACCATTTTTGTGTTTACGTTTTTATCCAATATGAGCAGTAATTCAATTGATTTCATGTTTTTGCCTCTCCAAACACTTCTCCTCAGTTTTGGTTAAACGCTCTCCATCCTCATTCTTGACTATTTATTTGCTAAAAATGAATAACATTTTGGTTATATGCAACATTTCTCAAGTATCCTAAAGAAAAATACAACTTGGGCCCAAGAGACTTTTGGGCCTAGGACAAGCCCACTCTCTTCAATAATCAAGTTTATCATCCGATCCTTGAGCCACACATCTCATGGAGCTTAGGTTAGGTTAGTTCGAGTTGATCGGATTAGCCCGTTCAACATTTGTTGATATTGAAATTTGGATACAGGAAAATAATACCACGAGAAGAGGACTTCAAAACAAAGAAAAAAATGTTTTTATCTTAAATTCAAAATGAAAATTTTATAATAACAACTAAGTCAGAAGTTTAAGTTACCTTATATGAAATTATAACAAAGAAAAAATGGTTTTGGTTTTATATTAATCTTTTTAAAATTAGGATATGAGTTTGCTCTTATCCCAAACAAGTTATAATTAAATATGATTTGATCAATAATTAATTGGTCTCTTATAAAACTAAGTTCACTTTATCTTGTTTATATCTTCTGTTTTTGTAAGTCCAAATTCACTCTTGATAACGTTAACTTTAAATTTTTTACCAACTATATTTAATTAAAAGAATTTAGAAATATCTTTCTTGTTTAATTTAAATTTAAATTTGGTACTTTTTACCATAAATTATCACAATATTATTTAGTTTCCTTTTGTTTTATCTTTCATAAACGCTTTCCTTATTTTTTTTTTTTTATATTTTTATTTCTTTATTAATTAAAGAATGGTATATGTAAATTTGAAGATATATCTTTATCTATATACACACATAAAGACATACATGTACATTATGGCTATGGTATGATATGTCTATCAAATGACAAGTCAATCAAATATAGTTCAAATGAGACAGTCCATAGACAAGCTTACTCTTACAAAAAGTGGTTCGTATCCAATTAAATATAATCAAACGAGGTAATCCATGAGCATATCCAATTATATAGAATGATGATTTAGGTTGAACTCACTTGATCAAATTTCATGTTTGAGCTGATTTTGAATTTAGTATGAATTGAATTTGGGCATGCATTTAGGTCTCAATTACTTATATTTAAGCTTAAAAAAACCTATTTTGAATTTTCATCTTTATACTTCTAACCCTCTGTCCCTCTATGTTAGTTTGGATTACAAATTATTTAATATAAAATTAAATGTTATTCGCATTCAAAAAAAAAAAATTAAATGTCATTCAAATATCTACCAATTAATTTTAAACATAAATTAAATGTTATACAAATAATTGAATCTAACGATCTTTTAAAGTTTAAAAACCTACTCGAGCCATAGTTTCAAAATGTAGAAACTAGATTTGTAATTTATCTTTGATTAAAGTCAACAAGCTTTTTTTTTCTCGGCCAACACAAGTACAACTTAAAGGTTAGATTTTTTTGAACTTTTTTTCTTAAAATCTAGACCCACATATGCAACATAATATTCTCGAAACTACGAAAATCTTCTCGTTAATTCGAAATACATCTCTTTTGATTTATTTTTAAAAAATGAGTAATATAAATTTTGAAGTGACTAATTATTTGTGGTTATATATATATATATATATATATATATATATATATATATATATATATTATTTTATATGTAATATTATTTTCTGTAAGAAATAATATTTGAAAGAAGTGTGTGAAGATTAAAAATACGAAAATGGTGTCAATTTGAGCTAATTTCATTGAATAAAGACGTCGAATACTTTGATCATACACTTGTATATATAATTGTTTGGCTAAACAAAAATTAAAGGCAAAAAAAATACTTGAAAGTTTAGAACATATAAATCTTTATACTTTGAATTTTTTTTAATAAGCCTTTGTTTTGTGTCTATCTAATCTTAGTACTTTAATTTTAAAAAGTTTTAACACTCCTAAGCATTTCATTTTATTTGTTTCAATATATATATATATATACTAAGTTCTTATATTAGCTGTCGTCAATTTAATATATACTTCCATATAGCTTGTTGAATATAGTACCTAAGGACCATTAAACAATTTAAAGGTAAAGTCATATTAAATATGGAATTGAAAGTTAGGTGAATTCAAATTAAAGGTTTGTAAAATACATAGTCTAATATATACAACTTAGAAAGTTTATATATATATTGACATCTTCAAGTCAACTCTATATGACTTGAATGAAAGATAGTTTCGAATAAATTACCTTTTTGGTTATATAGCCAAGAGATTAAAGAGAAGTTGTTCTTATCTCATCGTTGAAAACATTTCATATGCTTTGACGACTAAGTAAAAATGAACAACTTTAAACTTATCTAGCTAAACATGATCAACGTGATAGCTTGTGTACGCGAACGATACACACACTAGCGTGAGTTTGTGCTAGAACCCATTAAATTGTTATTTTTGTAAAACTTCTAAAATTAATCATTAAATATATAACAACATTTTTTAAAAAATTACAAATATAGTCAAATAATTTATTCATAATATAATCGTATTACTAATAAACTTTAAAAGTTGAATTAAGAATTTGTTATATTTGTAAATACTTTAACATTGTAATGCATCTGTTAAGAATTTGGACCTTATTACTATATTAGCAACTTTCTCTAGTATTTTTAAATAGTAAAAGAAAATAAAGACTGAAAAGCATATTAATATATATAAATAAATATAGAGAGACAGTATGTGTAGAATCCAAGTCCAGAGTGGCATGAAACTCCTAGAGATGGATGGCTAAGATTGAAACCTTGTAAGCCAAACCCCTGGATTAGGAAGAATAATATAAAGCAGATCAAACCAATATTTATATGTAAAAAGCACCTTTGAATTAACTTAGCTGACCATTGTTATTTTATTACAAAAAAAACAGAGTTTCACACCATGGTCAAATCACAATAGGGATTAATAGTTTATAAGATTTCAAATATTAGCATTGATGAAAATATTGAGATACCAATTTTATGAAAGTGTTAATTTTGGTAGAAATTGTTATAATTAGTTAATGAATATTTGATTGTGGGTTAATTAAACTCCAATTATTTGACAATTCTTAATCATCATTTCTTTAAAGTAAAACAACATTTAGAGGCATATTAGTGTAAATGTTGAAATTACAGAATAATATCAAATAATTTGTAATTAATTACAAAACTAAAGAAGATTTGACCTATTTCCATGCAAAATAGTTATAAATTTTTATTTTAGTACCAAAGAGATGGCCTTATAACATCTAATTTAGAATCTAAATGTTTATGGTAAAAATTACAATTTCACTCCTAAGTCATTCTAACTAAATTTTTTGAAAAGAGTAACTTAAATGAAAATGATAGAACTTGTACAACCAATGTATTATGATGCATAGTATAACTTAAAAGAAAAGTAAGAAATTATGGATTTAGAAGGGGACAAAATCTTACCCCTAATATCTCTGCTAAATTTTAATGAACATATTAGTGCTATTTTCATCACAATAATGCAAAGTAGCTAATTCCTTTTAAAAAATAATAAAACTAGAAAGAAAAAAGACGAAAATTTCCCTTTAACAAAAATTTTCTTAATTTTGATTGAAAAAAAGTGTAGAGTAGTATGATATAAGTAGTATATATTAGAGAATTGTGATGTTTTCTCATATTTTCAACGTGGAGTGGCGTATGGATTGGTTTGAGCTTGTTTTTCTCATCTGTTTTTACTATAGACTAGAGTTCATGCATGCAAAACCCAAAACCAGACGCCCCTTCTTTTCTTTCCTCTGCTTTATATTCTTCCCAAAATGGTCGGTTTTGGATTTTTTTTTGTATTAATTCATTTGTTTTATTTTATTTTATTTATTTTGTGTCGTCCAAGTTCCAATTAGATTCGTTGCATGTCCCACACCCTTTTAAATATTCCCATCTCCTCTTCTTTTTATTTTGCCTCTCTCAATTCTGATTCTTCGTTTATGATCTTCTTCATCTTTCACATAATCTCTCTCTCTTCTTTCCTCCATATTCTTTCCCTTTACTTTCCCTCATCTCCTCATGATTCCAGAACTTGAGGTATTCTTCTTCTTCTCCTTGTTTCTTTTCATCTCCATTGTAATTGGGTTCTTACCACTTACTTTCCTTTTCTGCAGAAACCGAAGATTACTGAGATAAAGGTCCGGATGGACTGTAATGGCTGTGTCCAGAAGATCAAGAAAGCATTGTATGGAATTAATGGTGAGCCAAAGGAAAGAAAAAAAAATCCATCTTTTTTATACATTTCTTTCTTTCTTTCATTCTTTCTTTCTTTCCTTCTTCTTCTTGAGTTTTCTTGTTCTTTTGCAGGCATTTATGATATCTACATAGACTTTCCCCAGCAGAAACTCACTGTCATTGGATGGGCTGAGCCTGAGAGAATCATGAAAGCCATTAAGAAAACAAGGAAGATTGCCACCATTTGTTCTGATTCTGAACAGACGGATCCTCAAGCTGCTCCCACTGGCCAACCGCCGGATTCTATGGCGCCGGGTGGCAGTGAACCACCCAATTTTTCATCAGGTCCTTCTCCTCCTGACATGGTCATGGGTGGTGGTCCTCCTACTGACATGGCCATGGGTGGCGCGCCCCCACCTGGTCAAATGGTCGTTCAAGATGGTAGTTTTGATCCAAACAACGGCCAACAACCACCACACCCTGGGGGATATGATGCTGGACAGGGCCATGTCAGCCACCAGCCGTCCGATCACGGCCATGTCGTCCACCAATATCCATCAGAATCTGGCCATGTTGTCCACCATCAAGGACCAGGACCAGGACCAGGACCAGAACCTGGCCATGTCATCTCTCACCAACCTGAGTATAGCCATGTGGTCCACCATCAACCACCAGAATCCTTCCACGTAGGCCATCAACCATCCGAGCACGTCCACATGGTTAACCAGCCACCTGATCATGGTCATACCGTTTACTCCCACCAGCCCCCTGATCACAGCCAGACGGTTCAATACCATCAGCCAACAAATTATAGCCAAAGCCATGTAGTCCACCACCACCAACCCGAATACAGATACGCCTCTAGCCACAACTACCACCACAACATCCCAGGAGCGACATCAATGCAGCCGGCAACTGTGATACACAGCTACAACACATACAAGCCATCGCCATACGTTACCGAGTATGTCCGACCACTCACATACAGCAGGTCCCCAGTATACGCCTCTGAATCCATACCACAGCAGCCAACCACCCATTACAGCCCAAGAATGGATCTTTACAATTGCAATGAAGACTATTACAGCACAGGCACAGGCACAGGCAGTAGCAATGGGAACATCACATCAATATTCAGCGACGAGAATCCGAACGCTTGTAATCTAATGTAAAGTAAATAGAAAGAAAAGAAAGAAAAAAAAGAGAGGAAAAAAAACCCATCTGGTAAAAGATCCTATAGTTGAGTTGGTGAAGTGATTTAATGTTAGGAAGACTTTTTGATGGGCACGCAAGAGAGAACGAATGAGATTCCCAACGTGTGAGTGCTGTAAGAATCTGATACCAAATTCTCACCTTTTAGTGATGGGTAGATAGATGATAAACCAGGTGAAGAACATTCTTGTAATGGCGACGTGGGGAATCTTGTAAAGTTGTAAAGATTTTTAAGGCTTCAACGGCTGACAGATGTTTACAGAAACAATGACTCTATGTTCTTGCCAAAAAAATCATATTTGCTAAAATATAACAGGCAATCACAGAGAATGAACTGTAGTTCTGTCCTACCAGAACGAATCTTCAAATTTAATTCTGCAGTCATTTTGATGAACAAAAGCCCATGTAATCACTGAATCAAAAAGAACCCAATATATCCAAAACTGATAGCCCATATGGCAAATGTCCCAAAATCTAAATCAGAGTTAAGAATCATGTTTAGGCAATGTTTTCATTCTATAAGTTGGTTGCACCAATAGAAAATGTAAAAGGGCAATAAGACATCTGGTCAATTACATCGTGACAACCAACGTCAGATTCCAATACTAAAGTTAGAACAAGCAATAAGTATTACATAAATCAATCATGTGAATAATGTTTAAAGAATTAAAGATATTTTAATCTGAGGAAGAAAGCCTGAACGGACAACTAATGGCAGATGCAGATGTTTACGCAACCAGAACATTAACAACATACAGGCATCAATAAGGGGCATGCCAGTGGAAGCTTGTTTGATTCACATTCCATGATGCTTATAAGAATAGTAGCACTCAAGCAGTAGATAAAAAACTATGGAAGGAAATGACCAGAAAGGATGATTCATTAATAAACATAACAGGAAGAGGAAGAGAAATAAAATGTATACTTGAATTGGAAAAAAAACACCCATCTTAATTTACTTAACAAGCAGTAGAGTGTCACCAAGATCCCTTTATTCCAATCACTTGGCTCCACATGAATTGCTTTTCACATCAACTAGAGTTTTATCCTTTCAGCCCTTCACAACAAATGAACAATTTACAGTGAAATTACAATGCACCAAGCTCTTGAGGAGGGGGAGGGAGGGGGAATAATTTAAAAAACCAACACAAACAATACCGAAAGACCTGTAAAATCACTACCAAAAATTTCCTTACACGTGAATGAAGAAATGGAACTGTACAAATAAATCTGCAGAGTGCAACATGGAAGAAAGCAAATCTAAGAGAATGAAGAAACAAGTAATCTAGACATGTGGTTTTTATTTGAAAGAATCTGGCTTGACTTGGAGAAGGCAATGGTTGAAAGTTTTGGTATTTTCCCTCATGTAGAATGGGGGTTGAAATATATATTGGTGTACCCTTGGGAGGAAAGGGTTTTCATAAAACAGCAGTCTTTCCAGTTGAATTCACAAGGGGAGAGGCTGCTGAGGAAGAAATTGAATATGGAGTACTGAGATCAGAACAGGGTGGGGGGATCACAGATTCTGAAAAGCCAGAAACATCTGAACAGATCCAAGAAGTGGAAGAAGATGAATTGATTGAAAAGGTAATGTTGGATAAATAAATTGAAGTGAAGGGAGATTCTTGTATCCCAGAAAAGTTTCCAGCAATTTTAATGTTGGTGCCTCTCACATTCTGTAAGGTTATGTCCTGCACAATTGGAAGAGCATTAGGATCATACTCATCATCCGGATGTGACCCAAAGTGACCAGAGGCACTGAATGCCGTGGATATGTTTTCCATTTCAACATCCGAAACAACTATTCCTTTAATGTAACCCCCTCTTCCCTTGGTAGTTCTAATTTGAATGCCAATAAATGAGTTGTTCAGTTGTACATGCTCCACAAGAACATTAGATATCCCACCAGACATCTCACTACCAAAGGCAATGGAAGAACCTGAAGATGACTGAAGGTGGACCCGTCTAATGTGTATGTTTTTAGATGGTCTGCCATAGGCAATACCATACTGATCCCAACCACTCTTCAAGGCAATGGCATCATATCCTGTGGCAATGTTGCAGCCCTCTATGCATACATGATCGGAGGAATCTGAAAGCACCAATCAAACTTTATTTAGAAAAGAATGCTTCTCCACCTCATTAATTAGAAACAAGAAAGAATAAATTGCAAACTACTAATTTTAATTCTTGAATTGATGATCATTAATGAAGCCATCATGTACTGTATGTCTAAATTTGTTCCGCCCCACAATAAATCCTTTTGATCATGATGGCATCCCACTACGCGTCATAAACTCCTAAGTTAACAGAATCTTATTTCTAAATTGAATCCAACGTCACCATTTTAACAGTGTCAAGTTTCTTAAATTTTACTGTAAAATTTATCACCATAGACCTCAGGCCCCAAATATAAGAACTTGGTATATTGGGACTTTTTTTTTATAAGAGGGCATTGTTTTTCTATGATTACATGATGTTAAACAAGTGTTGATAGTAACTAAAGTTTATAACATATCTGTTAACAGTCAACTGCTTATAATAGCTTTCTTGATGGCATTTTCTTCTTTGTACTAAGTGCTGTGTGTGTGCATGTGAAAGTGAGAGATAAAAGAGAGAGATTCTTCAATGGTGCTCAAGCCATTCAGCCAATTGATGTATCACATCAAACGAGAGGGAGAGAGTGAGTGAGAGTGAGAGAGAGCCCATCAACAATAGTCACACAAAATAACAATGATGGATGCTGAAAATTGAAGCATAACAAACCTGGGACTATTCCAACTGTGTAGGGAGATTCAGAAGGTGCAGAGACAGAGATGTTGTAAACATAGACGTTACTGCACATGAAAAACTTTTATTCAATACAGATTCTCTGACAATCAGCAAATAGACAAATCAACAAGGTGAACACAATCGGCAGAGGCAGAAGAAACTGATCACTGGTTGTTATAGCATACCTGCAATAGACTGGATGAATGTTATATGCAGGAGTATTCAAGAAAGTGAGGTTTGAAACAACTACATATTGAGAATCCTCAAATTCCACGAGGTGAGGGCGGCTGTAGTTTAATGAATGAGAGCTGAACCAATTCCACCAAACTAAACCCTGTCCATCAATGACCCCATCATCACCTAGCAAATCCAAAATCAACATGATATCACTAGTTCAGAGGAATGCATATCCACAAACTATATTCAGAATAAAGGGTTAGATTTTAGGAGAGCAACAAACCTGTTATTACAACATCTTGTAAATTGTAACCATTTATCAAGCTCCGGTATCGTTTTCCTGGTACTTCAATACCTCTCCCATATGAAGGCAAGGGATTGACAAGTT
This sequence comes from Cucumis hystrix, assembly GCA_025688845.1. Classification (NCBI taxonomy): domain Eukaryota; kingdom Viridiplantae; phylum Streptophyta; class Magnoliopsida; order Cucurbitales; family Cucurbitaceae; genus Cucumis; species Cucumis hystrix. Next base: position 4,990,527 of record CM046888.1, on the reverse strand, counting down.
CCCAATGAGATGGGTCCTGTTAAAGAGAAGATCAATGCGTTTCAAAACGATGCCTACAAACAACTACTTGTTCGAGCACCAATCCATGAAGAAGAACATACCTGAGAGCCAAGAATCACAGCACCTTTTTCCAGGAAAAGGGTAAGGTGGCTGGTAAGATTAATGCTTCCAGTAAGCCATTTTCCAGGTGGAACATAAAGCTGAGCTCCACCCTTATCAGCAAAGGATTTAAGATAGAAAATGGCATTTTGGAAGGCAATGGTGTTAAGAGTTTTGCCATCTCCAACAGCCCCAAACTCCAAGATAGAAACACTGTGTGGCCTTGGATCTAATGTTGGTTTAGAATCGCACTGTCCCGCGAGCTCTTCACCGATTATTTTTGCAGCATTGCTCAATTGTAGAAACAAAAGCAATGCCACCTACAGAAAAAAAAACAAAACAAAAGAAACAAAAGAAAGAAACTCAGGGGCAACACCGTGAATTGATTAAATTAACCAACTACAACAAGATAGACAACAATGGTAGAAAAGAAAGGAAGCCAAATACACCTAGAACCATAACTACATTGAAAAACAAAAACTTTGCAAATCCCCACAATTGCAGATTCAAGTTCGAGAATAAATGAAAAAAATAAAGTGATTGACATAACCACTTGCAAATCAAAACACCTACATGAATATGAAACTAATCCCACAAGAAGAAAAGCAGATCAAAGAGAGATAGAATCAACAATTAGAGAAATCAATAACGTGAAAGTAACAAAATGCAGAAGAACATCAAATCTAGAAATTGAAACCTGCCAGAAAATCAACATCAAGGAAATGTTCAAGGAGAGGAGAGAAAGAGAGAGAGAGAGAAGGGGAAAAAAGGGTAATAGCGGAAGAGAAGGGAGAATACAAATCACGAAAAGTCAAAAAGGGTTTCTGGACCATCTGTAAAGAAAAACATAGATAACAGAGCAAAAAGAAAGAACCCGAGGTAAACTGATGATGCTGGAAGACATTGAAAAACAAGAGTAAGAACTCACAAAAACACACACACACACACACACACACACAAAATCATCAAAAAAACGAAAAGGGTTTGTTCAGAAATCAATAGAAAATAGCATATGGGGTTGAAAAGATTCGTAGAACAAAAGAATCAAGTAGTAGTAGTATATAGAATGAGAAAAGAAGAAGAAAAAAAAACCCAGATAAAAAGAAACGTACTTACTAGCAGCATCCTCATTGGTCAAAGCCAGAGACGACAATGACCAAAAAGAAAAGAAAAACGAGATGCAGAATCCAAAACGCCGAAGGAGAAGGGGAAGGAAGGCAGCGAAAATCGGCGAGGGAGAAGGAAGCTGAAGCCGGAAAAAGAAAAAAAAGGAAAAAAAAAAAAAAAAAAAAAAAGAAGAAGAAGAAGAAGAAGAAGAAAGTAAGAGAGTAAGGAGGGAAATGAAAATGGGTATTGGAGGAGATAATAAGCATTAATGATATAAATGCGATACAAAAATGAATAAAAATAATAAACTTACAAAAGGGAATTGTGAATGAAGGAAGGAAGAAAGAAAGAAAGAAAGAAAGGGAAGGACAGTATAGAGAAATGAAATGACAGCTTTCCAAATGCACAAACACAACACACAAAGAGAGAGAAAATAAAAATAAAAAGGGGGGGGAGAGGAGAATTTGGGTGAAGAAATTGTGCCCTTTGGTGTTGGTTTGTTAGATTAGAAGAACAAATAATTGATTTATTTAAATAAAAAAAAAAGGAATAGAGTTAATTAGGAGTAATTAGGAATTAGGGTGTGAGTGTGTGTGGGTTGTGAATATGATTAATAAGGTCTGTCGCCGACAAAATTGTTTGAAACGGCCCTCCATCACAGGAGGATTTGAGAAGAAAGAGAGAAAGTGTGTTATGTTATGTCTCTACACTATAATCTTTATATATATATATATATATAAATAAAATGTATGTTAGTTAATGTATAAAGTATAATGTAGTATGAAAAAAAACACAAATAAATTGGAAAATGTAGGAGGAGGTACAGGTGGAGAGTTATGATTGGGTGAGAGAGGGGAAACGTGGAAGGAAAAGAGAGGAGGAAAGGAAGGGGGAGGGGAGAGGTGTTTGGAGTTGGAGTTGGAGTTGGAGTTGGGAGTGCATGGGATGGGGGCAATGAGAGGGCATGTGGGATGACAGAAGGAGAGTGGGTCCCAGAATCAATGATAGCGGAGATGCCAGGCTGGCATCAATCACTTGACAGAACAACAAACAATCACCCAACACTCGCACACTAACGAATAACATTAACATCTTCTTCCACACCCTCTTCCTCCCCTTTCATTACTATCTTTTCTTTTCTTTTCTTTTCTTTTCTTTTCCCTTTTTTACTATTTTACATTTCTTTCTTTTTTCTCTCCTTTTCTACTTCAATTCTCTCTCCTCACTCCTCATCACTACATATCTACATATCTACATATCAACAATACTATCTACCTATACATTTATTCTACTCTCTCTTTTTATTATTAAATTTACTTTTTGTATTCCCTATAAACAATTTTTTTTAAAAAAAATATATATGAATATTTAGGCTAATATATAGTTGATGTTGATGACTATAATCAAAATGTTCATACTTCTATTTTCAATTTTGTTATAATGGAAAATCAAATCTCTATTTTGATATCTATACGTTTAAGTATCTTCCTTTTCATTTATATGAAACTTAAACATTTAGAAGGAAGAAAGTACAAGCTTTCTTTAATTTAGGATACAACTGTATAATAATTCAATCAAAATATAAAATATATGCATATTTTATTTCCATATCCATCAATTATGCTTTGACAAAATGATTGATAAGGAGGAACATATTCTTATGACTATATCAATATATACATACATCTTTTTTTATTGTTCTTATGAGGGTCCTAAAAGCAAAATGGTGTTTAACATAATAATAAATAAAAAAAAAAAAAAAAAAACAATGTCTATCTATTTTCATAATCTAACTAGATTGAACCAAAAACTTTAAAACGGCTTGAACAACAAGAGAAAATTCATTGTAACCAACTCCATATATTATTAATATGATTGAATTAATTTTGAGGTTCTCAAATGAAATTAAAATTTTGGATTAAATAATTGAAGTGTGAAATCACCCAAAGATTAAGAAAAAAAAGAGAGAGAGAGAGAATGATAAAAATAAATAAAGGTAATGGGAAATTAAAGAGGGAAAATTGAGATTAGAGTGTGCTTTAGGGGGCATGGAATCAGATATTTAGATTTATAGAAATGGCCTGAATTATTTTTTGTCCATATTTGGGCTCCATTTCATTGTCTCTTTCTATATTATTATTTTTATAATATGTGTATATATATATATATATATTACTCAATTCTAAAAGCAGCCAGCTATGTGAAGCCCAACACCCACCAAATTATATTCTATTTAAATAAAAATAAAAATAAAAAAATCAACAATGGGGTGAGTTAAAGTGATTAATTTAATTAATCCCAAAGTGTAAAACATAGGTTTTGTTTAATATTTGAGGTTTTTGTTTTCTACCATATTTATTAGAGATTCCCTGAAACGAACGGCCGAATGTTTGGGTTTTTTTAGAAAAGAAATATCAAATTTTGGTTTAGTCCGCCGGAAAGTTAAACCGTTTTGATTCCGATGTGCGGTGGCGGCGGCGGCGATGGTGGTGGGTCGTCGATGAATCGGACTACAGGCTGTCAAAACACATCAGCACATGCACATTTACAATAATGGCCTTTTTTTAAAAAAAAATTTCTCTTTTGGATTTTTCTTGGATGCCTCTTGGTGTTATAGATTTGCAATTATTGTTTTTATTTTTTTTGACTAAATATATATTGGTTGGTTTAGTATTTAATGTTTATGGTACTTTGTTTTTAATTGAAAAATAAATAAATAAATAAAACATTTGATGGTTGATATTATCATGTGGTTTATTTAAAATATCCAAGTATTTAAATGCACAAATAGAGAATTTCTTGAGAGTGAAGGTTAAATCACTATCAGAAAATGAAAGAAAGAAAGAAAATTTGAATTTTGTTGGTTTATGTTTATGTCTTTATTTCGGATTTATTCTTAGTATTCAAAATTTTAAAGATGATTATGTTTTTCATTTTAGTCTACATAATTTGTATGTGTATTTATTTTAGTACTAATAATATGAATTGTAGGAAAATAATTATATTGGTCCTAATCTGTTTTAATTGTGACAAATCTATAATGGAGTTTTGAGTTGTTGTATAGTAATGGAGGATTAGTTCAATTTAATATGTTGGAAACAATCATTAGGTAAAGCAAATATTATTAAATGACAAAATAATATACCAATAGTCTTCTTCTTTCACCAGCCTCTACCAATCTTTTAATTTGTTTTTACCACTCGACTCTTTTACTGTATATACCTCTCTCTCACTTGATCTCTAAACGTAAATCATATTCAATTGTGATTTTTTTTTATTTTTTTTTTGTATTATTCATATATTAGCATGGGATAAAAATGGTAAGAAACACCAAAATGTGTCACCCTCTAAATAAGTTATGATTACAATAATTGAGAAAGAGAATGAAAATATAATTAAAGGAAGAATTAAGTATAATTGGTGTGTGTTTTATTACAAAATAAGGAGTACGTGATAATGGGAGAGGACACCCTCTGTCCATTGCCTTTTCTTGTTTGTCTTCAACTACCATACCAAATATATACATACACCCATCCACACAAAATAAAACTTTTTCTTTTCTTTTCTTTTCTTTTCTTTCATTTTATTTCATTCAATCATTTTATATTTGGTTATTAAAGAAATAAAAACACACATTGTCTGTCAACAACACCTTTCTGAGTGTGCCTATATATTCCTTTTCCAGTTTAATTACAAACTTGGTTTCGATTGGATTCAGTATTTGAGTCATTCTAAAATAGATGAAAGCTTTATTAATTAAAAGAAATATCATACACACCAAGTATTGCTCAATCTTTAGAATTACTACATACATATAATATTTAGCCATGATACTCACATCAATATGGAGAAAAAAACTATGTTATCAACTTATCACTTTACTTTTACCGGAAATTTATATAAATATGGTTAGTTTACACAAATATTTAGCAAAATATTGTAGTTTTAAAAATATTTATTGAAATATTGTAGAGAATAAGAATCTAAGACATAAGAGAGAATAAAAAGGTTCTCTTCACCCAAATATTTTTTCTCCTTATTTTCTCTCTCCATGGTCGGGTTTTCAACCCAAGATGACCTTGCCTTTTTTTTTTTATATATATTTAAATATGTAAATTTAAATAATTACATAATGAATTTTTTTTTGCTTTTTAAATCAAACCATAATGAAATTTTAATTGTATCTTATCTTTCATTCATTTGTCACAAATTTTATAAAAAAATTATAATTGTATTTTTAATTATTAAAAATATGATTGTTGAACAATTTTTTTTAATAATAACCTGTAATTTAAAAAATTAAATGTAAATTAAAACATCTTTTAATAACCAAATTACATTTATTTAAAAGATAAAAAAAAATTAAGTGTGTTCCACACAACAACATTATCGATTTTGAGCTAGTTGTCACTGTTGACTCTGAACTATTGTGTTATCCTAGCTCCTCTTGATTATCTAGTTATTGTTGGTACTCTTGTCCATCTGAAACATGTCCAGATGCTTCATAATACAAATACTCTAACCACTTAATCATAATATCACTACAAGGATAGACAGACTCGTTGATCAACATTCATGTATGAAGAAAGTTTATATTAATCCAGCCCAATATACCTATAAATAAATAAATAAATATATATATATATATATATATATATAATTTATTTATTTATTATTTAAAATTATTTTTCTTAACATATTTATTATTTTATTCATCATTTTTCACCTTCTCTTTCTAATCTTTACCGAAAGAGAAATTAAAGTATTAAAACAATTTTATTATTTTAATCTTTACTAAAAAAGAAAGTTTTCAAACCTATTTTGAAAATATTTAAAACCTATTTATTATTTTATTCTTCATTTTCCATCTCAAATATGTAGGTAAAAGAAAAATGATTGATTGATTTAATTTATTTTTCAGGTAAAATATTTTTTTTTATTATTTTATTATTCAAAAAACAGAAAGAGATCAGAGCAGAATGAAGAATATATTATTATTTGTTGGGGCCTATGTCTCGTTTTGAACACCAGACATCTACTTTTTTTAATATTGGTCGGGTCTTCAACACCTGACCTATTTAAATATATATGATATTAAACTAAATATTTTTTCAACTACACTAAACCTCTGACTACCATATTTAAATAACTAAGTATTTATTTTATCTCTTAAATTAATGTAATTTGTTTATTAAAAAATATTTTAATTTACATTTAATTTTTTATTACATGTCATTATTAATAATTAAAAAAATAAATTATATTTTTAATAATTAAAAAATACAATTTTAAATTTTCATACCATTATAAATTTACATAAATTTTCATACAATTATAAATTTACAAAATAACTAAATTGGAGAGAGAATGCAAGGTCTTGAATTAAACCAAAAACAGGAGAGAAGGCAATGTCTTGGGTTTAACCCACGACAAAGGATAGAGAAAACAAAATGCTAAAATTATTAAAAATTACCGTATTATAATAAATATTTTTAAAAGTACACAAAATCAAGTATTTTTTTTATTTACAATATTTAAATTAAACCTCCGTTTGGATAGATTTTACTTAAATAACCGAGATTAAAAAAAACCATTTTTAGAACTATTTTCAATATAACAAAAATATAGTAAAATATCGCAGTCTATATATGATAAATCGTAATAGATTAAGATAGACTATTATATGTATTTATTTATCTTTTTTGATAGAAACAAATATTAGTTTATCTTGGTGTTCTCTATATATCATAGAGACTATGTTATATTATTTTATTTATAAATATTTTTTTAAAATTTATCATTTTAAATAATTTCTCATATTTAAATCCATATTTGTTTGAGTTGGCATACCATGAAATAAATACAAATAGAAATATAAAGTCCGTTTGTAAAATTAAATTACATAAGCATTCACATCTAACTGCCACCCATATATTTCTTTCCTTTGTTATCTAATTTTTTTGAAAAAAAAATCACATTTCATGGTGTAATTAATTTAATTTTTTTGAGAAAAAGTATAAGCCTTACCTGAAATAATGTTTTCTTTTTAAAATTTTAAACACCAAAGATATATATATATAACAAGAATTTAAAGACATTTTAAAATACAACAAAAAACAAAATAATTATAAAGTACAATAAAATTTTGTATTTATAAGGTAGAAATTTATTAATGTTTATTGCTAATAGAATATGAAAAATTGCTATATTTTTAATAATTTTGGTTAATTCTCAAAAAAAAAAAAATTAGGAAGCATACATTAAGAAAATCAGAAAATTTAAAGCAAAATTTAAAAAGGAACTGACATCTAGACATTCAGAAACGAGACTTAATGTTAAAATTGTTAACTTCATGTGAGTTTCAATCATATAATTTATTTTAATAATATATAACAAAGTTTTAATTATTGATAATTGTAATGTTTTAAAATGAACACAACAAAGAGATAAAATGATTTAGATTTTTCTAGAAAAAAGAAAGAAAAGAAAAAGAAGAAGAGGTGACCAACGGACACTTTGAATTTTATATATCATTATTATTATCTTCAAAATACACCTTCTTTCTTTTACCATTTCATCTCCACCATTCATTTCTCTATACCATCATCCAATTACCATTTTTAAAATCCTACTTTTAATATTCCTTTTTCAAAAAAAGAAAAAAAACCTCAAAATCCCCGTCTTTTTTAATATACATACACATCATAAAATTATACATAGTTGATGACCTTTTACTCTATAAAATGTTATTTAGACAAACATGAATACATAGTGTACGCACATATATAAGATAAATAAACTAGCTTATAACAAAAAATAAAAAATAAACTAGAGCAATATCATGAAAGAACCAAGTTCGTCTCATTCATTGTATCTCTTTAATTCATTTATAGCAAGAAACTAGGACCCAAAGTTTTTGAGAGAGTCCAAACGAGAAAAAGTGTTGTAGATGGGAAAAAGGAGAGGAAAATATACATGGAGGGATTTGATTTGACAAGTGAAATGGGGGTATGAATTAAGGAAGGCAAAGAAGTGAAATGAAAATGAAGAGTGACAGATTTATGTATGAATGAATAATATATTGAATGAATTGAATGATTTGGATATAGATCATTCATACATTACATATGATATGAATAATAATTTTAAAAGGTGGAAATAAATGAGATATTAATGGTAAAATAAATATAAAAAGTATAAAAGGAAAATTATAAATATAAGAGACAGAGATAGAGAGAGTGATGGGGTGGTGGGGAATTTGAAAATGGACCAATGAAGGGCAAAGGGTTCATTCAAAGATAGACAGTTTCCATTGCTGGGAGCTCACCCTATCACAGACATACCCACATGTTACTACAGCAACCCTAATTTTAGCTATCCATCATAAATTAAATTTATAAAATCAATATCTAATTTTGACCCTAAAATAATGCATGGATTACCATCCACTTCATCATACCAATTACATCTTTATTTGCTTTTAATCTTCCAAATTTTCTTACTTTTAAATCTTCAAATTTTGCTATGCTTTTTTTAAATTTTGGTTGATGAGATAAGAGTTTTGATTTGGTTTGGTTTCTAATACTATTTAACCTATAATCTACCTACAAATTTATTGTTTTCATCTATTTATAACGACGCATACTAGTAGCCCAATTTTATACAACGAGCTAACACAATAAACAAAAATAGAAAACAATAATTTATTGCTTAATAAATAACCACAGTGCCACATATTTAATATATTTTAACTTATACAATCAACTAACACAATTTAATATAATATAGGAAAATGATAACTAATTAATATGATACTAATTTGCAATGACAAGAAAGTTTGATCAAGCTATATAGACTAATCAAATGGGTATAAAAATCAAATTGAAATTAAGATGCCCCTATATGGTATTTGATTAATCATAAATTTAAGGTTTGAAGAACTGAGCCACAAATGGAAGAGAGGAATTAGAATAATTTGTAGAGTGAATGTATAGGAAAGGAAAAGCAATTAAATATAGACATGATTTTTTTTTTTTTTTCATTTAAGAAGAGAAATTGGTTTTGGATTATTAGAATTTTTTGGAAAAGACAAAACAAACAAATAAATAATTACACATATAAGAACAAGTCACAATCTGTAATTTAATTTCTACAAGTTTTTCTTTTCTTTTGGTGGAGTATCTACCATACAAGGTACAAAGACCTATGAACAATATACTTTAGCAATCTTCAACAAACTGACAACCAAATTTATTGCTTCACACAAAATTCTATTACTCAAGTTAATTATAAGATTAATTATTAGTTTACGTCAAATTGTCAATTCTACCAACCATGATTTAATTTTAGGAAGAGATTTTATTATCTTGTGCTACGTTAAAATATACTCTTCAACTAAAGTTAACTTTAAATTAAAAAAATATATATATGATATAAATTTGAGAATTTGAATGCTAAATTTGAATAAGATAAAATGTAACAGATACTATACTCATAACGAAACGTTAGTCAATTAATTAAAAAAAAATGGAAAGGAATGAAATTAAGGGAAAGTGTTGGGGATAAATAAGGTAAGGGGGAGAGGGGTATGATGGGGATTGTGGAACAATGAAAGCCCTCCTAGCAAAAATAGGTATATGATATTTTGTTGTCTTCATTTGGAAAACTTCAAAATCTTAGCTTTCAAATAAGGGTCCAAAAAATTGCAATTCAATCCCTATTATTATTTTCTCTCTCTCTATGTAGTTTCATGTGCTACTTTGGCCTCCCCATGTTCATGTTCTCTTCTAATATCAACATCAATTCCCCAATGGGACCAATAATTCAATTTTTCAAACACAAATAATCAAATTTTGAGGTCACAAAATTAAAACAATTACAACCCCCTTGGCCTTCATAATTGGGGACTTCTTTGTATTTTCTTTCCTAAATTATTAATCTTTTGTGTCTAAACTTTCCTAAAAATGAAAGTTTCAATTATGTTGTGTAGTGATGGGACTAGCAATTGATAATTGATAATTTTGATTTCATTAAATTTGTTTTTGTTAACAATAATACTTAAATATCAATATGGTTGTAGGGATGGGACTAGCAAATTATAATTTTAATTATATAATGTAAATAATGTAAGGAAAGTGACAAAATTTTCATAATAAAGACTTTGAACAGTGAATCAAAGTTTTATTTGTTTGTTAATAGTAAATTATTATTGAACTTGTACATTTAAAAACTTCATTTTAACTATACCTTTACTTTCTACCTTTACCAAATAGCTTTTATCTTACTTTTTACAAATATCTTACAACTTTATATTTCAAACATAAGCTCACTAACCGAACATATTAACCACAATCTTGTTAAACTCCAATTATTCAACCGAATAAACATCCAAAAATGTTGAATTCATTTGAAGAAAAAAAGTTTAGTGTGTAGTTATGTACATGAATCATAGTCAAAAAGCTCAAACCAGATTGGAAGCAATTTTTGTAGCTTACAAAGTTGTAGTTATCTTAAGGTTCAAAATTCAACACACACACACACACCATCCTCAATCATTTTGGATGCCATTTGTATTTATCAAATTTCATACTTGAATTACGTATTAGGCTTTCTAATTTGTTCATTCATTTTGCCTTAAATTCAATTGATTTGGTCACTGGTCATTCATTGATTGAGGGTTATTTTTGCATTCTCGTTTATTTTAAAGGCAAACTCAAAAGTTAATATTTTCCACCCAAACATAATACAATTGGTATAAAGTTTGTTTAATGATTTTGGAGTGAAAAGAGAAAAATGTTTAATTTTTTTATTTTGTTTGAAATAAGAGAATATATCTGAGAAAAAAATGTTTAATTTTTTTATTTTGTTTGAAATAAGAGAATATATCTGAGAAAAAAATGAGTCAACCTATTCATAGTTGTAATTAATACGACATAGTTTATTTGTAGTTTTTGTTCAGTTTAAAAATACCTTCACCTTGGTAATTGTATTTTTTTATTTTGGTTTTGGTGCATTTTTGTTTTGTGTAATTTAAAAATATTTATGTTGGTCAACGTACATTATTTTATTTTGATCTATATATTTTCAAAAGTTCTTTGTTTTTTTTTTTTAAATTGATCTTTTTGTTCTCTTAAATGAAATAAAAATAGAAAGGAAGGGACTATTTTCTAGAAGAAAAAAGCACCAAAACTAAAATAAAAAAATACATTAAGAGCCAAAATATCCTTAATAATTTTCATTTTAACCTTAGATCACATTAAAATACATTCAATTTTCTGTCTTTCATTTTAAGAAAAAAAATCTTCAGTGAAATCTAATAAAACAATTTTAAAGTTAAAAGGATGAAATTTAACATTTCAAAAGAGTACTTTAAGTATTTTTGTCTTTTAAAATTACCTATCCCTAGATTTTTTATATTTGTTATCTAACTTTTTAACCATGTTTTCAAAGTAGTTTGTTTTAGGAAATCACTTACAAATTAATGTAAAAAAAGTTAATTTAAAAAGAAAAAAGCAAAATAATTACCAAACAAATCTTAACCACTGATTTTTTTTATTTTTTTTTGTTAAAGTGCAGCACATGGGGATCAATATTTCCTTATTTTACAAAACATTCTTGTAAGAGCATGAATCCCAATCTCTTTATAGAGTATTGAATCCCAATCTCTTTATAGAGTATTTTTAGCACATGTTTTTGATACAAATTTGAAGAAACCATGAGACATTCAAATCATTTTGGATTGTTACCATACTTTATAAGGTTTTCAACCAACAACCCAAAATGGTAAATGTAAAAATTCTTTAAGTTGTTAAATTAAGTGAAATGAAAATATAAAAAGTTATAAATAAGTAACAAAAATCTAATTACTTCCAATTTTCTTCTTCTATTTATTTGGTCCTATTTTCATCTTTTAAAAAGATTATGCCTTAGAAGGTTCAATTTTTCTACCAACGTTAAAAACAAAATAGAAAAGACATGCCCAAAATATAAAAGAAATTGAGTAACCACAGGGTTGTTTCATCATCATTGTTCTTAAAGAATTAATATTTCAATAAGTATATTAATTTTTAAAATAACAAGTTAATTAAAATCAATTAATAGTATGTTTCGTATTAATTGATAGATAAAACATATGTTAAGCAGTGTTTAATTTTAAAAAATAAAATGATTATGATTTATGAAAGAAAAACTATAAGGGTTCAACTGTTTGATATATAGACATGTTTTAATCCTGAAAATAAAAGATTAAGAAAATAAAGAATGATGGAATTTGAGTTTGATGATCAAGTGGGTGAGAAAATACCCCACATTCCTCAACTCAGTCTTTCACTCCAATACACTTTTATCACACTTTACCATCACATTGACTTGACCCATGAGAGATCTCCATCATTAAACACTGTGAACACATTACAACAATATATATTTTTCTAAAATAATAATAATAAATCTCTATGATTAAACTAAAAACAAAACCCAAGTTCCAAAAAGAAAACTTGTTACCCACTTTCTTTATGAAAGATTTGAACTAATCATATTACATTTAGAAAGAGTTGTTATTCGAAAGTGTTTCCCTTTCCCTCCAATTCAAAAGACAGAGGGAATTTTGCTTTAATTTGAAAAATAAATAATAAAACTTTTGAAAGAATTAGAATTTATTTAAATTCCCCCAGAAAAGAAGAAAAGAAATGGCAATGAATGGATATGGAAGTCAGCTGAGTTTCACCAATGTGATGATTTGTTAACATTTGAATAAACAAAAGCAGATTGTTTCTGTAAAAGGAAACTTTCTGATCTATTACTACTAATTTCAAACACTGGATATTCATACTTCCCTCTACCTTGTTCGTACTTCAATGCATTTCCACTTCTAAAACATCGAAAACTCTGCGCTTTTGGGTGGATTCTTGTTCGGAAATGAGGGTAGCCTTGACAAACATAGTCAGAAGGATTGAAGATTGGGGTTTCTTTGTAGTTTCTGTGATGAAACATACTGCAACCAGGTGGATTGAATAATGAAGTTTCTGTAGTTGTTGAAGAATTATTAGCCCTTAAACAATACTCAATCACATTAGCTTCTTCTCTCAATCTCTCCTTCACATCTCTCAAACCTCTTCCATGAATGTTGTTGTGAAAACCCCCTAATACATTCAAAGCATTCAAGTTTGTAGCAGAGGTGAAATTTCTATAAGGGATTGTGTTACAATCAGCGCAAAACTTGTTCTTCCTATCCAAATCAAATGCCTTTCTCTTCACATTATCACTTAAACAACCATATCCCTACAAACACAAAACACAAAACACAAACACAAACAATCCCTCATTTCCCATTCACATTTCTCAAGATTTTGCATTAAACTCAAGAACACAAAGTTTCATTATAACATTCACGAGTAGTACATGACAACAGAGATTTAAATGAAAGAAAACACAGCAATGGGTCGCCATGGAAAAACCTCTAGAAAGCAAAATGAAAAAAAAAATGTAGAACAGATAAATAGGACAGGAAGTTGGGTTTCAAAGAAAATGAATGGAATCGAACCTCAGAGACAAGCTTGAAGGCGATTTCGGCCTTGGGGTGTGAGTTTTTATCTGGATGAAGTTGGAGAGCTGCAAATCAAAAGCACATTCATGATTGAAAAACAAAAACAAAAACAAAACGAAATGACAAAAGTGAGAAATAAGAAAAGAAAAAATAAAACGAAACCCACCAAGCTTAAGATATCGGCTACGAATGAAATCGATTGGAGCGTCTTGTTGGACCTATGAGAATGTATTAAGAGAGAAGGGAAGAAAGTAAAGAAACCCCATAAGAGAAAAAGGGAAAAAAAAAAACGTACCCCAAAAAGGCGATACCAATCGATGAAAGGAGGGGAGAAATGGCGGTGAGGGCAAGAGACTGTAAGGGAAGAGAAGGAGGAGATTTCAGAGGCTAAATGGGATTTGAAATCAGAGTCAGGACCCATCAAGATTAAGAGAGAAATGGTGAAATGAGGGAATTTGTGTTTGTTTGTTGTTTCAGGTGGATGAGAATTGATATTGAAGAAGAAGATGGAGGCAGTTAAGAGGTGAGAGGGAAAAAGGAGAAGGAAGGGCCAACACTTGCGGGGTAGACTTAGATAATATATCATTTCTTTTCGTTTGAAAGTGGAATCAGTTGGTATATGGTATTATGGTATTATGGTAATATGGTAATATGGAATGAATACAAAACAATTCAATAATTAACTCCGAAAGGAGTATACCTTAGTTAATCATAATTAACACGTCTTATCTCGAAGTTTAAATCCCATCCTTCTATTTATATCTAGAAAGCTTTACCTAATATGATCTCATCGGTCGATGTTAGTTAGTTTCCATCGGTTGATGTTAGCTTTATTCTTATTTGTAGAATGAGTGATTTTTTGTAGTTAAAATGAAGTTGTATAACATAGATATGATCAAAACAAAAGGCGAATACATGTCGATTTTCATTAATCAAGTTGAAATTGTTTTGAAATTTAAGGTTAGTAAGTAAATATAAGAATAAAGTTGATGCCAAATGTAATTTAAGAAGTTTAAAATGAAAGGAAAAAGGAAAAGCCCCAGATGGATATAATAGGCTTTTGGGGTATTGTGGGCATGTGCGGTGAGAAAGGCAAACCCCAAGTATCCTTTTTGTTTGTACCAAATGAATAAGAATGGAGGGAAAGTGAGAATGTGGGCTTAGGTTTATAGCAAATTCCTCTGTATAACAATTCACTCTTTGGCCACACCAAAATTCTCTTTACATTTGGACTAAACATTTCCATCTTTCACAAAAGACATGAGAGTTTTGATTCTCCAATTGTGTGAAATACACTTTCTTTTTTTGAGTTTGTAGCCAAATGGATAATCAAATTTTACCAAACATACAAAACAAAAAGGATGAAATATGCAACTATCCAAACACATGTGATTTATGAACCATATGTCTTTGTATGAAGGAATTTTTTTTTAAAGTTAAGTTTATGTTTTTGCGTAGGTGAGTGATTACTTATTTTTTGGTTTAGAGTTATTATTAGAGTGTTTATATACGTCATTTGAATTGAACAATAATGACATATCATTATATATATATATATATAAAAGTCTTAAACATCGCTAGCAAAAAACTTTATCGGGAGATCTGATATTCATGCTCAAAGAAGAGATAATTAAGAGCAACAATAAATGATTGGTATCATGTATATACCACCCCCACAGTGTGATTCATAACATTGTGCTCTAACAAAATAGGTCTACATGTGAAATAATTCACAAGTATGGTCACATCTATTGGTCAAAGGAAATAGGGAGGATGCAAAACATTATTGTTTGAAGCTTATATTAAAATTTTCACCCAATAGTTTGAGATTTAAAATTTCAATATCAAAAGATACTATATATAAATTTAAGATTTAAGATTTGATGGAATGATAATATAAATAAGAATGAAATAACACAAGCAAATTGATTGACCATTTCATACAACAATTACAATGTAAACATACATATATACTATATACAAGAATTTCCAAAAATAGTGAGATGAGATAGCAAAGGCTATAATCTAAAAAAAAAAAAAAAAACACATGAACATCTTGTAGAGATTCAATTGGCAATCAAGATACACATGCTTATAAAATGTTATTCGAAAGACAATTATTTGCTTTACACCAACTAAAATTATATTACAGCAAGCGTCTCAATAGGGTACAACGACTAATTTTGGTAGAACAACAACTTCGAGCTACTTAAATCTAATAAAACTCTTACATATTTGTTCTCATTTCAAGAAAAGAAAAAGAATATTCATTGAACAAAAAAGAAAAAAAACCCAACTCTTATAAATTAAAATGAAGTTCACAAACTACTTATTTATAAGTCAATCACTATCTTTCACAACATAATGAAACCGAATAAAATTGTTAGTTTGGATAAGAGGAAGCTCAATCTCAATCTCAATGGATCGGACATAAAATAGATAGATGAAATAGTATTAGAGGTTGATGGAAGAAAGAGAAATGATAGGAAAAATATAGAATAAGTGAGTGTAGGTATAGCATAGTAGAATATAAAGGGTAGCAATAAATTCATTGGGTACCAACTAATTAAACCCAATAAGAACAAGAAGAGGTGAAAGAAGAATAAAATGAAAGAAAAGAAAAGTGAATATATATTTATATTATGATATGATATGACCCACAAACAATAATAGGCAATTGAAATAAGAAGGTGAAAAGAGGGAAAAGAGATGGTGAAAAATTGAAAGAAACCAACAAAACAATGTCTAATATTTTTATTTATTGAACAAAACAACAATGTCTAAAGATTTCTTTTAGAAGAAATTTAGGGTCCACTGTGAGTTGAAAATATTGATTGCTGAATAATTGTGTGCAACTCATTTCCTTTGGAGACTTTATGTTTCAATTTTAATATATCACACCATTTGTTACAAATTATAGTCTTGGTTTTTGAATGGTAGGAGAGAGGGAGGTGAATTTGAATTCAAATTGATAACACAAAATCCCATTGGTATATATAGGTGGGGAGGAAGTTTTTAATTTTCATAATGGAGTAATAATTTTGATGTGAATTCAATGATTATTATTATTATTTTGGACCAATTGAAGGGAGTTTGGATTTCAATGCAAATTATAAAATGCTTTTATATCGTTGGAGGGAGTGGGGAATTGGATTGCAAAATTTGTGCATTTCCCAAAATTCTTTTTTATTATTGTATTAAAACTAATAGAATACAACTTGATTAGATATTTGAAGTTGACTACTCAGTCAATAGCTTTTTAATTTTTATTTTTTGTGTCTTTTAACTCTAAATAAACATTTATTTAGGATAGATGTAAATTTAGTCATTAAATGTAAAATAATTAAATATATAACAATATTTAAAAAAAATTATAAATATAGCAAAATTTGTCAAATTCTAATCTATCACCCAGATCATATAAACCAATAAATAAATCACCTCTAGTTTTACTATATTTACAATTTTTTTACCCTTTAGGGTAAGTTTAGATGTGTTTTTTCTTTTTCTTTTCTTTTTTTTTTTTTAAGAAAAATTCTCAACATATCATCTACCTTCCCATATGTTTAATTTTAGAGTTATTCTTAACTACTTTCAAATTTTGAAGGAGAAAGTAGATTAATAATTTTATAGTGAATTGACCACTAATATTACTAGATAAATGGTAATTGCATTTCAAACTAATGATACTAAGAAGAAAATAGTAAGATTTTTTTAAAAGTTGTTAATATTCTATCGAAGTTTAGTGGATGAATCAAAGTCGATACAAATATAATTTCTAATTTTTATGAAATTGTTATATAAACATATCAATAAAATATTGATGTGTCTATTATGTCATAGACATTATGTTGCTTATTTTAATGTTTGATGGATTTTTTTTTTGCAAAATAATGAAAATCCAATAGAACGAATTTTAATATTTATAATTTAATAAAGATGGTATTCGTTACATTTTAATTTTACTGGTTCCCATTTTCAGATAATCAATAGAAAAAAAGTCAACACGTGTTAAAAAAGAATTGAAAGGGTGGAGTTGGAAGAGAATAGTAAAAGGATTAAAAGATGGGGGAAATTAATAAAGCCCCCGACAGAGAAAGTCAAGGGCTTCCAAAAATTGACGGGCAAGCCCCACCGAAAGTAGGGTGGGTGCTCGCTCGCGCACGAGTACCGTGTGTTCGTATTGGTAGGTGTCGGCACGACTCGTCGTCTCTATACGATCATTGACAAGTCGCCTTTCACCCCCTGACAGGTCGGGTTACTCTTTACCTCCCTCTATCACTTGCTATTTATACTTCTCCTTTCACCTTCCTTTCATACCGCTTTCCGATGTGGGATTCCAATTGCTTCATCTCTTTCTACAATTGGGCCTAAAATAAAGCCCATTCTCGCACCTTCTATTCTATACCTTTCTCCCGGCCCACATTTGCTTTCATATTCGAACCCTAGTGGACAAACAATTCAACTTGATGTCCAACAATCTATGCACATCAACTTGTTGCTCAAATACACCTATATAATGTGTTAACAATTAATGGGTGTGATTTAAATTTATAGTTCATATAATGTTAATAAAGGTAAAGTGAAAATTGAAACTTTGATTTTCGCCCATGAACCAAATTTGTATGAGCCATTTGGGGTGAATTGGTTATTATAATCAATGAATTATAATAATGTGTCTTTAGTAGTGTATATTGTTTTAGTTTAACTATAGGTTGTAAATAATTGTAAGCACCACCACAATCATATTTAGAGCTCTAAACATGACTTTACTAATCTCATATAATTTGTCATCCCTAGTTTAGAATTCATCACAGAGGTAAGGTAATAACCTACTTTAGTTAAATATACACATATCATTTTAATTTTATTTTATAAATAAACAGGAGAATTCTTTTTAGTATTATAATGAGAATTGATAGTCATCAAAGTCATGTACTAATCACAATTGTAATGAATTTACATTCATGTACCAATCACAATAAGCTTGAAAGATCTCATGAACATTCTCTAATCTAACTAATGTAAGACTTCGATAGCATCATAGACAAAAAATTGTGGGGTATTCTCGTCTTTTTAATGTATATATAATCTTCAGCATGAGATGATGCCGCTTTGGCTTTGAGACTATAATAGATAAACACAAGGTTTTCTACGATTATGAAGGATCGTTTATGTATTTTCAAAGTTTGTAAGGTCTCTCTATCCTGCCAATATAGATCCTCAATTATATACAAAATACATACAAATATACGTACATAACTGATATATATACACACACGAACACTAAAGATATTACATACATACACTAAAGAAATAGTAGAACTTATAAGTAGCAAACTTAGAAATTTGGTCAAATTAGAAGGTAGGGGAGGGTGGGAAAATGTTTGACAATTGCATAGAAAAGTAATTGATTAGTGAAGTAGTAGTAAGAATTAAATTTGGTGTTGTTTTCGTCTCAAAATTGGTCACTAAAGATAGCGAAAGGCATATCCACAGCATACCATGTGGAGAAAATAAAGAGACATTCCTCAGCAAAGTCCAACACCTTGAAATTTTGCTTCAAACCAAGGTAGCCAAAAGAGAAAATTATGGTAAATGCCTAACTTTTTGCACACTTAAATTTGCTTCCCTCTTTTTTTTCCTTTTTTTTTTCTTTCTTAACCATGTTCAAAAGTTTTTCAAACATTATTTGATTTTTTTTTTTTTTGTATTTCTCTTTGAAAGTTTTATATCAATTGAGATATGATATGAAGTGGGGCTATGACAATATTAAAAATCCGTAGGTTTGATCTATCTAGTGTGTTGATTATCTTTAACTACTTTTGTTGGAGACAGTGGCCAAATATACAGAATGTAGTACAACGAATAGCAGCAACAACAACTGCAATAGTAGCAACAACAATAGGAAACACAACGAACAGTGAACAACAACTGCAATATAGAAATAGTATGAATATGCGTCTGAGTCGCGAAACACGTTCTCTTTAAGACGTTTCGAGACTCTGCTCAAGATTGTGCAAGCATATGGTGCCTCGTCATCCCTACGAAAAAACAACCACTCGTTTGTAGCTAACTTTGCACACAAATCAACCACTCATATTCACTCAAAGACAAACACTATATTTATGCTAAGAAAGACTATTTTGAAGAGAGTTTTGGAAAATAATTCGGTAGTAAAATTGATTCTCAAATGAGAGGCAAAGAACACACACACACATATATATATATTGTTTTTGTGAGGACAACCAACGGTCTCCTAATTTATTAGGAGTAATTGAGATGAAAACGGTAAACGGGCATATAAATGTTCAAAACGGCATATAATGAGTTTAATTGAGAGGAAAGCGTGGACCATAAATGTTCAAACGGTAAAGAAATAAATAGGAAAAACGTTTTAACATTTACATAAAATTTTTAGAAAAAAACCGACGAGCGGTGGCGTGTGTAATGATACAGGCATACCTACGTTTGCTTATCTCCTCCCTCTTTTCAAAACTTGAGTATCAAGCAATGAGTATAAAAAGGAGCTTCCACGTTTAGAATTTGTCAATGTGGAAATGCATTTGAAATTACAATAATATTATAAATTCCTTTCAGAGAATTTTTATCCAACAACTTCAATCACTTCTTTAATTTATAATTAAAAATTTAAAAAGATTGAACAAAAGAATTTACATTTAAAATGGGAACGAGTACTATCGTTAATACTTGAAAACATAGTGTAGGGTTGGAATTTTGTAGGTTAAGATTTAGAAATGAAAGAAATGGAGTTTGGTGAAAGTGTTGGGAGGTTTTTGGAACCCACAGTTTAAGTTTAAGTTTAAGAGGTGAAAGGGTGGTTTGGTTTTGCATTAGTTGGTTTCCAATGCATACATTATTATTTAAAAACATCTCATCCCCAACACGTTTTAATATTGCTTTTACACATTAAACCTCTCTAATGGACTCTCTATTCTCATGCATCTTTTCCCCTTCCCATCTCTCTTACTAATTATATACCTTTTTCATCTTTCAAGTCCTTTTTGTTACAACAAAAAACACAATAAATTATTGTGTCATATTTTGTTGAGAAAACTACTTAAATAACATTAAAAAAAAGAAGCATAATCTTATTGTATATAATTATGCATAATTTGCCACATCTCAAATTTACTTTACTTTTTATAAAACAATTTAATTCAAAGAGAAAATTACGTGAAAATGGGTATATTTTTTTACCTAATTAATTTCGACCCTAGCTAATTAATTTCTCTCACACATTTTTTCTCAACTATACTAACCTTTTTCACATTAACTTTTCATTATCCACACTTTCTATCACTAACTTCTCACGTTATTATTTAATTTTTTTTCTCTAATCTCTCTTATTTAACTTTCCCCCGTAACTTTAATAATTGATATTTTCTAACAATTACATTCTTAGAATTCGATTTTAACACAAATATTAGAAGAGTAGTCGTTCTCACTTCGAAAAGTTTAGAAAGTTATAATGTTCAAATGTTATAATAGAAGTCGTCCTAATTATTAGATACACTTTAAGCTTGTATGTGCTTATTCTAATTAAAATTCTCTTCTATATTCAATAGCTTAAGAGTGGAAAAGAGAATAGTGGTACAAAATTTTTAAAAAAGTATTCTTGTAATCTAGATCCCGTAATAATTTTCTCGTATGTGAATTTCTTTTTTGGAAGGTCATATATTTTGTCTTATTATAGAGTATTTCATGTAAAATAGAATATTATTGTAAATAACAAAATTGCATGAAAATATTTATAAAATATAATAAAATTTTAAATTTTATAAATATACCCACTTTATATATTCAAGATTATCATAAACATAATATAAAATTTAGCTACATTTTGTAAATGTATTTATTTTATTTTATTATATTTAAAAATATTCCAATGTTTTTTTCTTATAAAAAACCAATTAAAATTTTACTCTCAAAAAAGAAGAAAAACAATCAATTGGAACTTATTCGTTAAGAAAATCTCCTGATAAATTTTGGAACGAATATATATATCTTTTATAGTTCGATTAACTTCACAAACCTTTACTAAAATTCTCTTTCACTCTCACTTTTTTCTAAATCGCTTTTATATTTCTATGCATTTATCATATTTTTGTTTATTTATTTATTCTATTTTTAGAGCATGAAAAGTATTTTAACTACAAACTTCATTTTCACTGATATATAAATGTGCCTAGTTGAATTTGTGTCTGCTTTACTTCTTTTAAAATACTTAAATTGTTAATTTTGTATCATATTCTTTTACAAAATATTTGAGAAAAGTGGAATCACAACATTCACCTAAAAAAATTTAATGAATGTCAATTTTAAAGATAATAATTAAAATATAAGCATCTTAAAAAGTAACAAAATAGATTAAAACATTTACCAGCTATATAAAATTTTAGATTCTATAACTATCTATCAATGTTACTAATAGAAGTATATTAGTGTTTATTATTGATAAAATCTAAACATTTTGCTAGTAAATATTTTTTCAAATTTGATATTTTTGACAATTTTCTTTAAAAAATAGTTACATTTAAAAAAAATTATAAATTTAACAAAGACTATCAACGATATATTTCTATCGTTATTGATAGACCAATAATATTTGCAATATAGTCTATATCGTTTATAGATCTTGATAAAATTTACTATATTTACAATTTTTAAAAGATATTGTTATTTATATTTACAACTGTCTCAATTTATAATACCACTATATTTGACTTGAAATATTTTTTTAAAAAGAATATAGATAGTCAAATAATTTTTGGCTAAACAATTTATAAGACCTTGTTAGCAACTATTAAAGCACCAACAAAAAAAAAAAAAGTTGAATAACCAAACGCATAAATGAAATATAAAAATATAAAATATACCGTAATACATTGAATTGGTATAAGCTAAGGTTGATATTCCCGTAATCAAATTGAATCAACCAAAGTTAAATTATATGAATAAAAGTATATTCTTTTTTCTTTTGTGTGTATGTGAATTTAATTCTTAATTTGAAAATCCAACAATCAGATCTCAAACTCCAAAGTATTATCAAAGATAGATGTTGAATCAAAACCTTACTCAGAAAATATTCTAAAAAAAATTCAATAAAATCACTATTTATAGTTTGACATTATTCATAAGGGAATACAGCTAATAGAAATTTGTCATTTTCATGAATTTTCTAATCGTAATCTCCTTTTTAAGTGAGGCAAAAACATTAGGTTAATTAATTAATTAAATCCTCAAGCAGCTGATGGTGTGACATAATGGTGGTGAGGTTCATGAACCAAATTATAAATCCATCCCCCACTTGCATTAACATTATTAAACATTACTAATATATAAATGTTGATATACATAAATCCAATCATTGTTAATTAATTGGGTTAATATATATAAACTATTTGTTTTTGCTTTGGGTCATTATCAAATTATTAAATTCTTATCAATCTAACGCTAATAACGACAACATATCAGAAAAACATACCCAAAATGCTTAAACATTATTTATATAAATTTTTGTATGATCCCACAACACACAAAGGTGATAAACACACTTTACTATATTATAATTAAACCAAAATATAGACCCAAAACCCAACTTAAAAGGAAGAACTAAATCTCTTCCTTATATATTAACAAAAGTTGGGATTTAAAAAAAGAAAAAAAAGACTAAACAATACTTACCTCCTACTAATAATGATTATGAGTAAAAATCTTCAAACTGATTGCACCTGTTAAAATTTCAACTTATCAAATTTTTAACGCTTATCAAATTTTTAACGGTGTTAATAAAAGATTCTTACTTACTTGTAAAGATGATGAGGTAAGTATTAATGTTTTATTTTGGGTATTTGAAATTAGAGTTGGAGGTTTTGTTGTTGACATGTGAGAAGGTCATCAACCCACCAAAGGTCTGCTGTGGGTTCGACTGGTGGCGAGGGGTCGAGACCGAGGAATGATTCCAAGGTTGAGATTTGGTGTTTGAGTTCGACATCAATGGAGGTGGAGGTGGTCGGGAGCTGTTGTTGTGGCGGTGAGGGTGGTAGAGATAACGGTAATGATAACAATGGTGGTGATGGGGGCGGAGGCGGGAAGTTGAGTTTGGCCTTTTTGCCTCTGATTCTTATGGCGGCTTGATCATAGGCTCGAGCAGCTTCTTCAGGAGTGTTGTAGGTGCCGAGCCAAACACGTAGGCCCTTTTGTGGGTCTCGAATCTCGGCGGCCCATTTTCCCCATGAGCGCTGCCTGATCCCTCTGTATTTGCTTTTTCTAACCTTTTGAGGCTTCTTCATTTCACTTCTTCCTCCTTCATTCCCTTCTACTTTCTCTTTTTTCACTAAAAACATTTAACATTTAACAATACCCAATTACTACTAGTTACTATCGTTTCTCATCACAAAACAAAACACATGAACTACTATGTTTAGTTTTTCTTTAAGCTGTAATTAAACAATCCATTCACCTCAGTTTCTCAAAAGCTTATTTTTATTTTTTGAAATTTGGTTATAACTTTTATTTTAAGATACAAATCTTGTTGTAAGAAATTAAGAGACTTATAAACTTAATTCTAGAAAAAAACAAAATAGTTATCAGAGAGAATCTTAAATTTTTTCTGTCATTTTTTCTATTCAATTGATGTGAAAAAGTCACTTTTTTCAATAAACTATTGATTTGTCAACTAGATGATTATAGTTCTGGGCTTGTCATTGATTTAACATAGTAAAAGATGGCTCAAACTCCTAAAGTCATTTCTTTTCCAATTGTTATTGATTTATGCCTGTGAGACCTTCTATAAATTTTCATTATAACAAAGTTTAGCTAAACAATATTGAAGATATACATACATATATATACATATGTATACATATTTTATTTGTTTAAGTTCAAATTCCTACAAAGTTTATGCATCCTTAAAATTAATAAGTTCAACTTTTTGAGTTCTTCTACAATAGTTTCACTACAAGTTAGAGGTTGAATAATCAATTAAATGAAATATGGATTTTAGAAAGTAATTAAGGAGGGGGAGGGGAGGGGAGTTCAGAGTAGTGTACCTTGAGAGAGTTGTTTGGGAATATTATTGTGGACAACATTGGGAGGAGTAGTGTTGTTGAAGGGGTAGTTTTGGGTCTGGGTGATGAGGTCAAGACCGAGGAGGTCGGAGAAGGTGGTGTTGAGGTCAGGCCAAAGGAGGTTGTCGACGACAACAGGGTTTGGTTCGACGTAATCGGAGATGATAGCACCGCCGCACATGGTGGTGGTTGAAGTGAAAGAGGAGAGGGAATAAAAGAATAAGAAATTGAGAAAAGGAGGAGTGTGGCGGAGAGAAGAATGAAAATGAAAATGAAAGGAAAGAGAGATTTATAATAAGAAAGGAGGGGATGACGGTTATAACTTAAAAGGAAGTTACCAACAATCTGACAAATACTCATCTGCTTTTTTCACCATTTATTCTTTTTCTTTTTTCTTTCTTTCTTTCTTTTATTTATTTATTTATAAAATTTGTCCGTTTTTTTTTTCCTTTTTCTTTTTCTAATTTTCTATGTTTATTAAATTAAAAAAAAAAGCATTATTGTCCTTTGACATAAAATATGCTAAATATTCATTTTTTGATATTAGTGTTTATTAATTAATTTAAAAATTTATAATTAATTAAGTTTTATTATTTTTTTTATCAACTTTAGTATTGAATTTAATTTTTTATTTAGTCATTAAAATAAATGATTGAAAAAATCAAGGTTGAAGGAACAAATTTCTTAAATATTGAAAAATATAATATCTTGTCACCCAACAAATGATCAAGTAGTTTAAAATTTTGATTTTCCAATTTTACTTCTAATTGAACTAAAAAAAGTTACTGATTTTTTTTCTTTTTCTACTTCTTTAGGTTGAATTTTGATGAAGACTTAAGATTGCAATATGTTATTTCCTTTTTCAAATTTAGTGGAATTTGATTAATCTATCAATTCATTTATCTTTTCTAAATCATCATGTAATATTTCGTAATTTTCTTTATCAAAGACGAAAAATAAGGTTGTTATGACTACAACGGATGGTAAATTTACCAAAGCCAACAAAAGAAAAGAACATTTTTTTTAGTTATTTGTAACAATTTTTCTTTTGAATCTTCGAACAACATTATATAAACTTTTTTTCAAGAAAAGAAAAATCAGTAATTGATTAAGTGAAGTTTTAAGAACATATATTAACTAACTTTTTTTATTATTATTTTTTAATTCAACAATATTGGATAAAAATTTGAAGAATATATGATGGTTAGAAAATAAATATGGATATAAATATCTAACCTCTTAAGAAAAGATATATATACTATTCGTTCATATTGTAAATTGGTAATTTCATCTTGATCATTAGTAACTTTCATTTGCTTGGTAATTCATGTTCTTCTCATGTCGTTATCTCCTTAATTACTCTCTTTAAATGCCGTTTCATTTGATCCTTTATTCACATCATTCTTCCTTCCTTTAATTCACATTTGTCCTTTCTCTCCATCCTTCTTTTTTCCGTATTCCATGCCTACCTTTACTCTTTATCTCATTCTCTCTTCGTAACATTTTCAATAAAGTCATCTTTTCAACAGACAATTTTTTGTTTCAAGTTCACATTAATTGAGTAACTTCGTGTCAACATAAATATAACTCAATCGATGTAAAATATCTAAATACTCAACCAAGAAGCCAAAATAGTTTGCATGCATCCTATATTTATATGAAAGCATCTATTAAAAAGTAGTATAAAATAAGTGTTGCAATTGTATCCTTTAAATTCAATAAAATAAAGTTTTTCAATTAATGACATAAGGGTGAGCATGATAAACTGATAAACTGATCCAACCAACCAAAATCAATAGAATCAAAAGCAGTCAGTTGGTATTAGTCAGAAAAAAAGTTAAATTAACAACATTTTGAGGTTTAAACCGATCCAAATCAATATGTGTATACTCATTCAATGGGTAGAGTCAGTTTGAACTTTTACTAGATTGACCATGGTTGATTCGATCATGGTTTGGTCGAAAATCAATTATGATCAACTGATGTTCACCCCTTAGACCAATACATAAACTAACTATAAAATAACTTTTCAAAATCTATTAAATTGAAATTAGTTCAAACTTAATTGATATCATTCTGATGAGAGATTCGAACTCCAAAATTTTTTACTCTTTTTTTTAAACTATGGAACGGGAAGTTAATATTACAATATGTTTAACGTTTATGGTTAAAACTTTTGAAAACTTATTCGAACTTAAAAGCTAGAGTTGAGAGAAGTAAAAGTTTTATTTATTTTGAAGCTATTAAAAAGGGATTTTTCCCCCTTCAATGGGATGTATTGGGCCGGAGCCCATGGGCCGAACAATTGTCCAGTTTTCACTTTATTCCATAATTAAGGGTAACGTTCAATTTAAGGAACAAATTTATTTATTTTGAAGTAAGTAAGGGGTAACGCTTTAATTGATGTTTGATTAGTTTAATTATTTTGTATATACAATTAAGAATTGTAACGTAAATTTAAATGCTATGATGCAAAGGATAACCCCCCAAATTTCCTCTATTTTTGGTCCCTAAATACAACTTTACCACAAACCCTTTCTTTCATTTTGACCCTTAATTTCTCGTTACTTTATGCTTTTCAACTTCGATCATTTGTTATGAACATGTCTTTTGTAGTACAATAAAGAATTAAAGAGATTTAAACTTAAAACTTCTTGGTAGTTATTTATTAATACATACTCAATTGCTTAGTTTCATATTTTACAAACATAGAAGATATATCAATATTAACGAATCAAAAAATTGATAAAAGAAAGTATTTGAATTAATAACTACTGTATTTTCCTTTTGTATTATCTAGTTTGAGAATAGGATTAAAGGATAAAAAGTATAAAATCTTTGAGAAAGTGTTCTTTTATTTTTTCAATTTGGTGCACAAGTTCAAGTGAAATATCCTTCACTTGAATCAAAAGAAACAATATTCCTTCTATCAAAGGAGAACCTTGGCTGGAATAGACTAAAGAAGAATCCATTCTCCTCAGTTTGTTTTTTCTTTTCCTTGGATAAATTAAATGAGATGGCTGATGCCTTTGTTTAAAATAAGAGCATAAAGCCATTAGCCATCTTATGTATCCCCATATACATTATACACGAAAAGAAAACCTGACTATTTGATGGGTTAATGTAGTTTACAACCTTGTTTGGGAGATTTGGTC
The DNA here is from genome assembly GCA_025688845.1 of Cucumis hystrix. Lineage (NCBI taxonomy): Eukaryota > Viridiplantae > Streptophyta > Magnoliopsida > Cucurbitales > Cucurbitaceae > Cucumis > Cucumis hystrix. Next base: position 4,962,529 of record CM046888.1, on the reverse strand, counting down.
TTGCAGTTGATAAAAGTCTTTGTTTCAGATTTTAGATCCTCAATAGTTCTTGTTGATTGAAGACCTCCAATGACCACCAAGCTACCAACCCACCAAGATCAAATCTCCTAAATAGCATCATAAACTCTATTAACCAAATAGTATCCAAGTCCTGTTAAAGCTCAATCAATCAAAGAATCCTAAAATTGTGTTAAAATCTGAACATGTTTTCATTACTAACATAACTCACTTTTTATCTGATGTTAACAGCCATCTAAAGCGGCCCAATTCACACAACAGCAAAAAGGATATGAAAAGCAATTGAATATATTGAATTTTCATGGCCATCGTACAAGAACACAGATTTTTTTTCTGTGTCAAACAATACAAGTACGTAATGTATTTTGAAAGCATCACAAGGGACGGGGGCACACATACAAAACAAAACCATGTAATTGAAAAATGGTCATTCCACCACCAAATTTAGATAGCATGAGAGGAACCAGTGTGATTCTATATTCAAGAAACTTCATCAGCCAAAATTGTGATAAGAACCTTTACTCTGCCATCTTAGTCAACCGGTGAATTGTGCTTCTTGCAACTCTGTTACCTGGATCGATCTTCAGGACAGCCCTCAGGTCTTCGGCTCCAAGTTTGTACTTCTCCATACTTTCATATAGAAGTGCACGCTGAACGAGAACAGTCACATTTGCATCGTCCTGATCCAATACCTGCACAGCACAGCAGGATAAGGCTTCCTACAAGTGCTCTACAGTTACAAATATTTCCCTCTTTGGGGGGTGGGTGGAATGACAGAGGACATGAGACTAGGTAGAATAATTTCATCGAAAGGAAAAACCAAACAATGGACACCAATAATCTAAGAGTTATTTGCTAATTACTCCAGTCAGCTAACCATGTTATAACACATCAGCACCCAGTTTTTTCCCCTTCCTCCATCAAACAATGTCTACAAAAGTGAAAACTTGAGTCACAACATGGTGCTAACTCCAATGAATACCGAGACCCACCAAAGAAAAACCTGTTTCATTTTTCCCCCTTTTACAAGAACCAAGTCATGATTGCTGCAAGCAAACAAAGGACTACTCCAAACTTCCTACCACCTAATGCTACTATTATTTGGACCATTAATTCAAGTTTGTTGATACAAACATAGTTCCCAAGTTAATAAATTTCAAAGCTAATATAGTACCTGGACCTTAGAGGAGTGAGACAAAGGGTGCATTAGCAAATATTTAATTACAAGAGAATTTGAATTTTTTTACCTTTGTACAATCAACCACAGCTTTCTTATATTCCCCAACTTCTTTGTAGCACGAAGCTCGTGTCGACAAAACTTCAACTATGGCAGCACTGTTACCAGTTTTCTCAAAAAGAATGACAGCCCAAGAAAGCCACTTAATAGCATCGGCGTATTGCCCCTGCCTGTAGACATCGACTCCCTTGTTTTTGGCCGAAGAAGCTGTCACCCCTGCGGGAGGTGGTGGAAGTCCTTCAATCTCAGTTGTTGAATCACCCACGTCATGAGCACCTCCCCCAAAGTCCGAATCCAATCCCCAATCATCGGCATCCAATGACTGGGATGCTCCAGGTGTGTCAGATGCCAAGGGAGGACCTTCAGCTGGGGCTTTGGATGAGCTAAACAACATATCAAGTGGATCACTGGCTGTGGTCTGAACAGTATCTTGAACCTTGGAATGAAAATTGGTAGGCATTCCAAAATCACCCATGTTTATGCCAGAATTAAAACTCGATCCCTGGAAATCAACTCCATTTGTGCTTGATCTGCTTGAAGGAAATGTTGCAGTGCTTGGATTAGAAGCATTCTGGAAATCCCCAAATGAGTCCTCGCTTGATTTGATATCTTGATTCTTAGTGGTTGAATTCAGATTCCCAGATGATTTAGATCCAAAGTCAACTAAAGAACCAAAGGGATCTTTGGTAGAGCTTGTCTTACCACCGCCGATGGTTGAACTCATGCTTGGACCTCCGAGATTGGGAGTCTTGATATTGGTGGTATTACTCTGATTACTTTTCCCGTTATTGTAATTGCTAAGATTCTCAAAACTCCAATTTCCACTATTTTTACTCGGATTAGTGCTGGATTTAGGCAAGGAATCGTTCATATTTCCCATCGAAAACGAATTTCTATTCAATGCGGCACCGGACGACACCGAAGCAGGACCCACATTCTTCAATGGAGTATTCGAATTGCTCTTACCCGATCCCAAGGCAGAACCGACCAAATCACCGAACAGATTCGGATTCTTTTCAACAATTCCAATACCCGTCGTGGAAGCGGAAGTTGCCGTGGAACCCCAGGTCTTCCCAAATATATCACCAACCATGGAAGCAGGGGAATTAGACAAGGTAGGACGAGCAGCCTGATTCATCGCGGGCTGATGCGTCCAGGAGGGCTTGTTAGGCTGCCAGGCCGGCCTCGTGGGGGTAGAAGAGTAGGAGGAAGCAGAGGAAGTGTAAGATGAATAGGATGGGGTTTTGTTTTTCTGATCGTTGAGTGATTTGGAGGCAGAAGATCCGAGTCCCAGATCAAAGTCGAAATTCTTCCCGAAATTAGAATTCATGGCTTGTTGAATTGAAATCCCCAGATAAAGAATCAAATCAAAAATGAAAAAGGGATCTACCCTTTTCAAAAACGTACCTAAACCGGAAGAGGAGAGGAGATGATAGATCCGACGACGGCAGCGTAAAGCAGGGTTGCTCCAAAGAGACTCTCGTGAATCTGAGCTCTCTCTGGTGCTTTCAAGCTTTACCGACCTTGACTCCCTGCCGGTCAATATTTAGTTCATCGGTTCTTTTTTTCTTTTTTCTTTTTTCTTTTACGTAAATAACCTAAAATAATATTTTATTAGTTCTTTTTCTTTTATTAAAAAGCATAATTTTTGTAATTGAAATATTTATTACTTACCTATCAATAATATTTTCTTTTTGTCATTTTCAATTAAATGTATCATTCATTCATTTCTCTCTTTTATTCGTCTCATATTTTTCTTTACTTTCTCTTCTTATTTATTTATTTCTTTCTTTTGCTATTTTTTTTTTTATAATTTTTAATTTTTTCAATAGTCTATTCATTGTTAACCTTTTCGAACATATTTTTAGTATAATTTATCATACCAAAAATATGGAGAATGGTTTAATTACCATACCCATTGAATGCAAAACTTATACTTTCGAGTTTTTGCTTTTGATAAAATATATTTTCTTAAGATTTTCAAGTCAATTTCTCAATCTAACAACTACTTTAGATAGTTGCTTTGACAAACTAATTGCACAACAAAACTATAGTGATTACTTTTGACGTGTATATTAGTGGAGCCTAATCTAAAGATAATAAATTATTTTATTTAACATCATTAATAGTTTGAATCACAACGCAATACATTGATTTTAATTAGAGAATCAATTATAAATTACATAAATTAGACAAAATTAAAGAAGAAGAAGATAAAAATGGAAGACGAATGAGACGTATAACTCTTATTGTTCTTATAATCTTATTATGTATTTCATGCACATTTTGTATATGTACGTTGAAAATTTAACACTTTTAGAAATACAATAATATAATACAAAATATAGCCGAAAATGTAACCTTAACTCAATAACTCAACTTGGTTAGAGGGGTTATAAGATGAAAATAATTGAATAAGCCCTAATGGTAATGGGTAATGTAATTGAGTGAATGAAGGCTAAAATGTTGAATTAAAAATGGTGAAAGAATTGAGAGCACCCTTGAAATTGAAGTTGCCAGTTTCATCACCTTCTTCTTCATCTTCATCATCATCTGATTGGTGATTAATGGAAGTGAGATTAATGTAAGAAAGACGAATGTTCTCACATGGCTTGGTTGAGCTGCATTTCATGTTAATTGCAAACTCAGAGTTGTAAGTTCCACTTATATTTCTTATGTTGATATCACTCAGCTTCACACTTGATGACTGTTCATCAAATAAACAAGAGAGTTTATAAGTAGTTTTGAAGAAAAAAACATATACTTAGATAATGTTTTCCCAAGAATGTCATTTTCATTTAAACTTTCTCGATAATTTTTTTTTTAAAAGTATTTCAAAAGTTATTTTGACGAATTGTCAAATTCTTCCTTTTTAACTTTTTATCGTGTCGATTTTAAGAATTCACAATTTTAAACATTTTTAACTTTGTTACAATTTCTAAATGCTTTTTATTCAAATCAATAAAAAAAAAGCATTTAAATCTTTTTGAAGATGGGTTACTTTTTATCAAGTTATATTTATAATTTGTTAGTCATAAAAATGATTATTGGTATACTAACTTAACATGCTCCTTTTTTAGGAAAAATTATCCAAAGGAACATTTTAAAAATTAAGGCTTTATTTGTTAACACTTTTGTTTTAAATTTTCAGTCTACCAAATTTATGACTATATTCTTCCCATTTTTATTTATCATAGTTTTCACCTATTTTAAAAATATATTTAAATTTTTAGTCAAATAAGAAGAAAAAACTTGGATATGACTTTTAAAAATATTATAAAAATGTAATAGTAATAATAATAATAAAAAGAACTTAGCAATAGAAGTAGTAAAGACTAACCAACGTGATTAGGTAATTGAGAAAATTTTGAAAACTGTTTACATAATTAAATCCAAAATTGAATCGCGAGTATATGTATAAGAAGTAGTTTAAAGTAGTGAGATAAATACAAATTATATAACTATCTACCTCTCGTGAGTCACAAGAATGGGTAGGACAATATTGTTGATCTATGATAATGGGATTTGAGACATTGATCATCACAATGTTTTGAAATGTCAAATTGGTAGCATTGCTAGCACGATCTCCTGGCCATGTTTTTACCCTCACTCCATTTTGAGTCCCACTTATGGTACAATTCTCCACCCTTATTCCTCTCACATCATTCTCCATTTTGTACCTCCCTAAGCTCCCGATACTGCATTACATGAATGTATAATACTTTCAAATTTCAATAATTGTAAACACTTCGATCTACTCTTATATAATAGGTCTTCTAAATTATATATCATACCTGATTCCATGTCCTGGGCCACATGTAACATTAGAAACCAACACGTTGACGCTACCAGGTCCAATGGAAATACAATCATCACCAACACCGATTTTTGAGTTTGTGATGCTGATGTTGGTAGATTGGCTGATATGGATGCCATCAGTGTTTTGACTATACCAAGGAGCTGTGATATTGAATCCAGAAAGATGAATATTGTCACACTGATGGATGGAGACATGAAACGCCTTGCTGTCCACTAGGTTTATATTACTCACTGTCCCATTCAACACATTGCTTAGCTTCAAAGACTGCGCACCGTTATGAACACTTAAAATTTGAGTTGTATATTAGTCAGTACATAATTTTTTAATAGCAATGTATATACACACTTACAATGGCAAACATAGCACAAGTCATTGCATGACGACAAGCGGAACCGGAGGACCAGGTTTGGGCGCCCCGACCGTCGAGGGTGGATAAGTGGCCGGCAGTGAGGGAGAGGCGGCGGAGGGAATCGAAGTGGATCCAAACGTCGGCGGTGAGACTGGTGGGAGCAATCAAAGTGCCTAAAATGAGGACTTTGGGAGAGAGGTCATTGAAACATGGCCCTGAAAATGTAATTTGGCCAACGAAGTAATTCCCCTCCGGTATTAACAGCATCGACCCTCCTTCGTGATAACATGCATCTTCCCACGCCGCCATCAATGCCTATCAACTTTCAATTTCATTACTTTTTGTATATAACTTGTGTTCATCAATCAAATTTAATTATATTCATATTTCAATCACAAGTTGATGGGTTATTTCTAACTCTTTTTTCCCTTTAAATATATCTATTTATAAACATAATAACTACATTAATATAGTCCTTAGCAGTTATCCCTATGCTAACCATTTTATTTTTGTTTTTAAGTTTTTGAAATTTAATTTTCTCTCCATTTTTTATAATTATTTTTTTCTTATCAACAATGATTTAATTCTTAGTTAAATTTCAAAAACAAAAACATCTTTTTGAAAATTACTATTTTAGTTTTTAAATTTTAACATAAAATAATTTTTTTTTAAGTAATAAATTTTCAAGTGATTAACCCCCAATAATTATTAACTAGATTTGACCATTTTATTGATGGGCAAAGACTTTCTCCCTTAACTTCTTGTTTCATTTTAAATTTTTTAGGGACACTTTTGACTTATCCATTAATTAGTTTGGTACAATTTATTCCTTAATCCCACAATCAGCTTTCTACGTTACTTCTAAAGTCAAACTTATTTGGTTCAATTAACTTAAGATGGCAAGTTGAAACTTCACTCTTAATTAGAGTTAAAATACTAATAATTTTCAATTTTCAAATGAAATTTATTCTAAATAACAAAATTTGTGTCTATTAAAATATAGATAAATACAAATAGGAGTTAAGTCTATCACAATTTCATTGTAGATAAATTAAGATATATTTTATAAATATTTTAGTTTAAATAACTCATTTCCAATAGTACTTTCCAAAAAAGGTAAATAGAAATTGTTCGTAAATTCAAAGAAAAAAAAAGAAAAAAAAGAGAGAGAGCCGAGAGGAAATGAAATTACCAAGCTGTCGTTCGTCTTCCCATCAGCAACTGCCCCATAATCATTTACATCAAAAACACGCAATCCACTCCAAGGATCTCCCACGGGGGGCTCCGCCGGGTACGACGGCGGAAGAGCTATATCAAACCCATCGGCGGCAGATAAAGTAATGGCCAGAAGAGAAGAGAATAATGAAAGTGATGAAATTAGCTTCATGACGTTAATGAAATTCTCGTCTGTACTAAAATGGCGTAGATTGACAATTTATAATTTCGTGAATTTGGGGGTTAATTATTTTAACTGAAGTAAGTACGATTAATTAATTGGAGTTAGGTCTTTTTTTTCCTTCCTCGATTTATCATAACTAATTCAATTATGGTCGTATTTAATTTAATTTTTCGTTTTTAATCTCTTTAATTGAGTTTTTTGAGCCGTTTTCCTTGCATATTTGACTTCAATTTTTAGTACAATCTCTCGATTATTTATTTTTAACTCGTTGTCTCATCGGTTCAAGACTCAAATCCGTTTATTTTTAAGCTTCTTTTAATTTATGAACTTTTCAATCATTATAAATATAACAAATTACATTTATAGTTTAAATTTTCATAATTATATTAAAATTTATATTTCAATGCATTTCATTGTTTATAGAAAAATAAATTTAGACAATTGATTAAGATTGTGTTTGAGAATCATAATTTATATCTTCATAATTTATTGATTTATGGTATAATTTTTATTAAACCATAAACGTGGGGAGTGGGCACACACATGAATTTCTTTGTAAGGGGAAGAAAGAAGGGAATGATTTGGGAGAGACTCAATTATGATGTTTTATAATTTAGTTCCTCAAAGTTTCTGTTATAATGAATGTGAAAATTTGAAAACATTCAGAAATTGTCATAAATTTTATATACAAAAAACCTCCTCTTTTTTCAAAAAAAAAAAAAAAAAAAAAAAAAAGAATGAAAACCTCTTTACTTTGAAAAATTATTCAAAATAGCAAAAATGCTATGTATATAAAAAAATATTAGATTCTACAAATCTATCAATATTGCTAAATTTTATAAGCATTTTGGTTCACTAAGCTATATTTTAAAACGTTTCTTTATTTTTTTTTATAAAAATACTTATGAATTAAATTATATTATTGAATTTATCAAAAATAAAACATTTCACAAAATATTTACACTTCATAGAATAATATCAATTGTAATAAATTTTATCTTGTAGTTTTATTTTAAGGATAGTTGCAAATATCACAATTATATTCAAAATAATTAAGGACATTGTAATATTTTTAAAAAATTACAAATATAGCAAAATGGTTAAAGTCTATCAATGATAGAAGTTTAATAGGTCATGTTGTAAATATTTACCGGTAGACCGTAATTTTCCCATCAATTGATATCCATTAGAGAAATTGAACTCCTACGTGATAAAATTGAACAATTATTGTTTGAGAGTTCAATAAACACTTGTATAACTTGAAGACTTAATTTTTACAATAAAAGTTTATTAGTATAATTGTTTCCATCACTCTATTTTAAAAGTGATTTTTGCAGTTTGTCCAAAAGAAATTGTACATGTCTTTTAACGATTTCTTGAACTGAGAAACTTTTTTATAATGCATTAACATTTTTTTAGTTGTTTCACGATTCTAGAATTACATTTCAAATTATATTTTTATCCAATAAACTATGTTGAATTTAAATTATACTAAAGTTGATGGCATATCAATAAAGTTAACAGTGTAGTACATAATTAGAAATAAACACATAACGACTTACATTACATATTTTTTATATTTGTGTTTAAAATCAAAGTAATGACGACAATATAACAATAAAAACTACAAATACGCAAAAACAACTTTTGCTTTTGTAGATTATTCAGTATAAGAAACAATAAAATTAATTAATATACTTCAAAGGAGAAATGATTTTCAAAATATTTTTTTGCATTAAATTAAATTGAGAAGCATCAAACCATTGTAACATGCTTTGTGAATCTTGCAAGGTTACAGATTAAGCTTCATCGAGACATAAATAGGACCCCCAAAAAAAACAAAAAACAAACAAACTTCTGATGCAGCTTGAAGATGATGATCATTTGTGATGATCATTTGCAAGGAGGTGGAAACTGAAGGCCTCTGTAACCTACTTTTGCATTGCTACATTTAGCACTAAACGGCAATTCTTTATTTGGAGGGCCACTATATTTCAAATTTATATTAAACATCTCGATGTTTTGACAAGGGAATTGCTTACTACACTTCAGTTGAACTGCTACTGGAGAGATTGATGATCCTTTCACATTTATGTAATGAACATCACTGATTTTCACTCGTGATGGCTGTGTTGAGTAACCGGTTAAACAACAATAACATTACGTTAGTTAGTACATAATGAGTTGGGAAATATATATATTGAGAAATCGAAGACGAAAAACAATGAAAAACAAAAACGAACCGGCCTTTGGCAATTGGTTTTTGAGCAGCTGTATTCTTGGTCTATGAGGATGGGATTCTTGACATTGACCATATTGATGTCTTGGAATAGTATGCCTGATGCAGCACTTGGGGGTGAATCTGGCCATGTTTTGATTCTAAGTCCATTGTCCGTGCTTACTAATGTGCAGTTCTTCACAACAATACCGCGTACGTCCTCCTCGTTTTGGTACTTTCCGAGGCTACCGACACTGCCATAGTAGACACCATAAATTAAACAGGGCAAAAGCAGAAAGCAGAAGCATTTCCATAGCTGAACACGTTTTTGAGATGTGGGAGTTACCTGATACCGTGTCCTGGACCGCAGGTGATTTTGTTGATGGCGACGTTCATTGATCCTCGACCGAGAGAGATGCAGTCGTCACCGGTGGCAATGACAGATCTAGATATTTTGACATTGTTGGAGCGGCTGAGATGTATGCCATCAGTGTTTGGACTGTCTTCTGGGGCTGTTATGTGCAGTTTTCTTAGCCTAACATTCTCACAGTTTGTGATGAACATATGAAACCCTTTGCTGTTGACGGAACTAATGCCTTTCACAAGCCCATGTGTGATGCCATTGAGTTTTAAATTCTAGGAACAAATGACAAGGAAAAAAGAACGTGAACTTGAAGTTGGAAACAAATTCTAGAAACTATAATGTGACTGTCAGTTTTATACTGTTGGATGTAAAAGATACAAATTGGTATAGTAACTTCATATTCACATCCAACCGTTGTTAAAGAGAACCATATTGTGGCAAAAAAAAAAAAAAACCACCCGAAAAATCATTAATGTGATCAAAGGGTAAGTACTTACAACAGGGAGTTTCTGGCAATTAGGATTCATACCACAATCATTGTATTCCCAAACAGCACTACCTTGTCCATCTAAAGTACCTCTGCCAGTGACAATCAAACCATTGATCTTCTCAAACAATATCCATTCATCCGAGAAGTAATTGCTAATGTCGACGCCTCCTTTCAACGTCGCATCAATTTGAACGATGATAGGACTTGTAGAAGCACATGGCCCAGCAAATGCAATTTGATTGATCAAAAAAGTACCACGAGGAATAACAACTCTTGCAGCTCCCTTGGAGTGACATGCTGCCACCCATGTCTTCATAAAACTCTACAAAAACAACAAAAAAAATCATTAACTTCATAAAAACAACAACAGCAAAAACATTCTTAATAATCAATCACCTCACTGTTGTCTGTTTTGCCATCAGGTTTGGCACCAAAACTCAACACATTAAACACTGTTTCCTTTCTATGTTTAATGTCCTTCCCTAAATTGACATTTAGAAAGGGGTCCGGCGAGATCGGCCCGGCGAGCAGCTTGGCGTCGACAGCAACCAATGCTACTAATAGCAAGGTAAGAAGAATAAGTTGTTTGAAAACAGAACTCATTGAAATTTATAAGAGATGAAAAGAAAAAGAAAGAAATTAATTAATGGGGTTGGTTTATTGAGAGGAATTAGAAACAAAGCCTCCAAGGGGAGGCCAGGGAAGTAAAAGGAGAAATGATGGAGTGTGGATTTATGTGGTTTGGTGAATTTTTAGGCTCTTTTAAAGGGGAGAAAAAGAATTGAAAGCACAAAGAATGTGTATAGAATTAAATTAAAATTGGTGGCAATGGGTGATTTTGTTAGTTGAAGTTTGGGGGAAAAAAAGGCCTAAAACGAGTGGAATTCCTTTAAATTTGGGGGATAAACAAAATGTGTTTTTGTGAAGAATAAGGCAAGTTTTTCTCTACCAACTCTTCTATAAAAAGATTGGTTCTTTTAGAGACATTTCTTTTGTTGATTGTTAACCCAATATTGTGTGTGGGTTCAGAGAAGAACTCGCCTCACCAAATACCAATTAACTAATTCATTTCGCATTACTTTATATCCCCTTAATATATATACATAGTTAAGTTTATTTGTAAACTAAACTATGGTTATTTGTTTATGAGTTAGGTTTTTGAAATTTGTTAGACCTAATCTAATTCAATTTAATTCTTTTTAGGGAATTATAGTTTATGCTATTTTTGTCTATTTGTTTAAAATTTTGTTAAAACGAAGAGTGCCAATGTGGATTTTTTGAAATTAATATTGTTGTTTTTTTAAAAGAAAATTATTAGAAATATTAACTTACTACAAGAATGATTAAATTTAGGAAAATTTTCAAAAATATTTATAAAAATAAAAGAATTTAGTGAAACTATTTGTGGGAGAACTTCTTTTATAAAAGAAAAAAAGTAAAGTTGATCTTATAATATGTACATGTAGTGTATGGATTTTTTTTTTCTTTTTGAGTTAACACATTTTTAAAAAGTTTATTTAATATAACAATTGTACCGTCATATAGAATCGAAAATCTTCCACCTACTTATGAATTATCGTTCAGCTAAATCTATTTGAGTTCACCATTATATATATAAAGATTTTTTTTTCTCTTTCGCCTTCTTTTGACTCATAATGGTCAAAGAACTACTGAGTAATAAGAAATTTCTACTAACTTAGTAGAATGAGATAAATATTATTACCCTTTAAATTTAACCATTTAAATGAGTATTTTACGATATAACATTTTTATACGGAGGAAAATTTGTATGGATAGAAAAAAATTGTAACTATTTATAAAATATAGCAAAAAAAAAACTAAAACGTGCTACAGAAAATTTGATAGATTTTGTAAATAATTTCAACTCTTTTTATTTTATCATATTTGAAATTACACTTTGTCCGAATCTATAATTTTGAATCTTAAAAAAAATTGACAGTAAAATTAATTCAAAGTTAAGAATCTTCAAAGACTTGAAAATTGAAAAATGATCCCTCTTCATTCGTATATGTATTTTTAAATAAAATGTTTTTGCAGCAAAAAATGCTTAAAAAAACTATCCAACCCAACTACTTGATGAGGAGGTCAAAGGTTCGCTCCAACTCTGCTTGTCAATTAGACTTCAAAGAAACATACAATGAAAAGTTGGAAATAGGGATAGCAAAGTTTGTTTCTTAGTTGATAACTTTGTATTACAAGCAGAGCCATGATAAGTTTTACTAGACTCTTTACAAGCTTGCTTCACACAAACATAGAAACTAGAACATTCCAAATGGAAATATACATACATATACATATATAATATACACTTTGGATTAAATAAAGAGTTACCATATCACTTATATCACTCTAAACTTCATGGTTATGGTCTCTCTGTTTTTTGGACAAGTTTGTTGACTCGCTTTCCACCCCATTCTTTAATGATAATACCTCCGTGAGCTTTAGCTAATTGATCACAACGAACAGGTGGTGATGACTCGACCTTCCTTTGTGGAGGATGAATTGTTACGACTGGTTGCGGCGGAGCTGGAGCAACATGCCTCGGCTTCCTTCTCGGTCGGTCGTAGAGTTCTTCTATAAAGACAAAGCCTTCCAATCCAATTCTAGCGAGATCGTTACGAGCTGCCATGGCACCTTGTGTGTTCTTAAGGTTAGGTTTTCTTGGTTTGGGGATAGAAAATAAAGAAGGTTAACCACTATTTATATATAAAAAAAAAACTTTGGAAATGGTTGGGCTTACCAATTTGTTGGAAATTACTTTATCTCTCAATAAGCTAAGAAAATTGGAATTTGTTCTACCAAGAATAATCGTTTTGAAAGATTATTATTCTTTCAAATTATTTGTGGAATAATCTTTAGACTTTCGGTGCTTCCATTAGAATGTATACTTGACTCTCATTGGAATGTATACTTGAAGAGCTTTTTATTTTCATTAAATAAAAGGTTAAACTAGTAGAAAATAATTTTTTTAATTAGATTTTGTAAGTGGGAGTATATTTGTTGGGTTCATCTAGATCTATATACATTAAAAAAAAATTGTAATTATTATATAGACGTTCAAAGTATAAAAAAAAGGTATCCTTTGATTGAGTTAGTTTATTTATAATATTGTTTGTGTTACCAATAATTGAAAAATATCTGCATATGGTACTTAGTTTAGATTGAGAATAAAGTAGTTGGAGATGTTCTTCTATATAGGGATAGTGGAGGAATTTTATTGACCTATTTAGTATGTCTATGATATTGAGATTAATATTGTTCCTTTAAATTTTATATTTATCGAGAGGATATTTAGTTAGAATTGTTTTTTAATTGTTGCGTTGAGTTGGTAATTATTATAAGTAAGAGTAATTAAGAGAGTTGACATGAATAATGCGATAAAAAATATAAGTTAATTAAATCTCTTGAATTGTTGGTACACTTAAATGGTGGGTGAATTTTTTTACTTATGCAACTCAATTACACGTTGGTTGTTAAACACTTCCTAGACATTTATCAAACCAATTTTAATAATCACTTATGAAAAAATTAAAGTGGAAGTAAATTGAAAAGGAAAAAAAAACAAAAACAAAGCAAACACTTGGTAATTAATTACTTTGCCAACAAGTTGAGCATACCCAAAATTGAGAAACCGAGAAAGGGATATATTCTGTTTAATCTTTGCATTGACTCGTCTTTTCAAAAACAAAGAACAAAGAACAAAGTTGGTAGGATTTTTTTTTTTTTTTTTTCATTTTTAACTTCGATTCTTATTTTCATATTTTTACTTTTTACTTAATACCGACAGAACTTGAGATAATATTTACAAATTATTTTACTCTGTATTATCGATAGATAAAAATAGATTCAGATAGACACATGTCATTGTATCTATCACCAAAGTAATAAATGTTAATACGAATCTATCATGCTTTTCATAGATATAACTTAAAATTTTGCTAGTTTTGTAAACAAGTGAACTCAGTTTTACTATATTTACCTTCAAATTTTGTATTGTATCAATTAAAACTTTTCACTATTAATTTCTTTTTTTTTTAAATATATAAATTTATACTTTCCATCATGAAAAGTACATAGAAATTAAATTCAAAACTCATAGAATAAAAAGTACTCTTCTAAATTAAAAGAATAATATGACACATTCCAATTATCTATGTGCATTTTACTTCTTCTTTAGAATATTATAATTCCTTTTTTTTTATATATGTGTTGTAATGAAAGCAAGCACATAAAGATTAGTATATCTTAATAAATTTTAGGAACAATTATAAATATCGTTATAAAACTTACAACACTTTAGCACAATGTAGAGACATTTATAAATATGACAAAACTCATATTTAGTTCTATTACTACGTAACTACAATTATTACTATACTTTTAATTATTAGTGTACCGTTTTTTAGTACATGTCACTACCATATTTGTTATAAAGTCTCACTCCCCTTACTTCTTAATCCAATAACAAGAACAACATCATTTAAATTTGTTCTATTTCTTCCCTACATAAAAACTAGTTTTTTTTATCATCAAAAAGACAAATCTTAAGATGTATTAGAAGTGTAAGGTCCAGAGTTAAGCCTTTGAAAGTAGTACAAAACTTAATTCTCTCTCTTTTTTCTTTATCCTTCTTACAAATAAAATACAATATATACATCCGAATTTAATTATAAGTTAAGCACATCGTTTTTATTTAAACTTAACAATTGTTTAAAATAAATTTTAAAAGTTGTTTTTGAACCATTATCCAACTATTCAAATGTTAATAAAATGGTTTTCAAAATTAAACTTTCGAAAAAGTTAAACTAAATTGATATCCTTAGCCATTCCTCCAATTAAAATATGAGATCGTGAAAAGAGTAAGAAAGAATTGAAAACTGTCATAATATAAAATGAATTTCATATTAAAGATTGAACCTAAAACGCTCAATTCAAACATGAATTTTAAATTATATTACAATACAAATCAATTTTATTACGAGTCACCAAACACTTCTACATTCTCAATTGATTTAGACTAGAATCCATTTTTTTACATAATAAATTTAACCATTATCATCTCTTTTGAAGAGACATGGCCCAATTATAATAGGAGTTTTTTAAAAAACATAACAAAATGCTAAAATATTTATACTTTATAGGAAACTTTCAAAAACGAAAAAAATCCAAGTCCATAGTCTCACAATGAAAAATACCAAAAATGCTCCGTGATTTATTGGCATCTAGTATACGTAATATATTTGAAAAACGATCGTTTACATTTAACAATTATTTCCTACATGATCGTTTAGATTTGGAGCCAAATCAAAACAATTTTTTTTTTCAAGATTTTTTGTTATACACTTGTTTCAACGATTTTTCAGTATTTTTTGGTACACGATCGTTTATATTTTGATACATAATCGTTTATATTTAGTAAACGATTGTTTAGATTTAATCGTTTAAATTTAACTACCAAAATTTAAACGATTTTTTAAAGATTATTTGGTACACGATCGATTAGATTTGAGTATACAATCGTTTAGATTTAGCCAAATCATATTTGATACACGATCTTGAACCAAATAACAGTTTGAAAAAAAATAAAAATACAAATGACAGAAGAAGAAAGAAAAATAGTAGAAGAAGAGAAGAAAGACGATGGAGAAAAAAAACTGCAAAAGAGGAAGAGAGAAAGATGACGAAAAGAAATGACAAATCTGTAATATTTTTCAAAAATAGTAAACTTAATCAACTTTTTCATTTTGACGTGCTCCTCTAAATATTTTGATTGTTTGTTATATTTAAGAAAATTAAGTATTATAATATTTAAAACAATAAGTTTTGAAATAATTATTGTATATTTTTTAGCAAGTCTTTCTTTTTAAATATTAATAAAAGAATTTAGTGAAAATATTTGCGGGGAGAATTTCTTTCTAACAAGAATTTTAAATAAAGTTGATATTATAATATGTACATATATAGTGTTGGATTTTTTTTAGTTAACTAGTCATTCATTTTTCATCGATTAGGTTCTACTTCAAACTATAAAATTTCAGTTTATTTAATAATGTAACTATGTATTCTAAAATTATTTTTTAGTACAACAAATATAGAAAATGAAGAACTAAATACCCTTTAAAGCTAAGTACATTTAGGTCTACCATTAAAAATAACTATATATATATATATATGTATGTATGCAAAGAATTCTTTTTTTATTTTTTTCCTTTCGCGTTGCTTTATTTTAACCCGTAATGGTCATAGAACTCCTACTCAGTAATAAGAAAATCCTACTAATATATATTAACTTGATAGAAGGATAAATTGGTGATGAAAAAAAAATATTGTTTTTATTTTTTAAAAAATAAAATTCTACAGTGAAAGCTCCCTTAAATACCAATATATACTTTGAATTGTGAGTTAGGATGTCAAGGGGTACCGATTGTTAATATCTCTACATGCTACGCCACTATCCAATTGGACCGATATAATACGAAGAAACAAAAGAATGTAGAAATTTCTATAACCAATATAATAAATAGGAATTCTCCATATGAATCAAATGTTTTGTAGCAAAATTAATAACCATATATGTAAGGAAATGCTTAAAAGAAAACTGTCAACCCAACTACTTGATCAACAAGAGGTTAAAGGTGACTCGAGAAGAGAAACATACGATGAAGAGTTGCAAATAGAGGATAGCAAAGGAAGCTTCTTAGTTGATAACTTTATTTATTACAAGCAGAGCCATTATAAGTTTTACTAGACTCTTTACAAGCTTGCTTCCACACAAACATAGAAACCAGAACATGCCAAATGGAAATACATATATATATATATACTCTTGATTAAATAAAGAGTTACCATATCACTCTCTATGACTTGCGTCCACACATTCTTTAATGATAATACCTTCCTGAGTTTTAGCCAATTGATTATAACGAATAGGCGGTGATGACTCGACCATCCTTTGTGGAGGATGAATTGCTATAATTGATTGTGGTGGAGCTAGAGCAACTTGCCTTGGTCTCCTCTTTGGTAGTCGTTTGCTGCAGATTTCTTCTATAAGGGCAAAACCTTCCAATCCAATTATAGGGAGATCATTACGAGATAGATCCCTGCGAACTGCCATAGCACACCTTGTGTGTTTTTATGGTTAGTTTTCTTTTTTTTGGTTTGGGGATAGAAATTGAAGAAGGTGAAACACCATTTATATAGAAAACTTTGGAAATGATTGGGCTTACTAATTTGTTGGAAATTACTTTATCTCTCAATAAGCTAAGAAAATTGGAATTTGATCCACAAAAAATAATTGTTTTGAAAGATTATTATTTTTTCAAATTATTTGGAGGAATCTAGCTCCCATTAGAAATTCCTATACATTAAATAAAAGGTTAAACTAGTTTAATTTTTTTTTAAAATTTTTATTAAGTTTTGTAAGTGAGAGTATATTTGTTGGGTTGATCTGGATCTATATATACATTAAAAAGGAAATTCTAATTATTATAGATGTTCAAAGTAAAAAAAAAAAAAAAAAAGGTCCTTTTATTGAGTTAGTTTATTTATAATATGGTTTGTGTTACCAATAATTGAAAAATATCTTAATATGGTATTTAGTTTGGATAAGTAGTGATTTTGGATTAAGAATAAAGTAGGTAGACATGTTCTTCTATATAGGGATAGTGGAGGAATTTTATTGACCTATTTAGTATGTCTATGAATAATAATTTGAGATTAATATTCTTTTATTAGAAATTGAAAATATTTTAAATAACATTTTAATTTTCTTCCTTTAAATTTCATATTTACAAAGAAAAAAATATATTTGGGTAGAGTTGTTTTTTAATTGTTGGGTTGAGTTGGTAATTATTATAGGTGAGAGTAATTAAGAAAGTTGACATAACCAACGAGATAGAAAATATAAGTTAACACAAATAACAAGTTAATTAAATCTCTTAAATTACTGGTGTACTTAAATGGTGGGTAAATTTTTTTATTCACGCAACTTAATTACATGTTGATTGTCAAACGCTTCTTAGACATTTATCAAACTAATGAAAAAATTAAAATAGAAGTATTTAAAAAAAACAGGAAGTAAATTGAAAAAAAAACTAAAACAAACCAAACACTTTGGTAAATGATTACTTGCCAACTTGAGCATACCCAAAGTTTAGGAACCCTAAAAAGGGATATATTCTAACGTTATCTTGGTATTGACTTGTCTTTTGGAAGATAAATAACAAAGAACAAAGAACAAAGTTGGTAGGATTTTTTTTTACATTTTTAGCTTCAACTCTTATTTTCACATTTTTACTTTTTAATTAATATGTGATTTTGTTTTAGTTATAATAGATACTAATTTTATGGATTACTTTTTATTAGTGATATCTTTTACCAAAGTAATAAATGTTAATACAAATCTATTATCCAAAGTGAACTCATTTTACTATATTTGAAAGCATACCTTCAAATTTTGTATTATATCAATTAAAACTTTCACGGTTAATTTGATTATTTTATTTTATTTTTTATGTAAATATATAAATTTATATTTTCATTACATAGAAATTAAATTCAAAACTCAGGTATTAAAAAGTACTCTTCTAAATTAAAAAATAATGAGACGCATTCCAACTATCTCTGTGCACTCTCTATATATTGTCCACTCATAATTTGTTACAATATTATAAATTATTTTTACTTCTTTTTTAGAATATTATAATTTTTTTTTTATGTGTAATGAAAGCAAGCACATAAAGATTGGTATATGTTTAAGTGTATTTGTATTTTAAGTATATTAGGAACAATTATAAATATGGTAATCAAACTCAAAGTGCATTCACAAATATGACAAAACTTAGATTTAGTTCTCAAAGTTTATCAATGATAATGTATATCGCTAGTAGAAGTTTATTAGTGATATACCACATCACTATAAATATTGCTACACTTTTAATTATTATTCCTAAGAGGCAATTACTCCAAATTTCATGGTCCCTCGAAGCTTATGCATTTCCATATCTATGGAATTTAAATATCACCATTTTTCCAAAGTGACATTACTGTTTATTTAGTTCATGTTATTACTATTTTTGTTATAAAGTCTCACTCCCCTTACTTCTTAATCCAATAACAAGAACAACAATATTTAATTAGTTCCCTTTCGTTCCTATACAATAAATTTAAATCTATGAGTTAAATGTCGTGTTTGGATTGATTAAAGAAAAAATATTTATTTAAAAATATCATTTTTATTTGAACTTCACAATATACTTTAAAATAACTTTTAAAATTAATTCAAATTTTAATAAAATGATTTGTTTTCAAAATTAAACCTTCAAAAAATTTAATCCAAATACATATCCTTAGTCATTCCTCCCATTAAGATTATGAAATTCTTCTTATTAAACTTAAGTTTTATAATTTAACTGCTATATAAGTTTGAAATGTTGGCTTTTTGGCCCTTAATCGTAAATTAATTCATTAATATTTTGATGATAACAAATCTGATTTTTTTATTGACAATTTTATTATTTTGAATAGTCTATAACGTAGAGCTTGGAACAATGATTCTGACGCCTCTTGAATCACCCAAATCAAAGTTCAAACGAAGAAAATATTGCTAAAAGAAGTTTAACGAAAAAACACTCGAGATGGTGACGTAGATGCCAAGTATTCAATTTGAACCAAGTAGAGAAAGCCACTTGGAGCAATGAAGGAGTAACAAATGTGACTTTTGGTTTTGTTTTATTGGCTTTTATAAAAAAAATGAATTTAAAAAGAAAATGACTTTAATATTATTATTTATCTTTGTGTCTAACA
This sequence comes from Cucumis hystrix, assembly GCA_025688845.1. Taxonomy (NCBI): domain Eukaryota; kingdom Viridiplantae; phylum Streptophyta; class Magnoliopsida; order Cucurbitales; family Cucurbitaceae; genus Cucumis; species Cucumis hystrix. Next base: position 4,942,809 of record CM046888.1, on the reverse strand, counting down.
GCTAGTTTTTTTTCTAAAAAGGATGGTGAAGTTGTTTTATTGGGTTTTAAACAAAGTATTTTGAAAACACATATTATTATATTATTATTTGTATTGCGGCTAACGACTAATTGAGTTTAAATCTCAACCATTCATTTTTTTTTTACTTACTTCCAATGACCCAAAATGATTTTGAATTTTTCTTTTTCCTCTTTTTAAATACTTCATTTTCCCCAAATTTTGAACAACATTATTAAACTTTACAATCCTCAAAAAGTGCAAAAGCCAACATTGTTATTCTCTCTAAAGCTTCCAATTTTCATTCTTTTCATCTTGTCCTTGAGAAAATTCTTATTATATTGTGAGGATTAATGATTAAGAGCTTCAAATTGTATACTCACTTTTTTAGATATTTTTCTTTTGTGTTATTTAAAACTTCAATATATTGTAACGGTTGGATCCTAACCCGTGGAAAGGATCGGGTTTGCTCTTGCACCCGAAAAAAAAGCAACTAGCGATTTGGCTCAATCCATGGGAAGAGTCAAAACAAGATTTTCAATCAAAATACCAAGAGGTGTTTGGAAAAGTGGATGTAGGTTGAGTTTAACCGAACTCCTATAAAATTACGTTGTCTTCATCTCTAACTTTTTTTTAATTATTTTTGCATTTAATTTTAGTTATATATTATTGTTGGTTGAGTTTGATTGCATACTTTCATTCATATCTTTTTATCAATCTTGTTATTTAACATATTTTAGAAAGATTCTTCTATTTTTATTTTAAAAATTATCTAATTAATTTAATTTAGGTTTATTTGTTAGAAAGTTTAATTAAACCTTATTCACCATTCTCTAGAGTTGGCATACAGATTCAACATAAAAAGAATATAATTGCATTTGAAACAATCATTGGCTTAAGACGAATTATTCCAGCTTCAATGGTAACAACTTGTACAACCCAAAGGTCACACACAAAAGTTTTATCTAAGTAATCAAAATTATGTGCTCTCCTTTGACATTATTTTTTATTCTTAGATTTGAAATTTAGAACTATATCATTATAATCAGGTTCCACATATTCATTCTTCATCTCTATATTTGTTTCTTTCGAGTAGATATCTCCACAAATTTTCTCCTTTTATCGGAACAAACACTGAACTTTTTAGTTAATTAAAAATATAATATGTTTTAATCATTTGAGTTAGGCTCATCAAACCGTTTATTTTTGAGTTGACAATGGGTATTTTATTCATTAAGTTGTATACAAAATTAACATTTCAATGGATATAATGAAATTTCTACCAACTCAAAGTATATTCTATAGGTTAGAGGTATGAACTGTTTAGTTCTTATCAATGTGAATGAGAACCCTTATTCCTAAGACTTAGTCAATGGGTTTGTCTTGTTACCTAGAAGCTTTGGACACACCACCCACCTTTTTAAAGTGTTACAGACTATGTTTTTGGATATCATCCCATTGTCACCTTCATCTTCAAATGTGGCTAAGTGATCTCAAATCTTCCCCAACTCTCTACATCATGGTGAATTTTGATGTACTTGTCTTACATAATGAGGTGGGCATTAAAGATATTTTTGGAGACCCCAAGAGTGACTTGATGATGATTTTGGAGAGCATTTGATCTGTAATGCTTTCAATTTGAGCTTGCTAATAAGCCCGTTGCTCTCTCTGCACACGTAGTGAAAGAGAAACAAGATTTCGGCCATTGTGTGATCCAAAACTAAATTCAAAGATCCTTTAAAAGTCTTCTATCAAACAAAATTCAAAGTGTACTTTTATTGCCCCCATTTGTGATATATTCCCATTGTTTTCTTCTCGCTAATCAAAATTAGTTTAACTGTTGTTTCACAAGCCTGCCAGGCTAGATTAAAAGCCATATGGGTTGAAGATCACCAATTATGTCTACATTCTTTCTTACTTTTTTTATATTAGTATACGATGTAAAAAAATAAAATAAAGAATATAAAAATATTACAAATTTATCAAACTTTTGTTAGTAAATACTCACTTTCATAATAAAATCTCAAATTAATTTGAATAATGATGAATAAAAATAGTGAAACATATTCTTTTAAATTAAGTAATAAACATAGAAACGAAACAAAATGCATATTTAGTTGAAAATAGAGATGGAATAAAAAATGTGAAACCCATTATATAAATAAAGAAGAAAGAAAACAAAACTTTTTAAAGGGCAAATAAAGGTAATGTATTAAATCTATAGTATATATAAAAACCTAAATGTGGAGAAATTCTCCATTATACCCTTAAGTTTAATTTTGTGTTTTAATTCACTTTTTGGTTTTATGGTAAATTCATTTTTTATTTGGTTTTTTTTGTAATATAATTAATTATAGAAGATTGATGGTTTTTATTTACATTTTAGAAATTAATTAAAAATTAAATATCTTTTTCATTTTTCATTTTGTTGTTTTTTTATAATATAATTAGTTATGAAAGACTAATGGTTTTTCTTTTACATTTCAGAAATTAAATATCTTTTTATTTTTATTTTTTTGTACTATAATTAATTATAGAAGACTAATGAATTTTTATTTACATTTGTTCAACTTTCATTACTATATAAATGGCTTGATTTCTTTCTACCAACATTATTGAGTATTTTATTCCATTAGTTTGTTTTTCTTTTCCTTTCAATTTTTTCACCAAAAGTTCAATATTTAGCATTGAAGATGGAAATTCATTTGAAGAAGATCGAGTGCATATAAAGAGAGAGTAAAGAGGCAAAGATGTAGTTAATTTCTTACACCCCTAAGCCCTAACTCACCTAGCTAGTTATACCCTTAAGTTTAATTTTGTGTTTCAATTCACCTAACAACATTATTTATTACTTGGTTTTTTTCTTATTTCCTTAAGTAACGTAGGAAATAGAAGATGATAGAGTGTGTTACTCACATGAGCTAACCTCTTTAATTTCTATGAATATATATTTCTTTTTCTATAGTATATATAAAAGCATGGGTGATGAGACATTTTTTGTTCCAACTTTGTCCATTCATTATAAGGCAATTTGTGGTTTAAATACAAAAATTAATGTAGTTAAATGATAGATTAAATTAAATTTTCAAACTTGTTTTATTAATATGATTGTTGAATCTTATGATGGTCTATATTTTACTTTTATGTTATTTAATTAATTTATTTATTATTCTCTCATTCCAATGTTTATTCCTAAGAAATAACTCTCCCCACATCTAAGAAAACTCAATTTTCTCTCTAATTAAATAATTCTCTTATTAAAACTTCTCTTTTCCAAATCCATTGTTTTCATCTTTCTCTTAACCTTTTATCTTCCAATTATTCACATTCTCTTCTCTCTCCGTTAACTATTCTATATGATCTTCCAACCTTTCAATATCTTCCAACCTTTCAATTTCCTCCTCTTTGAATTTTTTTAGTATAAATATTTTATTCTTTTCTTCCATTCAAACTGATCATAAGTCACAACAAAAAACTAAGATGTAAAAAATAAATTAAATTATCATTCTCATGTTCTCATGTTCTCTTTTTATTTTTTCATTTTTGTTATATTTATTTACTTCTATATATAAATATGTATGTATTCCTTCATGGATGTTTAAATCATGTAATCTTAGATTTTTTTGTTGGAATGTAAACATGTGATCTAAATATATGTGTGTATTTTTCTATGAGATATGTTTGAGTTATGTAACCATGAAGATTTTTTTTTTAGGATGTAACAATAGGGAATCTTGAACATTTTAAAAGAATACATTATTCGCTCTTTTTTTTTCATGTAATTAATTTTGGTTTTCTATTAGAGTTGTTTTATTGATAAAATGGTGAAGTTTGGTTAATAAATTTTATTGGAATCTAATTATTAATTATAGTTAAAGGTAATACAATGATTAAATGTAGAAATATTAAAGTAGCTTTTCCGTTTTTGTCCTAAAAAATTCATTAAAAATAATAAAAACTTTAAATTCAATTTATTTTAGAGTTTTAAAAGTTTTAGAAGTTGAATAGTTTTATCAAGTATTTAATAAATAGTCATAACAAATTATGATTTCATAATAAATTTTAGAATTTGAAAAGTTTAAAAATTTCAACAATTTAACAAGTCTACTCAAATCTTAAAATTAAATAAACATCACCTTTTTGTCCCTCCAATAGATGTTTTCTATAATGAATACAATCTTCTTCTTAATAAGAAATGATATAAACTTTGGAAAAAAAATTATATTTTTTTTGTTTTGCAAAAAAAACAAAATTTTCAAACAAAACTCATTATAATAATAATCGTAATGTGTATCTTTTATACTTTTTTTAAAAAATTATGCATCTTCTGTACCGATTGAATTTTGTTATATGTGATTTTTTTTATTTACTTGGTATCTAAAAATGATGAGGCCAAGGCTGTGTAAGTGAAAGGCTGTGATATATATATAATTTAGCGGGTAGTTATGGGCATATACTCATTTTTTCGTTTTGTCCGACGACTATTGTTAAAATACAAATAGCATTTAAAACATCTTCATTGGTTTGCGTCCTCCTCCTTCTTGCTTCCTTCTTCATCCAATTTTCCTTTCAAATTTCTGTATATTCTTCTCTTCTTCAATCCTCTACTGATTCTTGAGTTTCCAGCTATGGCGAAGCGTACGCTTGATTTGCTTGGCCATATTCCTCCTGCTCACCACCTTGATCTCAATGCCTTGCTCCGTTACTGCTCCTCCAACGTTCCTGCTTTTCCTTCTTTCCCTTCTAATTTCCTCGTCTCTCAGGTTCTTCTTCTTTCTATGCTTTCTCTTACTCCTAATTTCATCGCTTTAATCTTACTTCTCTTCGTTGATTTTGTGTTTTCCTTTCCCATTTCTGGAGATTAGTTCGGACATGGTCAATCAAATCCCACTTATCTTATCGAAGTTTCTTCCGGAGATTCCACGAATCGGTATGTTTTGAGGAAGAAACCTCCCGGCGTCCTGCTCCACTCTGCTCACGCCGTTGAGAGGGAGTTTCAGGTGATTTCATTACCTAACAACAGATAGAAATCGAACGAGAATCGATCACAACTTCATTTGGCTTGTATTAACTGATTAAAAGAAAACTTCACAACTCTATAATTGTGAATACAACTTTTTTATATCAAAGAATCAGTAGGCAGTCCAACTAATCGGTGAGCTAGCTTAATTTTTGAATGGTTAAAAGAGAGAAGAGTAATACTTCTTATAATTTTCCGAATTGATGTAGCTGTAGGGACTTGAAGGTTTTGATCTCCAGTTTGAATCTCTGATGTGATAGGTTCTTCAAGCATTGGGTAATCATACACAGGTTCCAGTTCCCAAAGTTGTCTGCCTATGCAATGATTCAAGTGTAATTGGTACTCCATTTTATATTATGGAGTACTTGAACGGACGAATCTTTTTAGACCCCAAATTGGAGGTATCTTTAGTAAATTGTGAAGTTATACTAGCTATGCGATTGACTTGATTCTGATGGATTGACTGTTATTGCATTAGGGAGTTGCTCCTGAAACTAGAAGGGCAATATATTTAGAAGCTGCGAAAAGTTTAGCTTCTCTACATTCTGTTGATGTGAATGCTATTGGTCTAGGAAAATTTGGCCGTCCAGAAAACTATTGTAAGCGACAGGTGTGTCCTAAATCTTTATTCTGTTCCTATGGATTATGAGTCCTTGAAATTTTCTTCCCTGTGCTATTTTGTGAGGATGGACTGGACATAACAACGCTTTTAGCCAAACCAAGTAATATTGCTTATAAACTTCTGTTTTGTTTTCCCCATAGATTGAAAGGTGGGCAAAACAGTATATTTCATCAACCAATGAGGGTAAAGTAGATGGAAATCCAAAAATGTTTGCACTAATTGACTGGCTACGTGCACATATTCCTTCAGAAGATTCTTCAGGTCTCACAGCTGGCTTAGTTCATGGAGATTTTCGAATTGATAATCTTATATTTCACCCCTCTGAGGTCTGCTATTTCTTCTATATAAATATATCCTTTGAATGTCCATGTCCTCCATTTTGTTTTTTGCTTGTTCAACCAAGAGGATGAGTTTTAATCTTTGTAAAGTCTGGCGCCCTGCTAACATTTATTATTTCTTGGATGTTAATGTTGAAGTTGAGGTGTATATAGATAAATAAAACTTGCACGTTGTTTCATCCTTTGAGAGTGCAGGACCGAGTAATAGGCATTCTTGATTGGGAGCTGTCCACGGTTGGAAATCAAATGTGTGATGTTGCTTATTTCTGCCTGGTAGGGAATTTCTCTTCTACAATGTTCAATAATCACCATAATGTTTCAGCATTTTAACTTGTAACATCAGCACGCTGTTAATTGTTGGATAATTTCTATTCATGTACTCACACATATTGAAGCTGTACTTCTTCCATTTCTTTCCAGCCTTACATCTTGGACTTGCACTCTGACCTTCCAAATACAGCAAATGGTTTTAACAATATTGGAACTTTAGAAGGGATACCTTCATTAACAGAATATTTGGCTCGTTACTGTTCTATCTCTGTAAGTAGTTATTATCAGAATTATTTAGTCAAGTATTTGAGTTTTGTGGTTCACCCGCATGATAGTTGGTGACACCACCAATTTTGTTCTTTTGTTAACATTTTAAATAAATGGGTTTTTATTACGAAGGTCATGCATTATCTTGAATATATATATACATTAATTGTTTTTTTTATTATTATTATGTTATTAATGGAACTTTCTTATTTTATGCCCATCTCTGTTCATTTCTTTTAGAATCGACATAAATTACTTTATATTAATATAGTGTGGTAAATTAATTAGATTGTAATAATTAGTTATTGTTTCTAGACTTAATTAATTGAACTCACTTGATTTTGATTAGCGATAATAACTTAAAGTCTAAATTAATTCATTAGTATATGGCTATTGAAGATTTCCCGAGTAAAAACTTTTGCATATTAATCAGGTTATTTAACAGATACCTATATTTTCACATGTCCCCGTCCTAGATTTTTCATTTCTACGTTAGCCTTGAAACAAATAGCCATGAAGAAAGCATCTGTAAGACTGTAACCATATATTGAAGGCTTGATGAGAAGGAATTGACGGTGCAACGTATCTAGAAGTAATGTCAGTATCTCGTTTTTCTGTTATCTTTGCAGTCCTTGAGCATTTATCAATTAGTGGTATGTGTCTGACTTCTTGTTTGTGTAAATAAATTGCAAATATGGTCTAAGTAATGAATGCCTAAGTTTCCTTTGAGCTCCTATGATACAGATAAAAATTAGCTTAGATTCAATTTAAGATATTGTTGAGTTTGATATTTATTCGGTCCAAGGAAAATGAATGTTCATGGGCCATTGCATGATCTAGCTGACGTAAATGAAGATTCATTGTTTAAAATTTATTCCACTGGTTCTTGAGATTCACTTTTTCTGGAATCTCCTTGGTGCAGGGAAAACCATGGCCGTTTTCTGCATGGAAATTTTATGTTACCTTCTCCATTTTTCGAGCAGCTGCAATCTTTGCTGGAATTTACAGTCGATGGATTATGGTATCTTATCAGTTAATTGAATACACTTGGCAGCATGGAAAAACGAAAGGATGGATTTTGAATTTTTAAATTGCAATAATCACAGTTTCCTTTTGAGAATGCAGGGAAATGCATCAGGGGGTGAGAGTGCTCAGATTGCTGGAGAAAAGGCTAATGCTTTAGTTGATGCTGCTTGGGTATTTATTGAACAAAAGTCTTTGCTGCCTGAGAATCCCCCATCTGGTAGTTTTTTTTGTCTAATAAAGCTTTTCACTTCTAGTAGAACATAACTAAGGCTATTTCATAAGGTGCTATTTCCCATTTCAACAACTTCAGATTCAATTGTACAAGTTGATTCACAATATACAAGGAAGGAGGGTGAAGATTGGGGGATTCTCAAAGATGGAGGAAAGTTCGTCCCCAGTAAAAAGGTCATGGAGTTGAGAACCAAGTTGATTAAGTTCATGGACGATCATATATACCCTATGGAAAATGAATTTTACAAACTTGCTCAGTCTTCCTTACGGTGGACCATTCACCCAGAGGAAGAGAAACTAAAGGAGATGGCTAAAAAAGAAGGCTTATGGAACTTGTGGATACCTGTTTGTATTTTATCTCTTCTCTGATTTAATCTACATACTTGTACTGTTATTCCTTTAAATATCAGTATAAGAAATAAGATTTCTTGTGCAGTTTGATAGTGCTGCTAGAGCAAGGAAACTGCTTTTCAATGGAACTAGCCACATCCTTTCAGCTGGTGCGGAAAATCTTCTTCTTGGTGCTGGCCTCTCCAATCTTGAATATGGGCACCTCTGTGAGATAATGGGTCGATCTATTTGGGCACCTCAGGTGTTTAATTGTGGCGCACCTGACACTGGAAATATGGAGGTAAGACCCAATTTTATAGCCTGAATTCTGCCTGGAAGGCCGCTAGCTTTATAGATTCCCTGAATTCTTGACACTGCTGTAAGCATATACACTTTAACAAATTGAATAGACCAATGAATGAATAAACCTGTATGTATTTTCCATTGAATTTATACTCTTTTACGTTTAGAATTTTGGGTGTTGAATATCTTCTGCGTAGGTGGAGTATTGTATGTTATAATCACTAATCTGTTGGTATCTTTGCCACCAATGGTTCAGTTAAAGTTTGACAAAAACTTCTGACACGATGTAAGCATACATGATTGGAACTGTTATTGATAATTCCATCTTTTTCATTAGGTATTGTTGCGGTATGGCAACAAACAACAGCTACATGAATGGCTTATTCCTTTGCTTGAAGGGAAGATACGGTCTGGATTTGCAATGACTGAACCACAGGTTGCATCCTCTGATGCAACAAATATTGAATGCTCAATTACAAGGTAACGATGTTAAACATTTATCTGTAGAAAAGTGCTATTCTAATTATGTAGTTCATCTGTTTACGAGATAAAAAATTCCTTACTGCTTATTGGATTACATTCTCTATTTTTTTTCCCTCCTGTTGGCCGACTTTAAAAAATGTGAGGATATTTTAGATATTGAACATTCAACTAAAGGCATGTTGAATGGCTTTTCTTGACTAATTTTTTAACAATCTTTATTTTTCATTCATAGTTCGTTAATCATTTCCAAATTGACAATTGAAATTTTAGGAAACATATATCTTCAAGTGTGTTTACAGTGTTTTGTTTGTTATAGGTATATTTAACACTTAAACTGTTAACTTACATGCAGGGAAGGAGATACCTTTGTCATCAATGGAAGAAAATGGTGGACAAGTGGAGCGATGGATCCAAGGTGCAAAATCCTTATAGTTATGGTTAGTTCCTACTATTGAGAAGACCAGTCTATTATTCTCAAATTGATTTATATTATTATCACTGCAACAAGTTCTCTATTGTTTGCAGGGAAAAACAGATGTTACAGCTCCTTTGCATAAGCAACAGTCCATGATCTTAGTTGACATCCAGACTCCAGGTGTAATTGTTAAAAGACCACTCACAGTGTTTGGCTTTGATGACGCACCTCATGGCCATGCTGAGATAATATTTGACAATGTTCGTGTTCCTGCAACGAATATTTTGCTTGGAGAGGGTCGTGGATTTGAAATTGCACAGGTAATGTTGTTCAAATTCTTTATGCTATCTTTTATGATGTATCCTATGGATGTTCATGCTTGCATTTAAATGGGATTGACTTTGAGTATATATGATCAAAACCAAATAGCTGAAATGCATTGAATAGTTTAAGGTAGAAGGTCTACAATAACTTCAAAATCATTCGAGGTACTTGGGCACTCCCTTTCTTGAAATCACTCAAAGGCTTAATCAACTAAATTAAATGCCTACCTTCTTCTCCTCCCACTCACTCTATTTATAACAAGACCCTACAAAAATATCGCTTAGCTAATTACTAATATATTATTAATACCCTAATAATATTTTTAGCCACTATAATACCGTTTCTCATTATCTCCCTAGAAAATTGACTAATGCAACAATTTAATTTTGATTAAAATGAAATTCTACCTAGTGCGGACAAACCTCCAATTTGTCAGACAAGTTTATTAACCGAGGACATTGAAACAGAACCAGATTTATTCTTAGGCATACGTATATTTTCACTATTCACCTATGAAGTGTTCTGATGCCCTTGGCAATGGTGGATGACTTTCATTTGGTTTGGTATATCCTTCCAGGGTAGGCTCGGCCCGGGGAGGCTGCACCATTGCATGAGGTTGGTAGGAGCTGCTGAGCGAGGTATGCAGATGGCAGTTCAGAGGGCTCTTAGTAGAAGAGTGTTTGGGAAGTTGATTGCTGAGCAGGGTTCCTTCCTTTCAGACATTGCCAAGGTATTTGGATACATAAACCATACTTAACAAGGGGCTTCATATCATGTCCCAAGGACACAGCATATATTCAGTAATTGAAAGTCCTTATTGGAATTCCTCATTTCACTCTATGCCACATGATACCCCTTTAAACGTATAATAATGATCATATGGCGACGTTTGTGTCAGTGTCGTGTGGAACTTGAGAAAACGAGACTGCTGGTCTTAGAAGCAGCTGATCAGTTGGATCGGTTAGGAAACAAGAAAGCACGTGGGACAATTGCAATGGCCAAGGTACGTTTTTTTTACATTTAATAAAAGTTTCACAGTTTTTGAATTTTAAATAGTAGCCTATCGTTTTATAACAGTTTTGAACACTCATGATCTGCAAATGATAAAGTTTCGTTAATTAGAGTAACAAATTTTCCATGGTACCGTCACCTGATATATATATATATAAACTAATTATAGAGGCCAATTATATTAGAAATAACTTCAAGATATAAACAGTATGCTGCAATTTAATACTTCGTAAATCAGATTCTTCATGGTTCCAAATCTTCAAAACATATCCCCAACCCCTTTCTCTCTTTTGTCACAAACGCTTCACTTAACATGTTGGTGAAACATGGTACAGGTTGCAGCTCCAGCTATGGCTTTACAGATTCTGGACATGGCAATGCAAGTGCATGGTGCAGGTGGCTTGTCTTCCGACTTTGTTCTTTCTCATCTTTGGGCTGCTGCAAGAACCTTGAGAATAGCAGATGGCCCTGATGAAGTACATTTAGGAACCATAGCCAAGTTGGAGCTTCGGAGAGCCAAGCTTTGAAAATCGAAAGCAAAAATTTTCCGGTACCATTCATCAGAAGATGATGTTAGAAACCTAATAAAACATGTGAGAGGATAAGGAATACGAATAAGATAAAAGAAAAGAAATAAAAGGAAAAAGAGAGGCCAATGCATCCATTTGGCATGAAATAATGGAAGAAAGCAGTATAGTTTTCTTTTTATTATTATTTATTTTTAGTTTTCGTCAACTTGTTAGTATATATACTTACAACTAAGACATTAAAAGTTTGAATTTTTTCATCTTTATGTATCTAATTTGATTCAATCGACTTTATTATCAGAATGTATTTGACAAACACCGCATCAATACGTAACTTACCTTGCAAGTAGTAATATCAAACTCTTTACAAGTTCCATGATATGTTATAAAGATCATCCAACTAGTTGCACATTCAAAATAGTGCTAAGATCAACTCTAAAATTATTTAGATTCAACTATTTTTATCAATACAATATTGGACATATTTACTGGTATGTTTTTTTTTTTTATATATATATAAGTTTGGATACAAATTCCCATATTTTCAATTCAATCAACTTTAGTTGATTTAAGTGTAGCTTGAATGACTCGGACATTCTTGGTCAAAGGTTAGAAGTCTTGGTCAAAGGTTAGAAGTCTAGATCTTTCAAAATTAAAGAAAAAAAATTAATTCTAATTTTTATTAAATTTTTAAAAAATTATTATCTTTAAATACTATATATGGTCGTATAAATTAAATTCGTAAATTATCAATTTAAGTTATGAACTTAAATTTTTTAATTAGTGTGTAAAACTTATAATTTAAATTAATTAAACTTCTAAATTTTCAAAAGCCAATTAATCTAGATCATTTGTTACAATTATCTTTTAAAATTATTCATGCATTAATTTTCAAAATAGTTGAAAGTATAAATTGATAAAAAAATAAAATTATAAATTATAAAAATTTAGTCATATATATATATACACACACAAAATTGAAAAAAAAATTATGTAAATGAATAAATATAATTAAATTAAATCTCAAGATTAGTAAACATTAGCAGCAAACTAAATTTAGAGAGTTAAAAGTGAGCAAATGATTTAGATGAAAAGGTCAAAAAAAGAAGCTTACTGGCTCTTAATGTTCGAATTCAACGGTATTAACTGTCATTTCGGATCTCTGCCCAAATCTTTCACATATATAAATACACTCCATTACTTCCAACAAAAGAATTCAAAGGAAGTTCTCTATCTTCCCCTTTTCCATTAACCAACATAAACCAAAAACCAAAAACAAACAGAAAAAGAAAACCCCCAAATTGCTAATCTTTAGTAAAATAAAAACATGTCTGATCAAGGGAAGAACAAGAAAGCTGCTCTCATCGGTGTATCTTCCTTGTTTCTTGTTGCCATGGTAGTTGCAGTGGCAGTCGGGGTCAATCGAAATAACCCCACCACCAGCGGTGGTGGCGACAGTGCCGCCACAGCCGAGATTTCGACCTCCACCAAAGCAGTCAAGGCTCTCTGTCAGCCCACTGACTACCAAGAAACCTGCGAGAAAGCTCTGTCTGAGGCCGGAACCAACACGAGCGACCCACGTGAGCTAATCAAAGCTGGATTCAATGTCGCCGTCAACGAAATCAAATGGGCCATTGGAAATTCCACCACTTTGAAAGAAGCCGCCTCTGACCCAATGGCTAAACAAGCCCTTGACGCTTGTGGTGAGCTTATGGATTATGCAATTGACGATCTCGTAATTTCCTTTGAAAGAATCACAGACAATTTCGACATGCAGAAACTCGATGATTACATCGAAGATCTTAAGGTTTGGTTGAGTGGCGCATTGACTTATCAAGAAACTTGCATAGACGGCTTCGAAAATGTCACCGGCGATACCGGGGAAAAGATGACGAAATTGTTGGAAACGTCGAAAGAATTGACAATTAATGGGCTTGGAATGGTGAGTGAAGTTACTTCCATAATGACCTCTTTTGGGCTCCCAGCAGCTGGACGACGGTTAATGACGGCGGAATCTAATGAACAAAGCGAAGAACCGTCGTGGGTCAGCGACAGACGGGGGCTTCTCCAAGCCACCGGCGCCAACATCAAGGCGGATGTCGTGGTGGCGAAAGACGGAAGTGGAAAGTACAAAACTGTGAGTGCAGCCTTAAATGATGTCCCAAAGAAGAGCAATAAAACGTTTGTGATTTACGTTAAGGCAGGGGTTTATCAAGAACAAGTAATGGTAGACAAAAGTATGACTTGGGTGATGATGATCGGAGATGGTCCGACTAAAACTAAGATTACAGCCGGCAAGAACTACGTCGATGGAACACCCACCTTCAAAACCGCTACTGTTTGTAAGTTCTAAGTCGCTATAATATATTAAATTTACTTCACTCCCGGCTTAAAATTATTAGTCATTACTTGATTTAACATAATAATAATAATAATAATAATAATAAAACAGCTTAAGTTTTTAGGTTAATTTGTGATACAACCGTGATTTTAATGTTTTGTATTCACAGCTGTGATTGGAAGCAACTTCATTGCGAAGGACATCGGGTTCGAGAACTCTGCCGGAGCAGCAAAGCATCAGGCGGTGGCACTTCGAGTTCAATCCGACATGTCAGTCTTCTACAATTGTCAAATGGACGGTTACCAAGACACTCTCTACACACACGCTCACCGTCAATTCTACCGAGACTGCACCATCACCGGAACCATCGATTTCATCTTCGGAAACGGCGCCGTTGTATTCCAAAACTGCAAGATCCTAGTGAGGAAGCCAATGGATAATCAACAATGCATCGTCACCGCGCAGGGCCGAACTCAACGGAAAGAGCCAACCGCCATAATCTTGCAAAATTGTGCCATTTCCTCAGCCCCTGACTTCTTCCCGATCCGCCACATCAACAAGGCTTTCCTGGGCCGGCCATGGAAGCAATATTCAAGAACAATCATAATGCAATCCCAAATTGATGACTTGATTCAACCTGAAGGGTGGCTTCCATGGACGGGAAATTTTGCTCTGAATACTCTGTTTTATGCAGAGATCAATAACAGGGGACCGGGAGCAGCTACGGATAAACGTGTGAAGTGGAAGGGAATTAAGAAGATCACTCCGGAACACGCCTTAGATTTCACTGCTGCGAGATTTATTCGTGGAGATCCCTGGATCAAGCCCACCGGCGTTCCGTATACTTCCGGCATGATGGCAGTATAAAATTAACAAAAAAAAAAAAAAAACAGAGGAAGAAACTATATAAAAAGCTACCCTTAGAGTATGGTGTAGAGTCTCCAAACATTCCAAATTTTGAATAAATATATATTTTTTTATTCCCTACTTCATGAGATCTTATCATTTTTTTTAAGTGTGTGAAATTAAAATACAACTTGATCTTTGAAAATATAGAATTATTTTATTTTAGTTTATTGATTGTTAAAATAAAAAGATTATATATGTAAGTTTAAATAGTACTTCCCAAAACTAGCCTTGGAAAATGCCTAAAAATGGAAGCCCAAAACATTGTAAAAGGGGTGGAGTTTCTATTTGGCTTGCTTTTTATCAATCTCATTCCCTCAGGCTTTAGGTGTTGAGGCCCTCTCGTTGTCCGTGTTGTGGTAGTCCTAGTCATGATGCATCTACTTGCTCAACATTCTCTCTTTGGTTGTGGTAGAGATAAACAGTTTGCCCATGCCTTTTTCCTGCTTGGACTGATTGTTCTTTTGATTACTTGGGCCATTTGGTGTAATCGTAATAAGCTGAATTCGGAGTGATCTGATTCAATTACAAACGTTCATGTTCAATAGAAATACTTTAAAATTTTAGATAGAAATGCCCGACGATGATCCATATATATGACTGTGATATTTCAAACTTTATTTTAAGTTTCAATTTTTATCCGAAATTCTGAAGATAATGTTTTTTTTTTTTTTTTAATAATTAAAAGCATAAGAAAACAAATAACAAAAGTATATATATAAAAGAAAAGGTTATTGATTTTGGGGGCTTTGTAATTCCTAATCAAATAAAAGCAGTTTTGAATATAAATTAGAAAGGAAAGCAATAGCAATATTCTGAAATGTGGGGGCGGCGGCCATTGAAAGTGCTTTTCTATGGCTTTGGCAGCGCCTCCTAAAACCAAACAACTTTATTTTTAACCTTCTATTTAGGTCACGGTTCACTAATCACAACCACTTACAATTGTGAATTTTATGGTAATCTCTACCTCTTAGGGTCAAGTTATATTTGTATCTCTTGGTAGAAGTAAAGCTTTCAAATTTGAAAAAATTTCAACTATAACGTTAACAATTTTGATAATTATATTGATAACACTAACAATAAGATTAATTCTCAAACGTAATCGAATTGAACACCCTTGACTCATTAATCAGATTTCATTATTTCGTTACAGATTTCGATGTGGATTCTATGTATCATTACAATTACTTAATACCAAAAGTAATCAAATGTGACACTTTTTTTTTTATTCTCATTGATTTATTACATTTTCACAAGTTAAAATGACATCAGCCTCTAAATTCTATTATATAATAATTTAGTTCTTGTATTTTTAAATTTATAGCAATCTAATCAAATTTTTCTCAAAATTATACGTTAGGATTGAGTAGTTTATAAAAGACATATTAAGCCTTCATTAGTTGAATGCTATGTTTTTCTAAGTGTAACAAGACTCATCAAAATCTTAATACTAAATATAACTTTCACTTAAGGAAAGACAAAATTGTTACAATTTTTTATCCTAATGCTATCTACTAAAAATCAGATATTGTTACAAAATTAAAAGTCAAAATTAAGTTATTATAAACTAAAATTTAAACATAGATTATTATGACTAACGAAAGTTTTAAAACTAGATGTTGTTTTCAACTAGTATTTTAAATAAATACTTAGACTGTGAAATTATTTCCATTATTATTGTACCACTAACTTAACTTCTTGCTAATAATATCAATAACAACAATAATAGATGGGGATGTAAGTGGATTAAAATTATTCATGTAGTATATACACTTCAAATTATAGTATTACGTAGAGAACTTTTTTTTTTAATTGAATCAAAGATTTAGTTGGAATCTAAATTCTAGTTAGGTGAGTTTACTTAGTTAGACTGCCAATCAAAACTGTTATTTATATTTGTATAACAAGCAAGAAAACTTAGTTATATCTATACTTCTAACACTCTTCTTGAAGAAAGTCAAACAAAAAAAGATATTAATTAAAGGAGCAAGTTATTTTAGAGCTTTAGACTAACAAGTTACCATAAATTTAAATATACCAAGATTTCTGACTTGAAAGAATGCTCCATTTTTAGAATAGGAGGCTTCTTCACTCAGTTACAGTTGTTTCTTGAGGTCTGAAGTTTAGATCCTATTTTAGCATATGAAGGGAAAAAATATATATATATAGAATCAATTAAGACATCAATATCTACATGTCACAATCTCCGTTCCATAAGGAATACAAACTAAAGAAAAAAAAAGGGGAAAACACGACTGCCACGTCTGCTTAATCCTAAGCATTCCACGATTGGAGTTGTCAGCTCCCACGTCGGACTTTTGACCCTTCAGTCTACTCAACCGACTTGTCTTCCAAGCAGCTGAGTCAATTTCCGAGTTCCAACTTCCTATTCATTGAACGCTCTCCTTTCCCTTTTCAATATCCACTTCCACCCCGCTGCCGGAGCTGCATCCCACTCCATTTCCCGTCGGTGACGTCCCCCCTCTTCTCTCCAGACCTATGATCATCTTGAACGACAACGACATCACCCGACTTATCGGCGACTTAAACGATGGAGTTGTCGGCGACAATGAAGACGCAAACTCCCCCTCCCTTCTCGTGGGAATCTCAATCGAAACTCCACCCGTTTCCGACGGCTTTCGTCGCGCCCTAAACGACCGAGAACCGGTCGAAGAAGGAGCCATCCTGTCTGATCGATCGCACTCAGCGCAAAAACCAGAAGAACTCGAACCGGATTCAGCTATCACTGGTTCCTCCATGGAAATCTCAACCTCCACTGGTGCCTCCGTAGCCATCTCGACCGGTGAACGACAGAGCGGGCAAGTAGCGTGTGAGTGGAACCACATATCGATGCAGTCAATATGAAAACTATGAGAACATTTCGGAAGTGTACGACCCTTTTCATTCTCCTCAAACTCAGACAGGCAGACAGCGCAATCGATGGGACCGGAGTGGGATTTAGAAGAGAAAGTGAAAACAGGGAGAGAGTTGAGAACAGAGGAATCGAGGCCTCGATGTTGGGAGAGAGCGGCGCCATGTGGGGCAGAGGAGTTTTCGGGTTCGAAATAAAAGACGAGACGGTTGCGACGGCGGAGAGTTCCACGGCGGCGAGCACGGAGAACGTACCAGCGGGCGTAAAGGTGAAGGCAAATGATGAGAAGGACGACGAAGAGGAGGATGATGATGGCGCTGAGCATAATCTTGCCGCTAAGGGCGAAATCTTTGATTCCTGAAGGAGAAGGGGTACTGGGATCTTCCATGGCGGCTTCCATTGTTTGGAGATAGAGAAGAATTGTTGGGGGAATTGTTAGTAGAGAAGAAAGGTTTTTAGTGAAGAAGAAAGAGGAAAGTTCTACGGGGTTTCTTTGCTCTCTCTATGGGAGAAGAAGCAGACGCCAGAGTTGACTGAATGAGGGCTGAGGATTTTGTTATATTTATATATGTTTTATTTGGATCCCTACATCTTTATCGAATTTTAAAATTATTATATTGTTCTTCTTTTAACAACAATGACAAGAATATTAAATGATTATCACGTGAAAAACCATTTGTAAATATAACAAAAATCATTTACAATATCTATCAGCGATAGAATTTCTTATTAATAAATTTTGGTATATATTCAATTCGTATTATGAGAAAGTGTTCTAAATATCTAGAGAAAAAATTAAAACTATTTACAAAACATAATAAATAAACTCAAATGAGCTACGAAGATTTTGCTCGACTTTGTAAATAGTGTCAATTTCTTTGCTTTATTGGAAAATACCCCATTAATTATTAAGTACAAAAATGCTACATATTACAATTTGGTGTAAAAATGAAACACAAAAATCGAAAAAATATAATGTAATATATAAATTAAATAAATAAAAATAGAAATTAGAAAAATATCTTCAAATCTTACTCCTATTTGTATGGAAAATTGAGGCATGTGTATTATCTCTCCTCCAAATGCCACTATTTATAGGTAATTTGGTAAGTAAGAGGTAAAGATTGACATCTTCAAGACAGATATATAGAAGTTGAATGAGAGGTAGAATGATACATAGAATGATACATAACTATATAAACACTAAGCATAATAGATAATAATGGACATCTATTTAGCTAATTAGATTGTTTTTATGATCACGAGTAAGAATCTTATTCTTGGTGGTCGGTTAGAAAGTTAAATAATATTCCATGTCAAAAAGGAACCATTTCTAAAGAATAAAGGTTTATTCACTAGTCAACAGGTAAAATAAGCCTTATTCACTGGTCAACTTGCTACATTTTTTTTTTTATGGTAAGAAAGTAAGTAATTTTGATATAAAAGAAAATCTATCGTATTACAATTAAGCTTTATCCACGAGTCAACTATTTGTTTGTCAGTTAGAAAAAGTAAATAATCTTCATATAAAAGAATATACATTTTATAAACATCGAAGATTGTATATACGATAGGTTAACAATAGAAATCTATCCACAATAGAATTTCTGAATGATAAATTTAGGTATATTTTCAATTCTTTATATACAATTAATTATTAATCGTAAAAAAGCTCTACATATTGTAATTATATATTTTAACTTTTTCTTTTAGAAAGTAGCTATATATATATATATTGGTACTAGTGATGATATCTTTCTTCGTTGTTGGTTGGAAAATTAATAAGTATTTAACTTTTAAAATAAATATATTTATAAAAAAAATATAAAAATATAAAAAATTTAACCGACTATTTACACTCTCCATGGAACAAAATCAAAATATAAAAATATAAAAATATAAAAAAAATAATTCAAATATAAATGACATTTCTGAAAAATATTTTACATAATTTTTATAAAATTAAATTTATAAAGTTCTTAAAACTATAATATATATATTTATATATATATATATATATATATATATTCTCTTTATTTAAAAATATGCCATGCTTTCAATGTGAGGATTGAGGAAGATTCCTCTAACCGGTAAGGTACGGTGGAGAGTATTGATTTATTTTAATTAATCTAATTATTTGGTTAACTTTATGGTGGATTACTTAAACAAATGATACTTTACATATCTCTAATCTTAGTTTTAGGCATTTTAATCATTAATTAATTAAATGTAAGTGGAATAGAACTTGTCTTTCTTTATAATAATAATAATAATCATAATCATAATGTGTGTAAGATTGTTTGTCCCTTCGTCGTGGGATCAACCATTTAATGAAGAAATTATAATTATATATCTTCAATCTTGAACCTACGAGACTAATGTGGAACTTGACCTAATTTAAATTTAGACTTTGAAAAACATTCATTCAAAAAGGAAAGGTTATTATTTATTTTTAAATGTAACAACAACATACATGGTTCAAAATGTTAAGATACCCCATGCATTAACTACATTTCTCATAAGCCTTATTTTGGTTTTTTGGCCCCTTGTATATCTAGGCCCATATTATAGAATATTGTTCTTTTGATATTAATTTAGTGTGTGTATTGTATGATATTAATTTAGTTTTTCATCATCTTTTCTATATATACGAGCATGAGCATGGTATTCATCATCAAATATTCAAATTTTAAAAATTAAAGTTAATGAACATTAACTCTTCATTTCTTACCAATATTTTTAAGAATAGTTACAAATATAATAATTAGATTGTATCACTAATAGACTATGTTGTTAATATTAGTCTATCGCTAATTAATTATAAGAGTCTAGTTTATAATCGATAGATTTTACTATATTTATAAAAAAATTTAAACATTGCCATATACTTGGTTATTATTTCTAAAATTATTGTTCAATATTTTTAAAATTAAGGTAAAATTGATAACAAATGAAAATAATTTTGTTTAATTTTAAAATTGGAAAAAGAATTAATTGAATGTAAATCATTAATTTAAAATTTAGAAACACACAATGGGAAATATGAGACCTCAAAGTACAAAACATATAATTTTATTCTTTAATTTTAAGGGGAAGAAAAAGGCATGTGCCCCCACACGTTTTTAATACATATAATTTCCTCACACACATAATACATAGATATATATAATTGACCTTTTTATTTATTTCAAATAGAAAGAATATGCCCATAAGCTTTTTTTTTTAGTGTACTTTAATTTATGTTTACTTTTCTACTCTTTCTATTTCAACGTCTAAAATAATTGTATGTATAACACACAACAAAAAGTAATAAAGATAAAAACTCACATGTAACCATCATTTTGAGCGCTTCTTCTTCAATTTCTCAAATTAAAAGTTATCACTAATAGATATATAGTTATTGACAGTTTCTATCACAACTGTCAATTGTTATCACTGATAGTTACTATCAATGACAACTTTCTATTTGCCATCGTTACGAGTACTTCTTCCTAGTTTTTTTTTTCAATTTAGAAGTTATAGCTGGTAATAGCCACAAATAGAAGTTATAAATTACTATCACTAATAGCTAGTATCGTTGATAGTGATAACCACTTAAGAACATGTTTGACAATTTAAAAAGTTTTACATGTAATAATTTTTCATGATCGATAGGAAGGAAATGGTATAAATAGTGAAGGAGAATGAAACTAGTAAAAATAAATGTGTGAAAAAGAAAATAAAGAGCAAAATGTAGAGAGAAAATTCCCCCAATCACTTTTAGAGTAATTATTGATCGATTGTTTGAGTTGTGAAAGTATTCTTGAGAAGACGTTTTCACGGGCAAAACTCCTTTTTTTTACAATCACGTGTATCACGAAATGTATAAAAACAAAGTTGTTTTTCCACTCAAATAATTAATATAAATACATAGAAACAAAAACTTATTATTGTCAAAAATCACTTTTTTTTTCAACCACTTATTAGACACCTTTTAATATTACTTAGACATAAAATTTAAATTTTAGAGCTTTAATTATTAATTTTTTTTTTCAAGTTCAAGAGCTTATTCAATAATAGAAATATGAAAGTTCATCAACAATATATCTTGTAGTCGGTCATTGACACACTTGTGTGTCAATCAAGTTATACTTACTTACTGTAATTAACACTCTTAATTATTTAAATTTTTAGAAAAATTATTCTAAATGAAAAAAAAACCACTAAAACTATTATCCACAAATATATCAGGATATTATAGTCTATCTACGATAAATCATAATCCGAGATAGACCACTATATGTGTCTAATTGTGTTCTGATTGACAAGTGTCTATCGAATAATTATTTTTGTCAATGTGAAAATAAAAACACGACCTTCACGTAACACTCACATGGAACTTGTTGGAAGGGTGGAGAAGTAGCTTTCAAAAGAGAAAACATGCACATTTCGTTTTTTTATAGTGTTTGTAGTCGGGCCTAAAACTTCTTATTTATTTGACCTTGTTGCTTTTTTCTTTAAAAATTAGATTAAGTATACTTATCTATCTAAAATTACCTCAAATTTTCTTTTAAATAAATAAGATGAATATTTTGAAAAGATGATATATTACGTACCTTTTTAAAAAAAACTTTCTTTCTTCTTTTTGGGTTTTGTATTATTATAATTTTATTATGCGTTGCTTTAATTTGATAATGTAAACAAATCATATCTCATCTTTTATGTTGTCAATCGTTAAATAATTATGTTTGAGTGTATTGTTGTGAAGATAAGAATGGTTCCAACAATATAAAACAAAAAAAATAGATTAAAATAATATATAAACAATATTCCATTCCATAGTTTCATAGAATAAAATAGGAAGTAATTAATAAACTACAAAATTCTAAGATTATTCCTTCCCCTAATTCCTATAGACATTTTTAAAAAATATTGGTATACTTTTCTTAGAAATAGGGCAACAGTCCTCATAGTTGATTTTCTTCTTTTTCTTTTGTGATACACCTTTGTAAAGAAATTTGATATTAATTTCTTTGAATTACGTCCATATATCATCATGACATTTAATGAATTTATCTAATACGAGTTTTGCTTTCTAGAGAAAAAACAAAAAACAAAACAATATAGTATAGTATTTGAACTCACTATATTTGATCTATTGAAATTTTCATTTTGTTCACGTTCAATATTTTTAAACTTTAAATGTAACTAATATATTTTTAAATTTTTTTATTGTATAATATGCTCCTCAAATTTGTATATAACAATTAAAATGACTTATCAATATAATTAAAAATCATAAATTTATTAAACATATCAAACCATTTTTTATTATAATTTAGATATTTTTGGTATCATTTAATTACTGATTTACATATTTTTTTAATATAATAATTGAATTCTTAACCAAATTTTAAAAACTATTTTTTTTAGTTTTCAAATTTTGGTTTGATTTTTGAAATTTGAAGACTTAATTTTAAAAAACAAAATGATGACCAAACAAAAGATTAATTAAATTTATAATTGAACCTAATCAAAGATGACACCATCTTAATGGAATTTGGTTGTTAAGTCATACTTGTAAACAAAATAAAAAATAAAATACCAAATTTTGTTGCTTACATAAACATTATTCATCCTTCATACTCATATGGTTGCAGGGGGGAGTTTGTTGATTATGGTTAATTGATCAAATGACATTTGAATCGATGTGCACCAAATTTCGGCGTTTTCTTCGCAAACTGTTCAATTTCCCCATTCTCTCTCACCACCTATAATACAACCACCAAATCCCCAAACACAATCCCCAAAAATGGAACTCTCCTCAATTCGCCACACAACTCTCAACCTCAATGGAATCAACCTCCACATAGCCGAGAAAGGCGAGTCAGGTCCACTAATCCTCTTCATCCATGGCTTCCCCGAGCTCTGGTACTCATGGCGTCACCAGATCCTCGATCTCTCCTCCCGCGGCTACCGCGCCGTCGCCCCTGACCTCCGTGGCTACGGAGACTCCGACTCCCCGCCGTCAGTTAACGACTACACTTGTTTCCACATAGTAGGAGACTTGATTGCTCTAATCGACGCCCTTGTTGGAGTAGAAGAGAAGGTATTCGTTGTGGGGCATGATTGGGGAGCGATGATTGCTTGGAATCTTTGCATGTATCGGCCGGATCGAGTTAAAGCGTTGGTGAATACGAGCGTGAGTTTCAATCGACGAAGCCCTAAGAGGAAACCGATTGAATCGCTTAAAGCTCTGTATGGCGATGAGTACTACATTTGCAGATTTCAGGTATTTGTCTTAATTCTCTTAATTGATATAAATGCTGAAAGTGAGAAAGTGGTGTTTTGTTTTGAAGCGATTCTGGAAAATAGAGCTAATAAATCACTACTTTTCATAACACAATTGTTAAAAGTTATTTCTGATTTTTGTTAGTTTTGGTGTTTTTCATGAAGAAAAGAAATGTATGCATGAAATAATAGTTTAATGAGATGCATTCTTATAATTAAGAATAAAAAATACTTAGCTGCAACCCTATGGCTATGGTTAGTTTTCTTCCCTTTTTGAGGGTTATTTTCAGATGCACTTCTATTTTTGGATCTTCTCTAAAATAGGAAAAAAAAAACAAATTACTTAATAAAAAAAATCCTTTCAAATATAAAAATTATTATACTTATTTTTCTAATCCACAGAAAAAATTCAGTTAAAAGACACTAATTTATTATACTTATTTTTCGTTTTCTAAGATAAAAAATAAATACTTTGTTTTTTTTTTTAATCCTTAAAAAAAAAATATATATATATATATATATTTCAAAATTTTCAAAAGTACTAATTTTGAAATTCGTTTTTTATAATTTCAAAGAATCTTTAAACAAAAAAACAATAATCATTTTATGGTTTTTTTCTAAAAGTCAAGAGTATTCGTGAATCTTTTAATCTGACCAAAACTAAGTAACTATGTGAGATTTTTTTTCTATAATTTTTTTAAAGCTTTAGGACAATATTAAAAAGTTGAATAATTTATTTGACCATTAGTACAAGGTAGTACGAAGTTGGGTGATATTTTCTAAAAGTTAACAATACTTTTAATAATTGAAGGAAACAGGTTGAGGTAAATCTAGTGTATAATGAACTATACAAAATCAAATAAAATGTTATTGTCTTTTGTTTGTTGATGTTATCACTAAACATGCCTAAGTTTGAGAAGGTATGTTTGGTAGATGCACTATTTACTTTTATACATCTCATTGTCATCACTCACACCAACAAATAATTAAAATATGAAAATTGTGTTAGCACAATTTAAAATAAGCATAAATTTGTTTTACTTCATATTTTAAGGTACGAAAGTATTTTTTAACACACATACGCTTCATCAAATACGAAGGTATTTTTTAAAAAATAATTTGAGTTTTTTCACATACACTTTATATTTTAAGGTATGAAGGTATTACTCAACTATTAAAACACATACGCTTCATCAAATGGTTTTACTTCTAACATCTCATCCTCAAAAATTCTATACACATATGACGTAGAAAAATATAAATTTCTGTATCTATTCCTTTCTTTTTAACAAGGGTAATATTTATTTTATTCAACTACATCAAAAAAAAAATTAAATCACACACAATGTACATAATATTTGTTTAACCATATTAGTTCACATAATTCACCTAGTAAACTCCTAAAATGGTTTGAAGTATTTGAGACATCCTCTCATTGCAGTGTAAATGAGTTGGGTTGAGTAGAGTAGATTTTGTTACTTTTTTTTTTTAAGTATATTATTTATTAGCTTAAAACACTTATATTTGTTTACGCCACATTTTAATAACCAAAATTTCATAAAAGTTAAATATTAAAGTTCAACATATCTATTACAAATGTTAAAAAACTTCATAATTCATATTTATAAATTGTAACATATATTTTAATAATATTAAAATTTGAATTGAACTGACGGATCAAAAAATGTATCTCGAACTCAATCCAATAAAAAAACATAAAAAATTCAATCCAACCTAATCCAAAATAAAAACTAATCCTATCCAATCCTACAATTTGAGATGGATAGTTTGGATCCTATCTCTCGTTCGTTTAAATAAACTTTACGAAAAGAAATTAACTATGTGCATAATTACTATTTATCTATATCTGAATCATAAGAAAAGCTACTTTTACCCTAAAGTCAAAACGAAGAAACAATTATTATATATGCCTGTCACATTAGTTATTTCATTCCCTCTAAATTGGGCATTTCTCTCTCCCACATCCATTGGCATAAACTTTGGATCACAAAAATCCAACGAAATAAGGTTACTCTTTTCTCTTTCTTTTTTTTTCAGACGTGGTAAGTTAAATTTTGAAGTATATAATTAATATGTTAAAGCTACTAAATATGTGTTTATTAGTTAACTTATGAAGTCAATGGGTATCTCATCATTTGTATAATTACTTATTACTTAAATTCAAAAACATTTATTCCCAAACTTTTAAGTAATGCATTAAATAAAAAGATAAGTTACATAATTTGTAGGAGCAAAATTCTATGATATTATCTCATGGGATATGATGAGAAAACAAAGGAAATTTGATGTAGGAACCCGGAGAAATAGAAGCAGAGTTTGCTGAGATTGGCACTGAAAGGATTATGACAAAAATTCTAAGTTATCGCATTCCAAAGCCACTAATGATACCTAAAGGCAGAGGCAAAGGCAAAGACCATCCACTGGATACTCCCATTTCTTTGCCTCCATGGTTAACAAAGCAAGACATGGACTATTATGTCTCCAAATTTGACAAAAATGGCTTCACTGGCCCAATCAACTACTACAGAAATCTCGACAGGTACATTTTTTTGTATATAGCATTGTTCATTGCATACTTTCAACCATCCAATACTCCCTTTCTAGATTCACTGACCTGAGTTGAAGAAGAAACCATTTCAATAAATAACGACATGGCTGCTGTTGCAGGAACTGGGAACTCAATGCTCCATTTACAGGGGCTCAGGTGAAAGTTCCAACAAAGTTCATTGTGGGTGACCAAGATCTTACCTACCACTCTTTTGGAGCTAAACAATATATACAGAGTGGGGAGATGAAGAAAGACGTTCCTTTTCTTGAAGAGGTTGTTGTAATGGAAGGCGTAGGTCACTTCCTTCAAGAGGAGAAGCCCCATGAGATCAGCAACCATATCTATGAATTCATTAAGAACTACTAGTTCTCTTAGGACTGCTCTGGTTTTCCTT
The DNA here is from genome assembly GCA_025688845.1 of Cucumis hystrix. NCBI lineage: Eukaryota > Viridiplantae > Streptophyta > Magnoliopsida > Cucurbitales > Cucurbitaceae > Cucumis > Cucumis hystrix. Next base: position 4,916,293 of record CM046888.1, on the reverse strand, counting down.
TTGAATTTGCTTAATAAGGTTTGCCTGAACCCAGACACTATCTCTACTATTGTATTTCTTAGTTCCAATGCCTATGGTATTTAAATGACTAGCCAAAGAAAGTACTTCAAATTAATGGTGTAAATGAACAACTCTAAGCCTATAATCTTATTAAATGTTAGTGGAGTATGGAATTTATTGGAAATGGTTATAAGAGTTGTAGAAATCTTGAAACTTGAGAAGATGTTTATGGTTTCTTCCGGTTTTCGACATTGAAGTGAACATCTATGATATTTGTTATCCCTGCTGTCACCTTCTGACCTGCCTTCACTGGGCCAACGCCTGAGGGAGTTCCTGCACAGTGAAAAAGAACGACTTAGTAATAACAATCTTAGTTTCTATGCTCAACAAGCTTCCATTGTCAAGTTGTGACTTGAATCATTGTCTAATAATGGATTCATTACGCCAACGGCGGGAGAAAAAAACAAACCAATTGGAGGTTAGTGAGCACTTAATGGATTTCATCAAATAAATGTCATGCTCCAACTTCCATTCCAAGATAAATCATAATGAAAATACAAGATAAACCAAGTGTTCGAGGAACTTGAACCCTCCAAGTCTTGAGATACTCTCAAGCACTACTTCATATTTCAAATATTGCTTATCCTCTCCACACCCTTCTCCCTCTATTTATAACCAACTTCCCTAACAAACTATTTAACTAATTACAAATATTCTCTTAGTATCCCTCCAAAACCGTTCCCATCACAATACTACTTTATTGAGGCATCAAAATGGTTGAGAATCTTTATTAACTAAAACTATCTTGAAATGTTGGTGCATGAAATGATACTCTAGAACGGACACAGTCAATGTGAAACATGAATGACCAATCATTATTTAGAATGTAAAGATAAAGAATTAAAAACAGAAGTTAAAGTCAGTGGAATAAATTGGATTACCAAGCAATGGCCAAGGAATAATGCAATTATCACAACTTATTTATTAACTTAGAAATCATTGTAAAAACTCTTTACTAAAGAGTTCAAAAGTGAGCCTTCCAATTTTAAACTCTTTACTTATGGATACCTGTTAATATCACGTCTCCTTCAAGAAGGGTCATGAGGGAACTTATGTGGCTAATGAGGTATGGGATTTTAAAGATCATATCCTTGGTTGAGCCCTTCTGTCGAAACTCATCATCTACCTGAGTTAAGTTAAACAAAACTAATTGATCTTAAAATGAGACAATGACATTAATGAAGAAAAGAAAGCAGTCGTTATAAAATTATCAGAACCTTTAACCACAATTCTAAATCATCCGGATCAGGGATTGATGCCTTGGACAGCTGCATCATTTACAAAAAAAATAAAGGGTAAGTTTGAAGGTGCAAGTTTGACATCAAAGATGCTCAAAGAAATGTGCCAGTATAATCCATATTCTATACAATATCAATGAGATATAATTATATGCAAACACCCTAATTACTTCTATTAGGTCCATTTGATGATATGGTTCTTGCGACTGTATATCACAAGTAAAAGAAAACAGGGCAGGTAATTAAATTCTTACAACAGAACTGATGGGTGTAAAGGTGTCCTGCCCTTTGGCTACTGTCCATGGAAGGCCTGCAGACTGGCAATGAAAACAGCATTAAGATTTAAAAATAAAAGAAGAGCTGTAAAAATTAAGATGGAACTAAAACAAGGTTCAAGAATCCGGCATTGTAGGAACTTCCCAAAATTGAATCTTTCATATTCAACAAAGCTATCCTGCCTTTACCATACTGAAGTGAACAATAGGAACTGAAATGTCACCATTTTCCATCTTTTGATGTGCCCAAGTATCCTTCTGAACTATTTGGAAGTAAGAATTCATTTTTAACATATTTCCTATAAGTGGAAGAGCCCTATTCAACAAGGATATGAAGAGGCCTTGTGTCTATTTCAGTACATTCTCAAACATATTGAAAGTAAGAAGACCGGGCTCGATCAACAATGTTAAGAAACAGCGCTTATATATTCACTCAGCATAATATCCTACTGCTTCTATCAGATTTTCTGTCTAACATCCATCAAGAAAGAGAAAGAAAACACCATCACCTTTGCAGAAGCTTGGATTTCTCGGGCAGTCATGTCCAGAGCAAGAGCATAACCTGAAATGTCCAAACATGTCATGCATTGCTCGAGTTTATGAAATACAAAATGGTGAATGAAACAGTTTCTCCTTGCATTTCACAGGAATGCTATACGTCGGTGTTCATCGAAGGGAAATTTAAATCAACCGCAATAAGAAAAATATTTGATAGATAGATCAAAAGGATTTCAAGTACGATTCAAAAATCATAGAATCGACTTTAAAAAAATCCACTTAAGATGGGGAAACGTAGTAGCCCTACCCCCAACATAATCCATGGCGGAGGCTTCAGAAACATCACGAGCTCTCTGGGAGATCACGACGGCGAGCTCAACCTCATGATCCAAAGACTTAAGAGGGTGAGGAATCTCGATCGTGCCTCCATTTTGCAAGTAAGACGACGTGGGTTTCATAAACAAAACAGGCTCCTAAAATAAATTTAAACAAAAAATTACTCATCCAGTTGATGAATCGCAATCATAAAGAAAAGAGAATCAAGTAATTGACAAAACCCTCCCTGAAAAACAAACGATCATGGTCCAGAATGAAAAGGAAAATTGAATAAGAAACCTTGGGGACGGCGTTGCCAAGTTCTTTGGCATGGGCGGCGTAGTTCCGGCCGACGGCGATGATTTTGGTTCCGACATTCAGAAGATTTGCGTATGCCGTTGCCATATTCCGGAGTTGGAATCCAAAAAAGTTGGGCGATCTCGCAAACGCAGCCGGGAGGGTCAAAATTGGAAACAGAAGATGACAGTGAAATGTGATCTTTTTAGTTTTTGCTCCAAAACTCAACTTATTATTTTTGTTTATGTGTTTTATAAAAATGATTAAATTTTTTTTTTTTTATGTATTTTGAAATTTGTTAATTTTAATTTTATATTTTGAAATGTTGAATTGTAGTCTCTAATAAATTTTAAATTTAGTCTTATAAGTTAATTGTTTTTATTTAAATTGACTAAATAATTACAATATTTTTTAGCCAAATAAACATAATATATGAATATATTTTTAAATCTTTTACCGTGAAAGTGTTAATAATAAAACCAATAAAATAGTAATAAATTTTTTTATAATAAACTAATAGTAAATACTAAATTTAAGATTTATTAAAATTTCAACGACTAAAATTAAAGATTTGAAAGTATATCAAAATTGAACAAAATCTTTATACATTCATCCATAGTTTTGGTACAAACAACTTGTACTATTGGTTAAGTCAAGTTTGGTTTGGTTTCAAAATTACTAACATAACATGTTTCAAATTTTTTTAAATACATTGATTAAGATAAATAATAGAAGATTTTCAATGATATGACTGGTTTTCATCTGTTTGTGTTTCTCTGTGCTTTTGTTTTCTTCTTCTTAATTTTGGAGAATTACAATAAAGCATTTTTTTTTTAATGAAAGTTTAGAATATAAATCACATGATTATTAATTTGAAATTTTAAGAGGGTAGAATATGATGATCCTGAAAAAAGATAGAGAGATAAAAGAATGTGCTTCACACATTACAACAATCAATAATCTTTACACTCAAAATCTTTTTATGGATCACTATTGAAAATATGAAATTTGTTTCTTTTTAAACATTTATACATTAATTCATACATTTCTTTTCTGGTTTTTCTTGAGAGAAAAAAATATATTTATATTTCATAACAAAAATTCACTGCACATGATTTTGCTATAAAATTAATTTTGTCGACTTTATTGTTTTTTACAATTTTCATTCCTAATCTAAACATAAACATAATGTAATAGATAATATACTTATTTTTTAAAAGTATGAGGGTTGAGAAAATTTATAGTACTTTTATGTCAAAGCTAACAATAATGTCCGTTGAAAACAATATTAAAAATTAATCAACAGTTCAATATTTAAAATAAAAAAGTTATATCGCATAATAAGAGAGCATAAAAATAGAGAAATGTAGGGACTATGAATCATTTGAGTAAGGGTGATAGTTGGTTCGGTTTTGTCGATTTGAAACCAATCAAAACTAAACCAAACTGATCGGCTTTACTTAGGAGAAATCCAATACCTTTTATGGATCGATTTGTTCTTGGGATTTTATTTTTCTTCAACTTTTTATTCTTACTCACCACTTGAATGATTCCTTCATGCTAACTTTAGATTAAAACTAAGTCTATTTACTTTCTAAACAAAAAGGTATACGTGCACCACAATAATTGAAATACTAACCTATACAATACAAACCAAAAAGCCCAATTTGATAATAAAAATCCAACCAAACCAAACCATTTGAATCGATATAAATTGTTTTGGTTTTTCGTTTATTTATTTATTTTTGTATCATAACTACGTTTGAGTGGTTAGAGGTAGACTTTGGGTGATGGGCCGGCAAGCCCATAAAAAGTTTGAAAATTAAGAATCCCACATCGATAAAACTTGAGAATAGAGAAGCGTTGATGGGACATAAAAGGAAAGAGAAATGATGTAAGGAAGTATCTTTGCGCTTGGGGCAATGACGCAGCTAGTGAGGTACTAACCGAGGCGCGTCTATTGCTGGTTGAAAACTATTTCCAAACCCCCTCTTAGGCCTGGGCTCGACCCTGGCCTTCGAGAATTTCTGGAAGGGCTCCTTTCGGGGTAAAGCCCTACAATTTTACATCTTAAATCTTTAGTCTTCTTTACCATTATTACATTCATACTTTGTTAAATTACTTTTGAATTGAAAATTCGTAAAATTTGTAGAAGCTGATTTTCAAAATCCATTATCTAGCTTTCAAATTTGACTACGTCACGTAACCATGGAGCCTTTTCTTTCTTTCTTTCTTTCTTTATTTTTCTTATCCAAAGAGCGACGATCAGTATGAAATTTGAAAGTAAGATGTCGTTCTATCTTTCTTGTGGCGGCCCCTTTCATTTTATTATATCAAATGCGATACAGATACATTTACTCTCTCATCTCATATGCAATATCAGAAGCTCTGGATTTTCAATGAATCGCTTCCACTCGTTACAAAACCTTGCCACTGTTGCTCCATCCAGAACTCTATGGTCTGCACCAATGTTCACCTGACCAAATAGAAGGGAAGCTTGGTCAGTCAATAATAAATATAAGATGGACTTCACATTTTTGTGTGGCTCACCGTCATGATTGATGATGGGTACACGCCCCCATCATCGGCAATCTGTGGAACTTTTTTTATTCGGCCAATTGCGATGATGGATACTTCAGGCAAGTTGAGCAAAGGAGAACCGTATTTTCCACCAATGGCTCCGATATTGCTTAAGGTTATTGTGCCGCCGGATATGTCCCCAGGACTGAGCTTGTTTTCCATTGCTAGTAGTTGTAAGCGTGATAGCTCCTTTGTGATCTAAGCAAATGTATTTGAAATATAAGTCTTCAGTGAAAGGGAAGCCATGCTAGCAACATTGGCAAAGGATGGCAATTGTTTTAAGAAACAAGAAAGCTTCATAAGATGAGTATTCAATCTCCTTAACACAATTAAGAAACTAAAAAGTTTTTAGATGACCATGTTACGTTTAAGCAAAAATGTGTGGGCGGTGATTTACAAACCTCCAAAACAGAAAGGGACTGAACATTCTTTATATTTGGCACAACCAAACCATGTGGAGTAGCCATGGCGATTCCAATATTATGGGAGCCTACAGCAAGCAAAAGTAAATGTAACTGTGATTCAAATAAGAACAAGGAAGGATTTCATCTTAGGCATAGCAAACAGTAAGAGAACACGACCTAATCTGGAGGATTATATTCTACAATGTATTCAATTCAAACATCTCCCTTTACTGCATACCTTTGAGAGTGACCTCAAATGAATCTTCATTGAAGCAACTATTTAGCATTGGGTATTTGCTCATTGCCATAGAAAGGGACTTTATCAATAAGGGAAGAGACGTGTGTTTGACATTTGGTTCGGTGGTATTTCCTTGGAAAGATGCTTTAAGCTCCAGAAGTGCATCACAATTGATCTCCTCTACGTAGTGAAAATGGGGAACCTTGGCTGCAATGGCCATAGATTTAACCATAGCTCGTTGGAATCCTCTGCAAACAAAACACATATCAATTGCATACAACTCTAAATATAGTAAATTGCACAACCAAATAATACACAATTAGAACATAGCAAAGGAAATAATTATTTTGCCAGTTGAAAAGAACTTCAAGGTGCAATTCAGTTATTCCAAGATAAAACAAGAGGACAGGAGTTGTTTAAATGATCAAAAGATATGACTACGTTCATTTAGACGAGTATTCACTCTTGGCTTACTTAATAGCTCCTTAAGAATAATACCTCAATTGAACTTTCTTATCCTCGTAGGTCCACATAACTCCATCTGGTGCATGAGTGTGAGTCTCTGATTCATCAAATTGCTCCCTAAAACTAGCAGCAGAAGAAATATGGTCTTCAAGAATTCCTTTTTTGACAGCATACTGAAGAACGTCTTCTTTTAATACCCTTCCATCTGCACCACTTCCACTGACATCATTTATGTCTATACCATATTGTTTTGCAAGATCCCGAACAGGAGGTGTGGACAGAACTCCACAGTCTTTGCTTTTGTCCTGTTGGGACTCTTTTACTTCGGGTTTTGCCAAATGCCCTTCAGTTAACCCTGAAACCTGGATTTCATCCTCGAAACCCTCGACGTGTACTTTTAAAAGAGTTTCTCCAACCTGAGATAACGTTTGGCATAACATTAGTGTCTTTTCTTTTCAAACTCTAGAATGTGATATTACGATAATTTACCACTAGTGTGCTTCTGCATGAATGAAAAATGCTTTTCCTAAGCAGTAATCAAGGTTGAAAACGATAACATATAACAATCAAACCTGAGCAAGAAGTCTATAAGCTACAACATTGCAGTGTAAAGGAAACAAAAAATTTAGCGACCTTTTCATTTGATGTACTGACAACTTAATAATTTCCCGGAAAATAGACACTCACATTTCTTTCTACCCTCCATTCACAAACTGCAAAAGTTTCCATGAGTTTATATTCTTAACAATTGGGTGATGAAATATCACCTTCACAATATCCCCCGGAATATATAAAAGTTGACCAACTTTTCCCTTGTAGCGACTAGTTATTTCAATTGTTGCTTTGTCACTCTGAACTTCACAAAGTGGTTGAAACTCCTCAACTTCATCCCCCTGCCAAAAGACTAAATATCAACATCCATCTATATTTTAATAAGAAATTGTCCAATCAATCAACTGCCAGAATAGAAATCACTTGAACTGATCCTGCATTCTCCGTAAACCAGACAGAGATCCAACACAAACAGCTCTCGCATGACAGCCACATTGCAGCAGTTTGAGCTTGGAACAGTGCATAAGTGATTGAAGAAATCAACCAAACCTCATTCATTTTCACGAAAGGACCAACAATGAAAGAAAGAAAAAGGTATTGTTGGTTTTACCTCTTGCACAAACCATTTAAGAAGCTCACATTCTGCAATTCCTTCACCAGTTTGAGCCAAAGGTATATCCACCAACCTAAAAACTGGAAGACCGTCTAAAGCCTGGCTAGAAAAGCGACATGTCTTCGAAACGCCTTTTATCCCAGCCTGCATGAAGAACCAATTCCACAATTACATTCACAATCACCTAATTCCTAAATTTCTCCCGATTGTTACAAGGAGAAGATCTCTACGATGATGAATAGATTAGTGCACAACAAACACATTGAATCATCGAAAGCGCTGCTAGCTCAAAATCCGGAAAAAGATAAAAAAAACTGAAATAGAACTTGCTTACGTCTTAAAATTCAGATGAACCAACGCTAACAAGAACAAACGGAAAACGACAACCAGAGTGGAACTCACCTCGAAACGATTAGCATGTGAATGAAGCCATGCCCGACCGGAACTGGGGGATCCAAGCGGAGGAAATGGGTGTGGAAAGGATTCGGGCGTCTGCTGCGACGGAAACTGAGGAATTGAAGCAGAAGGAGATTGAGAGGTGAAGGGAGAGAGTAACCGGCAACCGGCGGCCCAAGCATTGGTCGGCGAAATCCTCCTCCGGCCGATCGTAAGAATCGACATAACTAAGCGAGTTGCTGGTAAGAGATCAAAGGAAAAGAAATGGAAATTACTGCAATTGTTAAGAATTTGAAGGAGGATGAAGAAGAATGAAGAAGAAGAAGAATTTGGATTGAATTGAAATGGAAGGAGATTTGGCGGAGTGGCCAGTTGGTGTATTATTGTTTGGGTTCCCACGTGCTGATTTTCCCTTTTCTATTTCCTTTCTTTACTATTATTATTACTTTTTTTTTTTTGTAAATATAAATTAATCAATCCATTTTTAAAATAGAGATTAAGAAATAATCCCTTTAATTCTCAACTTAATCCCTTTCAGAAAAGAAATAATAAAAAAACTTCCTAAACTTAATCAATCAATAGTCTTAATTGTAGTATAGTATGATTAATACTCTTAAATATAGCTTAGCTTTTTTTTTTTTTAAACTGTTATTTAGTTTTTTTTGTTTCATTTATTACCGTCTATTTTAAAAGTTTTTTTATATATGAGCTTTTTTTTAGAATAATATATAATAAGTCTCAAAAAACAAGGAGTGAATAAATTCTTCACGACAAATTCCACCTAAGCTTAATAGTTTTTATTTTTAAAATAGTTATAAATACAATCAAAATATTTATAGATAAATTTAAACTCTATGTTAAGAAAATAGTCTTTCTTGTTTAAAAAGAATGGTATTATAAATGTAATCGTAAAGAAAAATGATGGAAGATAAAAAGGGATTTGATTAAGTAGAGAGTATATATCCATTCGTCTGAGTCAATGCCTTTTTGTCTTCTTTATCCAAATTCATCCTCTTCTCTAACTGCAAAAAAGAGCCTGCCTTTTCAGCCACCTTATTTATTTATTGGTTTATTTTATATATAGGTTTTTAAAAAAAAAATAGAAAGAAAGAAAAAAGATAACAATTTATTTATATTCCAAGAATAATTAAATAACAAAATTTATTAATGTAAATGTTTTATGAAATGTTCTATTTCTTTTTTATAATTTCTTTTATTTATATTATATGCACCAAAAGTTAATTATTTTTAAGAACACATTTTAATCTTCAAACTTAAAAAAGAAGAAAACGATTACTTTAATAAAATAATTACCATGGTTCTACATTTTGATTATTAGACTGTGTAGATTCGTTAAATTATTTAAATTTATTAATTTATTCTATAAATTTTTTTTATGTTATTATATAAGCATAATCAACCCATTTATCAAATAAACCTAAAATAAATGTCTCCAAAAGTTAAATATCTCACGTCTCTTTACGGCTCTTTACTATTTTTGTCTCCAAATTATAATTTTGAAGTAAATTAAAAAAATATCAAATAAAAAATAGAACTAACATATTTGTGCTAAATATAAAATAAAATAAATACAACTTATATGCATCAAATAAACCAATGAAATTGTAAATAATATTTCCACAATAAATTAGAACCCTCATAAAAAAATTAAAAGAATTTGGAGGAAGAGAAAGAAATGTTGTGGTTTAGTGACAAAAATAGAAAATGATACCAAATCCAGATTTAATCCTTCTTATTATTGTTAATATTATTATTAGAAAGATGGTTAAAAGTAGTAAAATAAATAAGATATTTATTTTAAACAATGATATATATTAGCTCAAGTGCAAAGTAAACAAAATAAATAAAATCAACAAAATCAAGTGTAATGACTTTGTGTATTTCCATAATTTTTTTTACTTGGGTGAAAATAGTTTTATTTATTGAAAAACCATTATTATTATTGTTGTTGTTGTTATTTTACATTTAAGAAAATAGATAAATTTCCAAATATGTTAGGATGGATGGGAATGCCCAACAAAACAAACAAACAAGGAAAAACAACCGAAACTGCCCCAAAAATTATGGGTTCAAGTTCCAACCAGTTGTCCAAATTTGTTTTCATTTCGTTTACTACCACTAACCACACAATTCATATATCAATTATAATATGATTTGTTAGACTAAATTTTACACTTCTCATACACTAATAAAAATATGTGTTGTTTTAATTATCTAGTTTAGGTTTCTAAACACAAAATTTTGGTAGGAACACAATTCACGTCGTGTTATTGCAACGAAACTTAAAACGCTCATCGTAATAACTATAAATTAGATCGAAGCAAGTAGTTAAATGGGTCTAAAAGCCTAGCACAACTCAAGCCTATTATGGGCATTTGGTCTAAATATGATATTGGATCCCAAGTCCAAATCCAACTTTTTGGTCCAAGAGTAATTGATCCAAAGCCCGTGTAGGTTCCATGAAAATAAGATGTATTATCTTTTCATATTGGAGGGTTGGAAGAGCTATCAAGCTTTGAAGATTTGAAATTCAAAAGATTAAAATTTTGAATAGATGAAGAATATAACTAAAGAATATCTGAGGATCACTTCTAAATCAAAAAATTCAGAAGTCGATCCAAACTAATGAAGGAGATATTAGAAATAATAAATAAATAAAAAGTGGAAAAGGCAGATGATGAGAGACCAACAGAAATGAATAAGGTCATTAAGATTTTGATTGTACTCAAATTGGGAATAACTTGTGAGCAGTTTTTGACTTTTGAGCACACACTATTAATAACGATTCTGCTTCATATTATCAACTGCATATGATATATGGTATTTTGAGTTTTTTTCTTCAATATATTATCTTGCATAATTAAGACTTTTAGGACTGTTTGTTTTGAGAGTTAGGACATATGATTTAAATTCAAATGATATAAACCACCGACTTATTCTTCACCTTACAATTTCATACTTGAAACCTTTTTATTATTAATAATATTTTTTATATTATAATTAGGGACATTTTCTTTTTAAAATTTGTTGCAAAACTATTGTTATTATGTAGATTTTTGTACTTTTAAAAGTTAATATTTTTTATACTGGTGAGGTTCTTGTCAGAATCTTTAATGGCACGATCTATCTTCATCTTGAGAATAAATCAATGATAGTAGAGATTTGACAATTAGCTTCTTTATTTGACGAAGTTGTTTCTTTTATTTCATTCATAGGGAGTGGATTTTGGCACCTCACACTCTAGCCCACAAGTTATCAGAGTTTCTCTAGGGTTTCGTATTTTTAGTCGGCATATTTCTCTCCTTGGTTATTTAATTGTTGTAAGTTGTTAGTAACTTAAGGAAAATCTAACTGGGATGATGATTAGACTAAAAGAATAAGGGTTAATTAAGATGGTTGCCTTCAATTCAAACAGAAACGAGCTGCTAGATGGAGGGGAGAATGGTGAAGAGATTTGGAAAAAATATATATGTTGCAGTTAACTTTTCATCCGAAGGTAGCTTTCATTTTACAAAAATTTAGTTATTTATATTTAGAAATACAAATAATCTTCAGTGTAGTTAGAACTACAACATTCTTTTATTTGTTTACATTTTGGAATTTGAATATAAGATTAGGGTTTGAAAAAGATGAAATGAGTAAGAAGTGTTAGATGTTAACGGATTCCTCTTAGTTCCTTTTATTTTGTGGTTTAAAATCAGCCTAGTCGTCATCCATCAGTAGTGGCCGTTCTTGAAATCTGAAGAACAAGAGTGTTTGATTTTAAACATAGAAATTAAATTATAAAAAGTTAAAAATCAAAAACATATTTTGTCATATAATCATTCAATATAAAACATTCTTAATAGTAATAAAAAGAAACATGGTAGCGTGACAAACCCTGATCATTCTTTTTGTCAACTATGACCTTCATTACATCAATGGCCCATTCTCATAAATGACCCCTACTTAATTATAATAAATAAATAATTTAGAAAAGTTCTTTTAAATGTAAAAACTACTAAATTGTTTATCAATACAATAAAATGTTAAGGTCTATTATGGATAATTAATATTTTCTAACACTTCAAACCAAACGTATGAGTCAATAATTTAATTATGGCGTATAAATTAATATCTTAATATATATTTATGTGATTAAAATTAAATATTATTTTTCAAAACTCAAAATTAAAGGCCATGCAAAATAAAATTTAAAAAAAAAAAAAAAAAAGTAACTAGAAATTGATAATCTAAAAAAATTAGTAATAATAGTTGTTGGTAATTAACACACATCATAAAGATTATATTGACATTTTTTTATATATAAATTTTAAATAATTGCAGAATCGCAATCATCACGGGCAATAATGAAATGTGAGTTCTTAACTAAGGTTTATGATCGATCTTAAACTACTTTTAAGTTTAGGTGAATGGAAGTTAATTTTAAGTGAATATTATTGTCAAATATTAATGATATTTGAAGTAATAATGTTGCAAGAGATCATTAGAAACACTTGAAACCCAAAAATGCCCATCATGAAATGTAATAATCATTAACCACTAGTTGAATCAAATTAAAGTGATAACTACACTATATTGAATGAAAATGGAATAAAATTGTAAATATATCGGTTTCTCACCTATGATTTTCTACCATGAAACATGTTAAATTATCAATTAATTAAAAAAAAAAAGTTAAGATGTGTAGATATAATGTAAATTTTACATTATATCAACTATAGAACATTTATACATTTGAATGTACTTAATTCATTATCACACGTATATATAAGTATACTTTTTGCAAGTTAGCTCCAAGCCTCCAACCAACGACACGTCATATAATTAGATGAGAAGGGTTGGAGGAGTGTCCAAGACTCAGTGTTTGAGTTCTATGCACTAACTTCATATATCTTTCCTTATGTTCCTAGATGGACTTTAGATTACGTCTATTAATTAAACTCTGGAGTTAACTATAATATGCACACACAATAATATTGGCATTAAAAATTGGGACACATCATTAAATTGTGTCAATGCATGATAAATGATAAGAGATATTGCTTACATACTCGAATATAAATTATAATGATCATATATTATGAGCATTCTTTATTATTGCTAGCTATATCTCTAATACTATAATTAATTACAAAAGAAAAAAAGAAAAAGACATCATGTTCATTGCCAGAGTAAGAAAATTTGAATCACTAATATATCTTTTATCATATCATATGCTAGTTATATGTATAAAAAGGAATTTTATAATTGTGAATTTGAAATCGAATATTTATATATTTTCGACTAAAAAATTAAATATATAAATTCTTATAAATATGGTAAGTAGTTTGAAAATAACTCAAAATTTAAATCTAGAAATGAATTTGAAGATATGATATTTGTTAATTGATAGAAGAGTGTGGCAAAAGAGAGCAATAAATGAGAGATGAAATAAGAATTGGACACGCAGAGAAGTCATTGAATTATGGTGGAGGGGTAACCCCTCGAGTACGGCGGAAACCTAGCGCCACCTGTCTCCGGTGGCGCCGCCTTTACTGGAGGTGCCCACCAATATTTATGAAATTAATTAGGGTTTTTTTTCACGAAATTATGGGTATGGCCAGCCAATGAGTATAATACAAAGTCTATTTTTAGTAGCGCCGCCGCCGTTCGCCGACTACGTTTCACCGCTGTTCTCAGAACCTTCAGCTGCATTTAATTCCTTTTTAAATTTCCTTTTTCTTGTTTGCATTTTATTTCTATTCAGATAAAATTATTGTAAATATATATACGTATTTAAGAAAAGGTTGTCTATGTAAAATATGTAAATATATTTGTTATTTGTTATGAATTTGGGTTGCGTACACCTATAACAAATCAATTTTGATGAAAGTGATGTACATGATAGGAATGGCAACGGTGAATGACAAAGCTGCAATATATGATTTTTTCATTTCAATATTTATCCTCTCGTGTTTTGTTATTGTTCAATATTTAGAAAAGAATAAAACATCACAAATTTTAAAAAATTTAAGTGCAAATGAAGATAAAATTTAGAAGGATAAAAGATGATTTTAAAATTTAAATTTTGAGGAGGACTAATTTGAATTTGATTATAGGTTTATTATTTACTATCTTTTAAACTATTTTATATTTATAATCTTTTATTATTTGCTACATTATTTAGTATTTCTTTCTAAAACTAAAATAGTTTAAACCTTACCCAAATTAAAATAATTCACATCTAAAACACAAACTATGATAACCAATTCATCCACTAAAAAGCTTCTAATAAGTTGTATTATATTAGGTCAATGACGTACTATTTTATATTCCTAACTTTCACTTTATTCTTTTAATTATAGTTTTGAAAGAACGTTGTTAATGAAAGGCTAAGAATAAATGTAGTAACTTTAAAGAGACTAAAGTTTATCTTTTTTTTTTCAAAACAAGAGTGAGTAAATTCTTAGGTGTTATATGTACATAGAAATTCAAAAAATTCCATTATTTCTTTAAGTTTTTAATTAAATTTTACCCTATATTATGTTAGGTCATTTTCAGAAGTGGGGGACATTCTCCTCTATAGTACATGAAAAGAGTGGACAGTCGTTTAGGTGACTATTATTAAAACTCACTCCACTTTGTTGTTTTTAGTTCACTCCTTTTATTTCTAAAATTTCAAAGTAGTTTCTAAATATAATAATTAGCTTTAGTATATATAGCAATATTTTTAAAAAATTGTAAAAATAAAAAAATCGTTAAAGTTTATCTAAACTTTTATGATATATTAGTGATAAACCAAAAATTACTAATATTGATAGACTTTGTTATATATAGAATTTTTTTTAAAAATGTTATTATATACTTAATTATTATTAATAAATTGCTATTTATTATAATTATTCCAATTTTAAAAATCTTTTTAATTTGAAGTAAAAAAGCATCTAATATTTTTCATTTCTTTTTTTTAAAAGATCATATCTCTCTAGAGACACTAATAAAAATAACCATTTAGAATAAGAAGAAAAAAGAACACTAGAAGATTTGTTAGTCGAACACTTTTTTTTGTTAGTTATGTCTTAGCATTATGTGGAAATGACGTACATGATAAAAGTTTTTAAGTCTATACCTTGAGTTAAGGCCTTAGACTTACTAGTGAAAGAGCGATACTTTAGCTTGCTTATTTATCAACTTCAACACTTTTAAGACAATTAGATTCAACCATATTGTATATTGTAACCTCATGTAGGCCATTACTAAGCTTCTAGGGATTTTGATCATCTCGTATTATGAATGTAGTACTGCATGTCAACAATACTCATCCTAGATAGTATGGATTCACCGAACCCTAGCCTCACAGCATCTGTACTGGGACTCATGCAATCTCCAAACTCAACTTCCAATTGAACTTTGAATTTCTGATAAATATCTAACAAATATTATGTACACAGTTACACAATAAGATACTAGTTGTTATCAACAAAGAAAGAAACAAACGTTCAGAATCATTAATTTAACAGCTTAAACTCGAGTTTAGTGTACTAATTATATTTAAATATGGAAGTAAATAATGATGAGTAATGTGAAATGATAATAGAATTGATGATTGCGTGTGAAATCATGCAATAATTAATAATATCACTCCAAACAAACCACACTTTTATTAAACTCAAACTCTATTTAATTCTACACGGAATGAAATTTTAATTTGATGAGTGAATTAAAAGTGTTTTGGTTTTGTGTTGAAACGTGATTGGAAGTTGAAAGTAACTTAGAATATAATTTATTATATGTTATATATTACGTGAATAATAATGTAAATTTTGTCCACATCTAAGATAGAGAGAAAAATAGTGAAATAATAATGATGATGATGAACATATAGTAAGTTTGAGAGAGGATTAAAGTGACATCTCATGACTGGTTTTGTGAAATACATTAGATTATTATTTGTTTTTCTTGGGCAAGAAAATGAAAGGAAAAAAAAAAGGACAAACCAAAGAGATAAAGGTTGCCATCACTTTAGTCATCTTAGCTTATCCACCTGTACCACCTTTTGCTTTTCTCCCCCAACCCTAATCAATATATTTCTTTTCAAGGGTATTTAAGAAAAACTTATAAAGGAATTATTTTCCAAGTACATATAAATAATTTAAATCAACTAAACCTATAGTATTTGTATTAGTTATCTAATGTCAAATCTTCACATTCTACATAGCATGTTAATCTCAAGATTGATATAATAAATAAGAAACAATTTAATGAAAAATATATTTAAATTAATATACAATTATCTTTCCCTTTCAAATAGGTTCAATGTTAATTTACATTATATTTACACTAATGACTTATTGGTGCCTTTTTTGTGTTTTCATGAATTTGTTTATAATATATGAAAAACTATATTTTTAATGTTGAGCTTATGGAAATATGTAAAATATGGATGAGAAGACTAGTAAGAAAGTAGATGAGAAGCTCAGAGAAAGTAAGTTTAGTTTTTAAAAACTAAAAAAAAACTTTTAATTAAGAATGTATTTATCTTAATTCACACTAGTGTCTTGTTAATAACAACATTTGTAGTTTGAGTTCCCACTTACGTACCCTCGATTGTAGTTAAAAAATTGAACTATATTTTATATTTATTCGCCCTGCTCTCCTATATTCAGGCTATACACATTACAAATACATATTGTCATATTATTTATGAAGTTAATTAGAGGAATATTCCAAGCTAATATGAATTATAAAACAAGAGTTCCCTTGTTGATTGAATAAGTATAAAGTGTCCAGAATTATCCAGATTTATGGTACAAACGATATTAAGAGAAAGAAGGGAAGAAGAGGCTAAACAATTTAATTGTAAATGAAAGAAAGTATTTAATTTTAAAATAATAAATAAAATTAGAAAGAAAGAAAAGAAGAAGAAGAAGAAGAAGAAGAAGAAAACGACAAGAATTAAAAAGAGAGAGAGAGAGAAAAGAAAGGGGTAAACGTGGCAGTAAGAGAGAAGAAGCAGTCAAATCGTTCTTCTTACACCTACATAGCTGTATCAGGGCCCCACCTCCCTCCCTGACCTGACCTGACCCCACACTAATACCCATTCTCTCATTTCTCTTCTTCTTCTTCTTCCTCTCTTTCTTTCTTTTTAAATCCTTCTATTTTCATTCTCCACCACCACAACCCAACAACACACAGCAACTCTAAAACATCCACCCACCGCCTTGTACAAAACATCAAAAAACAAAAAGGAAAATGAGACATGGTAGGACTCAGTGTAATCTTAGAAACTCGGAAACGCGACGTCGTCACTGAGTCAACTCGTCAAGTCATTGACAAAACTACCCTTATCATGATTAACAACAACAACCACAACCACCGCCTTCGCCACCACTCTCTTGCTTCTTCTTCTAAATCTCCAAGATTTCTGGAGCGATGCTTTCTGTGCGCCCAGAAGTTTCTCCCCGGAAAGGACATCTATATGTACCAGTAAGTAGTTAATATTTAACCCCTTTTTTTCTTTTTATTAAAAAATAGTTATTTATATTTATATACATACACAGAGGGGACAAGGGTTTCTGCAGTGAAGAGTGCAGATGCCGGCAGATGTTCATGGACGAAGAAGAAACAATGGTAGATGCCGGAAACTGCTCCTTCTCCGCCGCCATTAACCAACAAACCACCGCTACTTCTCCCTCTCCTCCACCTTCTCGCCTCCCTAAACCCACCAAAAACCACTCCACAGGTTTTGCTTACTGAGCCTCGTCAAACCGTAAATCGTCTTTCTTTTCTGTAATTTTCAGCTGTGAATTTATCTCGCTTTCTTTTTCTTCTTCTTCTTCTTTTTTATTTTTTTGGGTGGGTGGGTTTTGATCTCTGAATATGAAACTAAGGAGAAGAAGAATGTTCCTTTTTGTTAAAAAAAAAAAAAAGAAAAAAAAGAAAGATTTAATTAGCAAAAAGACTTCTATAGATATATTAAGACAAAAGGTGGATATTGTATTAATGGATTTTCCCCTTTTTTGTGTGTGGAAAAGAAATGGGTTCTGTTTCTTCTTCTTTTTGGTCAAGCATTGATGTATAACTAATTATAAGAAAGCATAGGGAAAGTTCATTTTGTTTTTGGAAATTAATCACATCATATATTATATTAAATCTACCACAAATTTAATATAATATTCTCCGTCACCCTCAATTTTTTTTTTTTTTTTTTTTTGTAGAGAGTATGTTTAAGGAGATGTCTCATGCCCTTAGCTACATTCTTGTTTCCTACCTCCTAATTAATATTAATTTTTACTTGTTTTATCTTACTGATAAAAATGATGGAATTGACTATTTCAATAAAATTAAAATTAAAAGACTTAACTTTACATTAGCACTCATCAATGTACACCAATTGATACATGGAATTTGCACTATCAAAACACATTTTGTGCTCACAAGGAAAGAACTTTTTTATCCTCATTTTTATTTTTCATAAATATTTTAATTAGTCGAGCATCATTTAAAGTGGTATAACCCTCATGGCCACCTAAAGGTCGACTTGTAGGATTGGTGCAACTCTTTAGGTTGGTTATGGTAGTCGATCTTTCAACAGTTCATCAATCTATTAAAACTAAACTTTACTCTATAGAGTTGGTCTGAGAGAAAAATTCACGAAACTAAGAAAAAGACAATAAACTCTTCTTTCATAAATTTATGATTGACCGACGATACAATGAGGGAATCTATACTTTTCATGATACCTTAGACTTTTTTTTTGCCTATGAAAAACTATATCAAGAAAATATTATCAATGTAGAAATAATCTTAATAATTTGATTTTATTAATGAAAATAACTAATTGAGGAAAATGCCTATTTGTTAGCTTATCCATTTTCTTTGAATTATTATTATTATTATTAAATTTTTTTATCAATTATATTATTAAGTTTTGTACTAATATCCTCAAATTTTTAGTGAAGTTCTAGATTTCAAAAATAATTTTTTTTCATTTAAAAAATCAACTTGTTTTTTAAGATATTGGTAGTATTTAAAACTTACATTTTTCAAGAGTAGAAATAAAAAATTAAATAATTAAGAAATGGGTATAAATCAAATTTCTTATAATATAATATATATATATATATATATATATATATATTTGGTTAAATGATATATTGCCAAAATAGGTGACGTCTAGTGTGATGCATTTAATAGGGGGGATTAATACCCAACAATAATGTTTGAATTTGATATTAATATTCGGAATAATTAGTTTTCCTAAAGTTATTTTTTCTTGTTAAAGAGACACTTGTTTTTCTTTTTCTTTTTACGTAATTTGAATAGAGATATATGCGTATACGTCAAATTATACATTTAGTCCCAATTTGTTCAATCAATTCATTGAAAATTTCTAACCTATATATTCATTTCATTCTCAACTTCTTACACACTATACGTCGTACAAGTCACTATTTTAGTTTGTAGATTATAACAATTAGTTATAATAGTATGTATTTGAAGTGTAAACTAATTTAGTCCCATAGAAAATAATAAACAATAGAACAAAAAAAAGATGATGAATCACAAATAATTTGAGTGAATATGATAATAAGTTTTCCGTTCTACTCATTTGAAGTTAAAAACCCTTAAACCTATTTACATTTAAAAAAAAAAAGAGTCAAAACAAGGTATAGATTTCAAGGTCGATCATTAAACAAAACCTGACAATAGGGCGGAGGGTTGCTCAATGCTCCCTATGTATGGCCATAGTGGTCTAAGAAAGAAGGACAAACCTTTGGGTTGGTGAGGATCTTCTAATCCTCAACGTGAACTCGAGGCCAAGCTCGACCAACTACAAAGTTCCTCCCCAACGACTTGGAATTAAAACGGACTCCAAAGAATTGAGAACCATAGATGTGGTTAAATTTATTTTTAGGCCCGGATATAATAGGCGAATGGAATTTCTATTATTATGTCATAAAAGAATCAATAAATATATGAAAAAGTGTCCCCGAAAATCTCATCAACATAGAAATGGTATTGATTAATATTATTGAAAATGAATTATTTTAGTATCGAAACGTTCATTTTTTATGAAATAGGTCCCTAAACGATTAAAAAAAATTATATGTCTCTTAACTTTTAAAATGTGAATTAAATTGTCATCAAATTTTAATAAATTTTGTATCTAATAGGTTATAATGATTTTTTCAAATTTTTTTGGTTTTAAGAAAGTGAATGAATCTATTAAACTTAAAATTTAAGTTTTTGATGGAATATGATATACCAATACATACAAAATTGGATGTTATAAAAAATGAAAATATTTAAAAGTTATGGGACACATGAGAGACAATTAACCAAAGTTTCAAAACTAAACATTTAATTAACATAAAATTTAGAAGTGTTGTGGATAAAAAAAGACAATACCGAAAATAAATTCAACCTAAGTGTTAAACCATTTGTAAAAGTAATAATTAGAGAGATACTAAGAAGACATTTGTTGATTCAAAATTTCAAATTAGCTGTAAAAGGGCTGAATTTTATCTGTTAAAATGACAAATTTGTTTTAGTAAAAAGAATGAGACATTTTTTAAAATAGTAAAACATTAAAATTATTTAAAAAATATAGTAAAATTTATCAAATTCTATAATCTCTATTTAAAAATTTTGTAAATAGTTTTTTTTTTTTGTTGTCATTCATACCAATTAAAAAAAAAGCATTGAAATTAAATACAAAATTTGAAAATTAAATAATACATTAACCTAAATATTAAAAAAATTCAAAATTCAAATTAAATGAAACATATTTATGAAAAAATAATAAAGAAAGGAAAAACAAAAAATAAAATTAAAGATATAAATATAAAAATTAATAAAAAGAGAAAATATAAATATAAATATAAAAAAAATAAAATCATAAATGTTGGAAATTAAACCCATGACTTAAGGATAAAAGTTATTTCAAGCATGTCTCTCTCCACAAATATGCCAACTAAAAGATTTTACAAAATATAAGAAATGAAATCCAATAAAATAGAACAGAAGTGGGAGAGAAGACTATTCCTTACAGTTTCTCAACTTTTATCCAATTTCAAAGAATGATCCTAAAAATTTGAGAACAAAAAACATAAACAATTATCAAACACTTCTTCTTCCAAAAATGAGAAAAAAAAAACAAGAAATAAAAACGTTATCAAACGAGCCCTTAGATATCGACCATCTTTTACCCGTGAAGAAAAACCTCTTGCAATACTTTATTCACTCAATGTATCCAAATCAACTCAGATGAAGAAGAAGACTCCTTGGTTTTATAGCCTTCATCAGTTGGCTTCGTACAACAAAATATTTCCCAACAACAAAGTCTTGGTTAACAAATAATATGAGGTTTTAGATTAGGCTGTCAAAATATAACAAACATTGTTATAATTTCACTTGTGTTTACTTAAAATTGGAAATTCTGTCAAATTTACCTCCGAAACCAATTGTTTGGGATAAATTCACAAATAACTATTGACGTCAATTAAAAGGGAGAAGACTAACAAATAAATTCTTTTAAAAGAAAATAGTATAATGTCTAAACATTAGGTATATGACTTAAATCAATTAAATCAACTATTGTTTTACAACAACTAGGCTACCTAAATTTAAACTCCCAAACCTCCTCCAAGAGTATTTGACCTAGAGTGAAAGTCATGTCAATACCACTGGACTAAATCATTATTAATTAATTTATGAACCAATTTTATATTATTAATTTTATATCATTATATATTATAAATATTTTGATTTAATAAAACAAAACAAATTTATGACATGAAATACTATAGTAATTGTATTTTAAAATTTCACTTCAAAAGCTGATACAATAAAAGCATTACCCAAGCAAAAGAAGAAAAAAAAAAGCTGTTTTCAAAGTTAACTATTTGAATAACAAAATTTGTCAAACAAACAAACATGCCTTTACATAATTAAGCAAAACTGAAAATATAAAACAAAAATTCAAGACTACAGATCCTTTTATTAATATTACAACACACTCATGACTCAACCATAATTTTCAAGAAAAAAGGCCCCAAAGTTCCTCCCCTGCCTAAGAAAGTTGAGGGAAGGGGTGCTGCTAAGCTGTGTAAAAGAGCAAACCATTACATGAAATTATAAAGAAATAATAAATCAAATCAGCACAAAAAATCTCATTTCTCTACTACTAAAGATTACTCATCACCTTTAACTCCTTCCTTTATTCAGCAACAGTACAAAAATTCTTTCTTCTTTCAAAATTCCAGTCTGTTTCACCCCTTTTGATTACACCCTATCTTTGTAATGTACTTGTTCTACTTCACTACTGCATTTACTCTTCTAAACCGAAACAACTTCCAAGGCAGCATTTGAAAATTGAACCACAAAAGAAAAACCACCATAAACTCATCTATCAAGAAGTAATGACAAAATTTCAAACGACATTGACCATTAGGCCAATGACCACACCATTTTCTTTTTCTTTTTGAAGCTTTTACTGCACCCTTTTGTTTTAATGATATTGACAAAGAGGCCCTTTTTTGAGACATTATGCGTATGGCATATCGCATTTCTTGTTTCACCATTTAATCTACTCCCCCAGTGATATATATATATATAACAGTTATAATATAGAAAATGCTACACCAGGTGATTTACTTACATACACTGGCAGACTAGATTATACATACAAGAAATAGTTGTAGTAGCATCATTATCGCAAGCTTGCCATCGTTGCTGGTGGCATCTTTTTCAAGGGGACAACAATCCTCAACCAGATTTGAAAAGTAGAATTGCTTTCTGATCGAGGTAGAAGTAAACAAAATGGTTTGTTTCGTGTGTTACATAAGAACCTGAAACAGAAATAAGAGAATTGAATCATACTTGATATTAATTTAATGCAGGAAAATAAACCAACACAAATCGTACCCTGAATAAAGCTCAATGATAAAAAAAATAAGGCAATCCACTGCAACATTCAGGGATAAGGAAGCATAAATTTAGAAGTGTCCCAAATTTTCACTCTGAAGCCAGCAACTAGAGTAATAGATTTTTTTCATCTGCTAATATAATGAGATGACTACGAGAACTTGCAATTTTTACGGCTAGGATGAAGAAACTATTTATGGAATGGGATCACTAGTACCACGAGGTTCTTCCAGGATTGGGATGAATGGATTGGCCATATAAATGAAAAATTGTGGCTCTAATGGAAACCACGAGCAACAGGACTACCCACTTACAAGTTACATGCCAACTTGAGGTCAAACCATTTGGTGTTCATCTCTGAATCTTAGAATATAAAGAGTTTACTTATTAAAAGTTTATACTAGCAAGACTCTCTGTCAATGTAGTGTGATCACTGATCACAACCTTTTATTATTTGCCTATAAGAATTCTTTTTTCCCTAACAGCAGAAGAAAAAGAGAAGTTGTAGATCATCTCCCTGTATCTCGTCAAGCAATCGTTTACATCCCATAAATACCAAGAACTGAACATTAGATACTCAAATTAAAGATGAAACAGTCTATTTTGATTCTGAACTTTCATCATGCAATTGCAAACAGAACCATACAGATATGGGATTGGATAATGTTCAGCAAAAGTTGCTCAAGAGACAATATCACAGTGAAGTCAGCTTTAGTTTAGAACTGGCCGACCACATTGCAAAATAAATTTGAACTACGGTTGAACTCTGACTAGCAAAACCAAGTCAAATTCTGCTTACGTGCTACATCCTGATATTTTTCTTAGAAAAAAGAGACAACTGACAATGGGAAGAATTGAATATTGATAACCAATTTGCCTCTGTCCCATTCAACTTGCATGGTTCCAAAACTGTTGGAATGCCTTAAATTGACACGACCAAGTCGGGGCGAAACTAACTTGAATTTGCATTTGCTATATTTACTTTATTTACAATCTTGACCCTAAGCTATATTAACACTTGTAACCTTAGAACCGCATGTGATCTATATTCTAAATTTTCTCAGTAATCAAGTTGTTCTCTCCCTCTACCGAACCATGTAAATCTATGCTTGATTCTCTATTGCTTCAAGTTTTCTGTTTTCCTTAGTTGCTGATTCCATAACATGAACGATCCTATCACACTATGTTCGTTGATCTTGTCATCAAAACCAGATTGAGAGTCCCCCCCACCCCAAATTGCTGAGAATTAGCTAAAAAGATTCAATATAGACTAAGGCGATGGACCAAATGGAGTCAAAATTCTCAACTAGATTTCACTTACCTATTGACGCAAGTAGAAGAACATATGTAATTTCAATTTACTAACACACTAATGGGCTAAAACTGCCTATGCAGACAAATCTTGCTTCTGCTTAGTGGTAGAGCCTGAAAGAATAACCAAGCTAACGGTATCAGAATCCCGAAGAAAAACATCCTACTCCAATCTCCATCTAATTGTTCACCGGGAAAAAAAAAATAAACAAACAGCTAGATCTCAATTTCCGTAGATTGAAGTTGAATTAAGAGAAGCATTTCCAAAGAGAGCATAAAGTTAGAGAAATGAACAGAGATTCAGTACATCAGAGTGAAAGAAAGCGAAAATGAAGCAGGAAGGTAAAGAAATAGAGATAGAGAGTGAAAGAAGGTACCAAAATTACGACCGACGATGCAATGCCAGGTGGGTCCATGATTCTTATCAAACTCTTTCTTTATCTGTTCGGCAATATCCTTCTCAACGGAATGTTTCTCAAATGCCTAAAAACGAAAGAGATTATGAAGGAATGAAAAGAGAAAAATAAAGAGAAGAAGAGGGAGGTAGAAGCACTGACGGCTATGGCAGTGTCAATAGCCTCCTTCTGCATGTCAGTGAACATATCGGCGCTCTTGATGACGATTTTCTTGGAGAGGGGAGCGGGAGATGAGGGTTTGCGATCATCTGTAGATTCAAGCTTCACAATTGGAGGTGGAGGATGATTGGTGGCGCGGCGAGAATCTTGGTTCATGATTTAGATGGAGTTTTGGGAGAGAATATTGGTTGGTTTATGTGGGTAAGAGATGAAGGAGAAGAGAGAGTGAGAGAGTGAGAGAGAAGAAGGGGATATCGCTCTCAACCACTACCACTCTGCCGTCTCTTCCGTAAGATTCCCGTCGCCCAGTCGTCCTCTCTACCCGCTCTCCCTCCTATTCCATTTTTCTTTTCTTTTCTTTTCTTTTCTTTTTTAAAAAATATATTCTCATGATTTTCCACATCATCTTTTTTTATTTTCATTATTAGAATCACTTTTTTCTTCTTCTTCTTCTTCTTCTTTTTATCTGAAAAAATGTCAATTTAGAGGTTATAATATAGTGTGAATTAAATTCCTTGAAAAATCCAGAGAGGGATATGGTGAAAAATCTAACCTCCAAAAAGTTAGAGAATGAGATCCCCAGACCCCATCCATTTGCGCAAAAGTTTTCTTCTTTCTAGTTGTGAGTCTAAAACACAACAAATTTTACGGTAAATTCACATTGTATCATATAATAAAACAAACGTAACACTTAGAGTAGCCAGAAATTTGGGATTTAAAGACACAATGCCTTTGAACATTTACTTTTTTATGAGCTGTGATAATGGAATTTGGAATACTAAATGGAATCCCAATTGGGTTTCTAAATCTTAGTTTGGGCTTCAACTCTCTTGGCTTCTACCAGCTAATATCATATTTATGAGCAGAATGTGTAATCCATTATAATTTATGCTCTTTTTCTAGATGCAATCTCCAGTCTAAAACTTTTAGCTAATTGCTATCTTAATTCTTAACTCTTTGGTTTGCTGGTTATATATCACGGCCTTGCAGATATGTTATCTCAACTCTTTGTTTATGTCAACTTCTAAGTTATCTATATCTTCATTAATTTAGAATGTTACGGTTTAAGGTTGTGAACCACTTTAATCTTCTATTTTAAAATAAACTAAGTGATTAGTCAAGACCAAAACCGTTGTAGGTTACCTTAAACTTCTATTCTGACCGAGTCAGTTTGTACTATAAATTTTTTTGTATTTATGTTCTTCGTTGTGACATTCATCTTAAACCGAGAATGTTAAATCATAAACTCTCTTATATTGGGTTGAATTAGAACAAGTGTTAAAGTTATGGTAGTCTTGCATATATTTTGTAGGCTTAAGTTTTAAGTCATACTTTGATAGTTTTAACTTGTTTTGAGAGTTAAAGTCTCACTTAAATCATTTTTAGAGATTATGTGGTTGGTTTTGAGTTAGGAAGATACACTTAATCATTTGTAACTTTGTTTTGAAGGTTTTTGTGCTACTTAGAACTTTTTAGCTTGTTTTAAGAGTTAAAGTGCTACTCAAACACTTTTTTAACTTGTTTTGAGGGCTAAAGTGTCATTTAGACTCTTTTTAAAAAATTTATAGTTCATTTTGAGTTAGTAAGGTACACTTAAACATTGGTAGGTTGTTTTGAGATTTAAAACACTTAGTAGGTGACTTTTAGTTGGTTTTTAGTTCCAAAGTCACACTTGAATAGTTTTAAATGATTTTCAGTTTGTAGCGTTGATTTATTCCTTTGGTAATGGAAAAAAAGATAAGGATTTTGTGGAAGGGGTGAAACTTAGCTAGACGTATTTCTTGAACTTTCTATACTGTTTTCAAATTCAAATTTTGTTGAGTTGATAAATTTGCTATGTTATTGTCCTATAGTCTTGCTATTAAGGTGTGTATAGTTTCCATTGAGTTCTATTTTACCAATATTAACTACACTTTTTAGGATGTGTCATTAAATGTCCTATATTTACAAGAGCTTCAAAAACACAAAATATGTGTCACAAAAACAGTTTATAACATATATTTTGCATCGTTAAACTTTCAGTTTTCTAAACTTATAAGATTCAAAAGGTATATGATATTTTTTTTTCAATTTTAAACCCAAAAGTTGAGTTGTTTCATACAACTCTCTCAATTATTTTTCCCCCAAATCGATTATATAAAGAAACTTTTAATCGAACAAATCATCATAAATAATTTATTTTATTTTATTTTTGAAAATAAGTGATGCTATCTTAAATCCTTTTACATGCCCTTAATTAGAATATTATATCTTAAATCCTTTTGCTGGACTCAAAATAAATTAATGGTTTCAATTATATCTTTCAAAAACAAAAAAAATAATAATTAAAAACTGTAGTCTGTATGATTAAATTATAAATTTACTTTCTATCATTTTTAAATATATAATATATATATATATAGTTTAGTTCATAAATAGTATGTATCTGAGTATGAAATAATAGATATTAAAATTTAATTATAAACAACAATAACAAAATTGAATAATTTTCTAAATTGTAGGGATTAATTTTATGATTAAACCAAAATGAATGTAAAGAAAGGTAAGTTGCATTATTAATTATAAATAATAATAATGTAAAAATGTAGCACGTGATAAATATTAAATCCAAAGAGAATGACGAATGTGAAAGTGAAAGGGATGCGAATAAACAATAATTGCAACTTCTCGGGGTCATTACAATTTACACGGACACCTCCCCACCAACGCCTTTTACCTTTTTTATTTCCCTTTATATTTTCTTTTGAATCTTTTTATAATTGTTTTTTAATATATTAAAATATTTACAAAATATTATAATTTTTATACGTGTATATTAATATAGAATTTTTGGAAGTTTATGTTTAATCAAATAATTTAATTTTGTGTCAAATAGATCAAAATTTTAAAAGTTTAAATACTTATAAAACATTTATTTGAATTTTCATTGGTAATGTTTAGTTTAATAGTGTTGACATGACTTTCGTATACATAGGTTTTGAAACTCATGTTACTAACAAAAAAAAAATTAAAATTTATAAGCAAAAGGGAACTATGAAGAGGTTAGAAACATTGTGTCGTTCTAGATACATCCATGTTATTTCAATGGTTTGGTACCAACGCTCAACTCCTAAAAAGTATTATTGTTACTTAGAAAATTTAATTCCACTTTTACCTTTTCTCTTGTTTTTATATTTGTATAAATAATTTTAAAATTTTAAATTCGTGGTTATTTGAATTTTAGTTTTTGAAAATTAAAGTATTTATATATTTATTTTCACATGTAAATTGTTTTATTTTGCAATTTGCTTTATCCTTATTTTAAACTTATATTCATGTTTTTTCTTTCTTTCATTTTAAATGGGTAGAGAATTACATTTGAGTCAATAGAAGGCTAGTTCTTAGTTTCTAAAACTAAAATTAATAAATATCTTTAAGTTTGATAAGTGTCTTAAAATGTCTAACCATGGTGTTGGAAAAAAAAGAAGAAAAAAACAAAGATTAACTTTGTTTTTATCAATTATTTATTCATCATCACTATTTCTTTTCTATATACAAATAATAAAGTTGTTGTCCAATTTGAAGTTTAAATCGAGTGGTTGATCCAAAAGCCAAGTCGCAAAATCGTGGCCGTTTTGGGATCCACAAAATACTTCCTTTTCAATAATATCCTCCACAAATTTCAATCATTTTTTTTTTATTTTATATTATAAAAAACAAAATTAGAGACAAGAACTTAATGCTTCATCTATTAAATTTTGTATTCGTCTATGTAGTTGTTATCAACTTATCATTTACAATAAGTGGGCTATATATATAACCTTATAATATAATAAAATTTGTATGCCAATCATTCACAAATGTTGATAATTAATGAACAAAAATTAATTAGTAAAAAAAATACTTTATTAAATTTAAAAAATCAACAAATTGTTTGACTATATATTCTACCTACACAATTCTTGGGTTGGCAAGAATTATTAACGTTCCATAATGTAGAATTAGATTGTTCGTGTTACAGATGGACATCATCCCAAAAATATCATACATCTGTGTTTGGATTATAATAAAATATAGCATTTCAATTATTCTGTATATATTTTGTATTATATTCAAAAATATCTAAACACCTATCAAGAAAAATGTGGAAGGAATTACTTAAATCTTAATTAATCAAAAACATTCAAATTGAATCTGTAAATTTAAGTGGTATAAATGTGAGAATTCAATTTTTGTTGTTAATTCAATTTTAGGGATGATATTTTTTTCATTTCAATAAATGATTGTTTTTCTTTTATTATAAATTTATTAATGTTTTTGAAGAATGAAGACATAAAATGCTGAAATTGGGAGAGGTAATGAAGCGTTGGAGCCTGGAGGTGGAGGGGGTCAATCTCTTGCGTCAAATTTAAGTCCAATCGCATGGGGACCGTACAGAAGTTGTCCAAAGTATTGGGGACCTTTCTTTCGTCTTTTTGCTACACTCGGGGACCCGTACTCTCCATATAGATCAAAAACACTTCCAATTTTTCATTTTCATTTAGCTAATAGGCTAGCCTTCAAAATTCAATCATTTCAAAAGTTATCATTTTTCTTTTCCATTTAAATTTTAGAATTTCAAAATATATTCAATTACTGTAATATATAATTAAAGAATATAAAAGGGGGGAAATAGAGGAATGAAAAATATCTGATGAATGATATGGGTGAGATTTATTGGGATGATAATGATAACATAGACGATATCAATAATGGGTGTGGGTATTTATGACGTGCTTCAAAACTTTCTATTTCAACTTTCAAATAAATATATTATTTTAAATTTCACAATAAATAAATTAAAGTCTGAAGGACCAAAAAATACAACTTATTAAAGCCAACCACGATCATTTCTTCTTTCTTCAACCAACAACTATGGCGGAGCTCAGCTTCTTCGTCGGCGTAATAGGTCACCCTTCTCTTCCTCTCTCTCTCTCTCTCTCCTTCTTTCTCTTTCTTTATTCAGCATTGATGAGCAATCTTATATTCGAGTTACTTAATTAGTTTCTTTCGAACTTGAACTACAGGAAACATTATCTCCGTCCTCATGTTCCTTTCTCCGGCGTAAGTTTTAAGAAACTTTCTGGACTTGAATTGAGAGATTTTCATTTTTTTTATTCACGAATGTGTTAAACGAATTGTTGCAGGGGAACATTCCGGCGGATTATAAGGAATAAATCGACGGAAGAGTTCGAGAGCTTTCCGTACGTATGTACATGGCTGAACTCCTCTCTCTGGACTTACTATGGAATTATCAAGCCTGGCGCCTACCTTGTCGCTACTATTAATTCCTTCGGCGTCGTTGTACAGTCATTTTTCCTCGGTGTTTTCCTGATTTACGCACCTTCGGCAATGAAGGTAAGTACGTAGTTCGAATTAAACATATATAACCTGTGTGGGGTTAAGAGTGTGATTGGGGAAGAACGTAATTGACCGGAGATGGATTATTTGAATGCAATATATATGTGTGTGTGTGTGTGCAGGCGAAAACAGGGATTATGGTAGGGATTTTGGATATCGGAATGTTGACGGCGGCGATTGTGGTGAGTGAATTGGTATTGGAAGGGGAAAAACGTATTGAAGCTCTAGGGTTTGTTTGTGCGGGTTTGAATATCATGATGTACGCTTCACCGCTCTCCGTCATGGTAATAACGTGCACTTCACCTTCTCTCCTTTTCAAATATCGTGATCTTTCTTTCTCTCTTCTTTTTTTCTTTTTCTTCTCTTTCCTTTTTGGGTAAGCTAAAAGACTTTTTCAAAAATAAAAGAAAATTGACAATATTTACATTTCACAAAACAAAAATTCATCATTGCATAAAACAAATTTAAACATTTTAAAAAACAGCTAATTTTAAAATGTCAAAGAAAATAAATACTTCTAACTTTTTTGGTTTAAAAAAATTTAAATTAATATTCTTCAATCCTCAAAAAAAAAAAATGTATAATTGTAGTATTAAAATTGTACCATCAAACTTACAATTATTATAAAATTAAGAATCATACACAAAGAAAATTGAATTTCAATATATATGTTTGAGAGTGTAATTTTAAGTTTTAAATTTTGAAAGTTTATTTTTTTTATTGGGGAGAGAATCATCTAATAATTGAAAAGCACTGTTATATATATATATATATATAGATATATATTGTGTGTGTTATTATTTAATTGATGATAAAAATCCAGTGGCTCCAAATATTGTGATATGAAATGAGATGATGATGGAGTAGGTATTGGAGGCCGTATACTATACGGTATTATTTTTCTTTCCCCCAAAATTAAAAGCTCCAAAACCCCCCATCGCCTCACGTCCACCAGACCACCATTTTCTAAACTCTCTTTTTTTCTATTTTTGAAAATAACTCATATATTTTATGTATTTATATTTATATTGTTTTGCAATTGTTTTTCTTTTTCCTATTAAATTTCACACGCTTTTAATTCTTTTAATCATAGCACAAAGTCAAATGGTGGTTAGAATTTTGAATTATAGAAAACTATATAATATACATGTAGTATTTTTCACGCGATAGGACTCCTTTTTTTTTTTTTTTTTTATGACTCACGTCCAAGCACGTTTGTAAACCAAAATATTTATGCTTTATTTATTGGTTTTTTTTTTAAATACCATAAAATAATACATGAATACCCTTTCCACTTTCCTTTTCTAATATAAAATTCAAATATGTTTAAGGTGTTTTAATCACTGCTTTTACTTTTTTCTTTCTTCTTCGTCTTTTCTTCGTAATTTAATTGTTAAGATGAAATTAAAAACAATAACCACAGATGGTTTAGTAACACCATAACAATTTGTTTTATCCACTCTAGAATATATGTGTGTGTGTATGTATATTAGTATCAATAATTATACATTTTGTTATATATAAGTTGAAGGTACAATTATAGAAGTTAGAAAGAGATGTGAGAGAGCTAAAACTAGAATGAAAGGGACAACTGGTAAGTTAAAAAAGGAAAAGGGTCAAACTATTCAAGATTGTCATGAATTATGGTTATGGAGTAGATCAATTCATTTATGCCTCTATCTAGGTATATTATATATTAAAAAGTTACATTTTATCTTTAAACTTTTAAATTGTTTCAAAATATATACATTTCATTAATATAGAAGATAAACATATGATTAACATTACCCTTAATACTTACAAAACTAGAAGATGCATGTCTTGATATTCCTTTCAGCATATCAGGATTTTTTTTCTTTTTTTGCTTTTGTGAATTCATACGGGTAGAATAAAATCATGGTTACGATTTCATTTATGGAAATTCAGGTAGAAAGAAAAATGTGAAACTATTTACAAAAAAAACAAAAACGTGATAAGGAGAATTTGACAGAGTTTACTACAATTTGTCAATTGATTGAAATTTTTTTTGCTATATTTAAAAATGTTCATTTCTTTACCACCAAAAGTGTATTAAAATTATGTTATAGGATTGTACTTAAAAAATCAGTTATAGAATTAATTTTTTGTACATAACTGTCACGTCAGTCTAGAATAAAGATGTAATTGCATATGCTTTAATTTAATATATATATATACGTTAATTTCCATCTTATTTTAACAAAAAAAAAAAAAAAAAAAAAAAAAAAAAAAAAACTCATTAAATAACATTTTTTGAACACATTTCAAAATTGAAGAATAAAAATGGTAGTTTTCATAAGAGGATACAATTTAGATTGGGCTAAACTTAGGCCCATAAGATATTTTTGGTTGACTCATTTGTTATATGGTCATATGGAGCACATAGGTATTCTCTTATTGTGTCAAATTAAAGTTTGGTAATTTGATGAGTCAGAATAGACATGGCAGCTTGTACTTGTACATCACATCAATTAATATATAATATTGTGTCATCGAACATATATAACTCAACTTATTAATACATTGTTGTTTGGACTTATTATTTGCAGAAAACGGTGATAAAGAGCAGGAGTGTAGAGTACATGCCTTTCATGCTATCACTTTTCTTTTCTCTAAATGGTGGAATTTGGACTTTCTATGCTTTTCTCGTCCACGATTGGTTTCTTGCGGTGAGCTCTTTAATCTAATTTTCACTAAACCTCTAAATTAAATAAATAACCATCTTCATTCTTAATTATTAGGTCTATTCTTCCTCGTTTTTGTTTTTAATGTTTGAAAATATTAAATACACTCCTAGACTAGAACCCTACTCACATTTCATGTGAAAAAATGTTTTGTAATATAGAGGAGAAGAAAATAAGTCTATGATTCAAAATTAAAATATACCCTATTTTATTTTGGTGTGGAACAATAATTGAGAAATATTGAATGCATGCAGGTACCAAATGGAATGGGTTTAGGTTTGGGATTGACACAGCTTTTGCTATATGCAATTTACAGAAATGCCAGAAAGCCATTATTGCCATTAAACACTTCAATAATCACTTCACAACAACAGCTCGATTCCCAAACCCAACCCCTCATTTCTTCTCCATATCCACAACCCTAATTTTGTTTCAATATATCTTATATATAAATCAATTTTATGTCTTTTTACCATCTTTTTCTTCCTTTATTATTCTTTATATGAATTTGTGTGTGTGTTTTTTAAAGGCTATAAATTTTCGTAGGACGTAGAATGATTGTCAAGTGTATTTTGAGTTCTGATTCTAGAGATAATTAATTTATTTAATACTTATTTAAAAATATTTTAATGAGTATTTAGATTGAAAAAAATGTCATATTTTGTATATCATTTATGTGTACTTGTTGATTCATGACCCACTTATTATTTCGAGCATTAAAAACGCCATAATGTAAACCACTAGATCTTTTGCTATTTACTCAATCATAAATAACATCTAAAATTTGATGCCATTCACGAGAAAAAATCATATTCAACATGCATATATATATTTATTGTGTGGTAAATCAAACATCATGCCATTAAAGAAAAAAAGAGTTTAGTTCAATAATCAATGCACTAGTAACCTTTTTAAAATAATCTATGATTCAAATCTTCAACAAGTTATATAATTATACTTATCGAGGAGGACGTACATGAAGATGAAGTCAAAAAATTGTTTAGATGCCCAAACCTAACAAAAAGTTCTAAATTAGTTAGGCACAAATTTAAAGGAAGCCAAATCGATTTTTTGCAGAGTACTGAAATAAATCCAAAGTTAGATGGATTAACAACACAATTATACGAAATTAATGTTTTGATCAACTAAAATGTGTGGTTTGTTGAAGCAACTAATGCTCAGTACTAATCTTCAATTTTCAAGGCTAAATCTTGTGAAACTTCCTACCAATTAGCATATCCAATAACTCACGAAAGCTCACTTCCAGTCAAGCTTTACAACACACACTGAATACACCAAGACCCAACCTGTCCGACGTCTGAACCACACAATTTCTCATCGAACAAAACCAAACTATGGATTCCCAAAAATTAGTGAGCGTTGAATGAAGAGAGGATGGGAGTCCATAAATCATAATAATAAGAAGAAGAAGAAGAAGAAGATGAAGATGATGATGAAGAAGAAGAATGGAGCCCAGCCCAACAAGTCCTCGAGATCCTCTTATTAGTTGAGTACTGTGCAGCATGTGACGCACGTGACCATTGGAATCTATGGCTAATTTCTACTAAAATTCTATTCTATTTCTTTCTTAAACAGCAAATTTCTCAATTTTTTTATAATCAACTTTTAACCAATTAACAAATTCAATAGATCCAATTTTTATGTTCTTCCTTTACTTAGCTAGATCCAAACTTTATGTTCTCACTACACCACCTCATAATGCATACACAAACCCAACCCACATTATTCTATGTTTCCCTAATTAAATTAATTCACTTCCACCCACTAAAATTTTAACATTTAACATTGTTAGGTCTACGAAGAAATATGTATAGCACATTAAAAAAAACTAATTGTGAGGATGAAGGATTAAAGTTTCGAGCACCCATTATTATCAAATTAGGCTTATTTTGACTTTCTTCTATAATCATTTGGAAAAATCAGACTATGTAGATGGCAATTTCTGATAGAGGATTAAAATTGAAAGGTCCATTATATGAATAAGACATTTAAACAAAAAATAAAATAAATAGTGAATTAGGAAATAATAAATCTATGTTATTGATTGATGACCAAAAAGAATTATTTAATTTAGTGGATATTTAGTACATGAAAAAAAAAAGAAAGAAAGAAAGGAAGGACCCACCGGTGATGCCAGTGGACAAAATTTGAAAATACAGAAAGGAAACAATGAAGGTTGGGGAGAAGTTTTGAGTCTCCAAAGTCTCAATAACAACAACATGATTTACAATATCAACTGACAAATTTTTAAAAACAAATAGTAATGATAAGAAAAGATAATTGATTTCACGATTAACATGTAAATTAAAATTACTGCATCTTAGTTTTCGTTTTCCAATTTTGTGTTCAGATTCTTACAGCCAGCAATGAAGGAATGGCGTCCAAATTTGGAGTCGAATTTTTCTCCGATGATTCTCTTTTCCCTTCTGATGATGAAGACGATGGCTTCGTGAACGCTCTCATCGGACTAGCAAATGCCCACCCTTTGTTCTTGTTCCGCCCGGCCTGACCGTACGTCGTCTGCTGGAATCTCCCTTCTTCGCCGGAGGATGATGATACCCAGTATGACGATGACGCTGATGACGAAGATGACGATGTCTGAATCATGAATCCGCCGAATATTCCACCGCATTTCACTCGTTCTTTCAGGCAATCGTTGCCGTCCGGCACCGTGGCCACGGCGGTGGGGTTTATTTTGGGTTTTCCCTCTCTGTGAGATTCCACTCTTCGTAACGTACAGTCGCCGAAACCGGTGATTCTTTCGAAGAAGTCGCCGGAGAAACTCCGGCTGCCGCACCCGACGGATCTGGATCTTGAAACCTTCCGTTCAAACGACGAGACTGAAGCAGAAGCTTGACTACTGTACGGACTATCGTCTCCACCTTCGTCGTCGTCCTCCGCCGTGCCGTTGTTGCAGAAATCTTTAGATGTTTGCGTGCATTTTCCCTTCAGCTTCTCCGACGTCGCGGCGGTTGGTAACGACGCGATCTTCGAACTTTCTCGCAAACCCCCATGATCGATTTTTCTCGTTGAATGGGATTTAGTAGAAAGATCAAACAGTGACCAAATCCATCCTCTGTTCTTAGGGCTGTAATCCTCAGCGTGATAAGGATCCAGAAATTTCCCTCTAGCCGGAGTGGTAGTGGATTTACTCCGGCGGAAACCTATCTCCGGCTGCTTCTTCTTCTTCTTCGACAGAAAGGGGATTCGAGTCCTCGCCGGCGCGGCGTGATCGTGGCAGTGACTTCTATTTTGCGGGGGAAATTGAAGAGAGGAAAGAGCAGAGTGACGGGCGGCGGAAAAATCAGATCTGAAAGGGGCAGAGGAAGAAGAAGAAGAAGAAGAGGAAGGTGGAAGAGGAAGAGGGGAAGAAGAGACTAATTTGCCGAGCTTTTCTTGAAGACATAAAGCGCAGATCCCTCCTTGGTTGGTCCGATAAGGATGGTAACTGCACTTCATACCGTCGTCCATGTCGTCGTCATCGGCGGCGTTGGGTATTTGGAGCATCGGTGGGAAGTGAAGAGAGAGGAATGGAAGACAAAAATGAAGTTAAGAATAAAAATGGAGAGAGGAGACAGAGTAGGATGAAGAAGACAGTCTGTGCTTTGGTTTCCTTCTCTTCTCCTTAACCTTTTTAATATATATTTATCCCTAATATTATATATAACTTTTTCCTTTTTTTAAGAAATAAGAATGCAGCATCAACAATAGAGGACATAACCCCCAAAGACCCACACTCGAGCCTTCCGACGTCGACCAAGGCCTACTACTATCCAAACAAGCACTCAAAACATCATATACCATCAACCTGACTACCCAATGCGAAAAATGGACAGCTCCAATAACAAAAGCAAGAGATGGCATATTATCATGTACTAGTTTTTTTATTTTAAACATCTTTTTTCCAATATAAAGTTATCAATCTCAATATTTACTTTGATCTATCGATTTAACTCAATCTTAAACACCTATTACTTAAAAGCTCGAGTTAGTGCATGTAAAATCATCAAAGACTACACTAACCAATAAATGAAGGTCGTTTATGAAATAAATACAAATAGAAAACAAAACGATTGGTCTAAGTAAAACCCACAAAACACATTTTTGATCAAATAGTTTATAGAAATTATCAAGTGAACTTAGAATACCAACTCTATTTGAGATTTACCATTTTACCGTCTCTTGAGTTTATATTTTAGTTCGATGAAATCAAATTAGAATTTAGAACAATGCTTTCTAGACTCTGTTTATTTATTTATAATTATAATAGACAACTAGCATTATTCAAAACTGATTTTAGAAGAATAGTTAAAATTACTTCTTTTTTTTACATACAAATTTAATTAGGATTAAGAACCTTTTGTACGTAGGACTTCGTGATTGATTTAATCTTTTGTCATTTAGTGAACTAAATGAATTATAGGTATTAATAACTTTTTCTATATTGATTTTATAATATGGTCATAGTAGTTAATAATTATATTGATATATATATATTTGAAAAATGACAACACATACGAAATAAATATAAGAAAATAATAAATTTGGCACATCAAATTTGTTGAAATATAATATAAGCCAAAGAAAATCCCACGGATATATATAAAACATAATATTGGAAAAAAA
Source organism: Cucumis hystrix (assembly GCA_025688845.1). Taxonomy (NCBI): domain Eukaryota; kingdom Viridiplantae; phylum Streptophyta; class Magnoliopsida; order Cucurbitales; family Cucurbitaceae; genus Cucumis; species Cucumis hystrix. The sequence goes on along the minus strand of CM046888.1, from coordinate 4,878,817 downwards.
AAAAGAAATGGAAATTCAATAAAAGACATAAGTATGTCTTGGATAATACATATATATATAATTGTTTGAAAAGGGAGACATGACATGTTTTGGTTGATCTCTTCACTTCATCCAATTTAATACCAAACAAAATATTCACGATAACATTTTAATTCTATTTTAATTGTCTGATTTCATAATAATTTCCATCTTAATTAATAAACTCTATTTTTTTTTGGCAGCGTTTAAATTTGACATTGATTTTTCTTTTATTTTCTTTTAAAATAATACCCACGATCCTTCTCGTTTTTATAATAAAAAGTGTACTATATTCAAATTATTGTTCGTGTTTCCATCGATATTTGTCACGTGTTTGACATGAAAGAAAAACGATATTAAATCATATAAAAATACACGAAACATAAAATTTAAGAACACAATATCACTAATTTAAATATAACAATAAATATTTTTACATTTCAAACCTTGGAAATTATAAGCATAGAAAAACAATGATACTACGGAGGGAGTGATTGAGTGATTGAGTTATATGAATGGTTTAGTAGGTTAAATTATCATAAAAAGTGATTCCTTTCAAGTTTACATGCAAAGATGATTAGAGAAGATTATAAATTCATATGGTTAATGATAAAGTAAAGTATATATTGTAAAAAAGTGATTGAATAATTCTGGGTTGGGTGGTGAGACATATACGACCAACTCCACTATCCGAAATTGGTTTGGAGCAGAAATTGAATTGTATTTTAGTGTGTCTTGTGTAAGGTTTGGATGCACTTCAATTTTGGCATTGTATTGTATTGTATTGTTATTGTGTGTTTGGTGTATTGATGAAGGCTCTGACATCCTCTCATAATTATTAATGCCACAATCTTCTTTGTCACGGACCTCATCCCCTTCCCTCTCTTAGGGTTTCCCACCTTCCATTTATTTCCCCTATTTATTTCTTCTCTCCTTTATTTATTTATATATATTGTCTTACCTTCGGAAGACTAACTATTGTCTTATTCAAGTCATGCTATGCCAATTGAGTTATTCTCAATTTAATTGGAAAAATAACACTAACAAATTACTTTTTATGGAATAATATTCAACCATTTTGATCTATTGAATTAGTAACTTCTTCCTTTTATTGTTTATATAATTTCATTAGTTTTTTGTTCATAAACTTCGTGGTTTCCTTTTGGTTATTAATTTGCTTGAGTTTATGGTGGTTGGAGAAATAAAAACTTATAAAGTTAAATGTGGTATAGAAATTTTACTAGCAAAGTTTGGGAACCAATTTAAAAGGATTACAATGTGATCTTATTTCAATTTTTTTAAAAAAGTTTAAAGACATGTTAAGAATGTGGTCAAAGTTGTCAATTAGTTAGAAAAATGGATAATCGTGATTAACGTAAATAACGAGAGACAATATCTGTAATAGTACAAGGTGTTTTGGTAAATTCGAAAAAGAAAACTTTTGATGGTTTATGGTCAAAGTAAACACTATTATATAAATGTGTGGAGATATCATGTAGACCTATTATTTTTATAGTTGTGGTCTAAACAAATTTGTGTATCGAAGAATTAATGAACTTTAGCTTAGAACCATTCGACATTGTGGATGAATCACAAATCAAATATAGAGTGCTTTGAGTGATGATTCAATACAATGTACATCCACGCAAAGTAATATGCGACATGTACACATTCAATTCAATATGCACGTTCTTATACTTTTAATTTTGTTTAATTTTAGTGATGGTAGTTTTAGTTGTCTAATATATTTTACTTCCAAATAGATTTAAATTAGAATCGAATAAAAATCAAGTACTTTTATGAAGGTTGTTTATTTTACAATAAAAAGACGTGAGATCCAGCTAGAAAATGAAAGAGTTAACATAAAGAAAACACAAAAACATCCGAACCCAACTAAAATAAATGCTGTAACAACTGTTTGACTGAATTGATGAAGGAAAGAGCGTGTATTTTGACTAAGTTTGGCACGTGGAGCCATGTGATTGGTTAAGGGTCTATTAGAAAATAATATGGTGGGCCGAATGAAACGACGTGGCAGTGGCAGAGGATCTTATCCGTGCATCTGCTTCCCCGTTCTTGTCACATCAGCCGTTGGATTCTTCAACCTCCGCACATGGGGGATCTTCCTTTCTCTTGTCTCCTTTCTTATTATACGTCCTCAACGTACTTTCTCTTTTCTTCCTTTTTTCTTTTATTTTATTTGGATAAATGTTTTTTTATATTATAAAATTATAATAAATAGCAGAAAAAATAAACTATTTATAAATTATAGCTAATAAAAAAATATATTCCTTTTTTCTTTAATTTTTCTTTTAAATTATTGGGTTGGATAAATTAAATCTTTAAGTAGATTTTAAAAATTGAGTTTTGAGAAGGTATTGACTTGAATTTTCTTTTCTCTACACTATATTAGTGTTCTTAATTAAAATGATTAAGTGAAAATTTGAATATAAAAGTAGTTTAGTTTGATAAGAAATTAGTGTTTTAAGATTAAAGATTGAACTTATTCTATTCACATTTGTAAGTTTTCTTTTATACACTTCCCACACATATTTCAAAATACCAAGTTTTGAAAATTATAAAAAATAAATTTCATTTCATCACCATTTGATTTTACAAATTTACGTTTATAAACATTACTTTTTAGTTCGATACCTTTTTATTAATATTTTAACAAATAAAATTATGTTGTATCAATTTGAAAACCGACATTTCGTAAGTTTACTAATTTATAATAGTTCATTAATTGTGTGATGTCTAAACTCTTGAAATATCACAGGTGAACTAATTAAAAATATTTTATTAAAATTGTCTTTAAAATTGTCAATTTTCACACGTATGAACTTTTTCAAATGTCACATTGTTACACTAATGGATCAGTAAATGTGATGCATGAGTAAAATATGTAACGTAGTATAAATTATGAAAAATACTTAGGTACATTCTGTATATCATTTATTTTCGTGCATCACACCAAATTGTCTATTAAATTTGTGATGTGATCAATCTTTATTGTTTGTTTTACGAAATGTTTATTTATTTATTTGATATGAATAATAAAAGATGAGAATGCACAAAGATGTGTGCATCTTGAGATGTAGCAGGTAATGCAATTAAATCATTTTTTTTTTGTTTGTAAGAATAAAAATAATATTGTGTGGTGTTGTGGGTACTGTGGGTGACGTCATAAACAACTTGGAAGAACGAGAGGCTGGATTTGGGCCAAATCCAGAGACAGCAACCGGTCAGTGTAGAAATGGGCCCATGGGGCATTCAACGCTGGGCCAGGCCTGCTTTGTTTCCTAATTTAGCCCAATCTACCAATGTATGTTTACTTAGGTACACATGTTCACCGGCTCCATCCCTATCTCATTTCATTATCTATTTCCCAACTTAAACTAACCCAAACCATCCATCCATGTCTTCAACTCTTCCTTTTTAAGTCATCTTATTAACTAGGGGTATTTTCGTCTTTTTAATCTATGGGTTCGTGATGTTGCATTTGGCTTTACTTCGAAGACTATTTAAATCTTTGCCATTGAGTTGTGTTTTCAACATATATTGATTAGATTATGAATGAATTTACTGGTGTTTTGAGTTTGTTATTTCAAGTTTAGTAAGAGTTGCAATTCGTATCTTCTATTGAAGCACGTAGATCAAGAACGTCTATAATTTGATTGATCTTGGACTAATGTATTTGTTCTCAAGAGAATATATCTTCAACTTAAGTTTTTGGAATGTAGTTGAGTCAATTTTGCTTTTCGATGATGTGTTCCACACTTCATGTTATCTTTAAGTACTTTCTAAGCTATTTTTAAAGTTAAATATAATTTAATTAATCCTTTTGAGGGCCCAATTATCTATACCAAAAATCAAAATGTACTCACTTTGAGCTTAATGTAATACTCTAGACTTTATAATATGTCATTCTTTCTTTTTCCATATAAAATTTATCCAACGGCAACACATGCACCTACAAAAATAATAATCTTCTCTACCTCTTCATACATTTATTGTAAATGACCCACCCCCTTAAATGATTAATTATTGGTATTATCGTACAAAAGAAAGTGTATATATATAAAAATACTGATCATAATAATGTGAAGATAACAAGTTATAGTTCAATTATACATTGTAAACGAGTACACACTTATCAAGAAAACTCCATCTTGCAACTTTTTGCATCCAACACACTTTTAAACTTCAAGCATGGGAATAAAATTCTAATAAGTATCACTTTTGAAATCATCAATTTTAAGCAAGAAAATTAATTATTATAACAAAATATAACAATAGGTGTTTTCAACTACTAAACCCATAGTTGGCTACCATATTATTAATGGTAGGAAGCAAATAGAAAGGTAGAAAAGGTGGATGAGATGATTGTAAAGATGAAGGGGATTAGAGAGTGGTTAGGGTTTGATATATTGAAGTGGGAAAGAGAGAAGAAGTGTGGGGGCAAAATGTCACTTCCTCCAATACTAAAACCTCACAAATAAGGGTTTTTTTTTTCTATCTTTTTTAATGCATGTGAGAGTTTGGAACATTAATTGGACCAACACATTATGTCATTTTATTTTGCTCCCGTGACATTTTTGTGGCCCTCATCCTCTCATCTAATCTCCACCCTCCAATTTCAATCTCACCTTTTCTTTTTCCTTTTTCTCTCTTTTTTTTTTTCAAAAAAATATTTAGCAATTTAATCGCAAGTTTTAAAAGGATGTCTAATTAATTATTTTTATATTGTTATTTTAAATATTGCTATGATATTATAAATTAATGATTAAAGAAGCAGATGAAGAGACGATGGAAGGAGTAGAGAGAAAACATATTATTATTATTTAATTTAAATGCACACTTAAAATAATAATTAATATGATGTATTTATAAAGAACATTGATCTTGCTTAAGAGTTTCCAAATCGATTTAGTATAAGCAGATAACCTATCGTGCTAAGAAGTATGCTTTATTTCGTGTTTGGCTAGGGTTAGTCTCGACCCACATCGAGGCTACTAGCTTGGACTTCACTCAAGCCAACTCATTTTTCTAGGTCAATGTCGGTTTTTAGTTGTTACTTTTGGTTTGTGACAATTTATCATTTATAAATGTCAATTATACCATTTGATCCAAAATCACTACAATAAAATATAATCTTTAAAATTTAGAATTTAAAAATCTATTGTTATAATTTTAAAATTTAAAGACCAATCATAAACCCTAGTTACTTTATTTAACCTATCAATGATTTTGCATTTCTTAAGATTTAAAAGGTTAATCAAACCTTATTTGACACTCAAAACCTTTTTACTACCTTTTAAAGACAATATATTTAAAAACGTCATTCTCATATATCTTTATTTCAAATATGGATAACAACCTTCTTCCTATTTCACCATCAATATTATTTAAATTGTGTCCTTAGGTCTCCAACTTGGTAGATATGATTAGAGGTGAGTATGATAGATCGAAAAATCAAACTAATCAATCAAAATCGATTCAATCAATAGTGGTCGATTGGAGATAATGAGGGATGAAGTAAGTTGGTGTAGGTTTGAGAAAAGTACAAATTGGCAATGGTTTTCTTTTTTAAATTTCAAAGGCTTTAAATCAATCCAAACCAATTGATCGATGACTAGTTTGCAACATTTCACAGTCATGGTCGATTTGAACATATACTAAACTGACCATAGATGGAGTGACAGTTTGGTTAGAAAACCGACTCTCGATTGATACACACGCGTAAATATAACATTGAATTATATACAAAACAATAAATATTAATTGGAAGTATAAAGTTTTTTGTTTAATAAAAAATCATGAAAATCTGTAAAACATTTTGAGTGATATATAATTGATGTTTTACCTCTTCAAGGTTAAATGTTGAAACTCAAAACATTATATAATACTGTTTTAACGGTAACATTTTAAAAAATGTATTGTTTTAAAAACCATGAATGCTAAATATTCAATTTTGGACAAATTTGTAGTAAAATAAAATAAAATCCCAAACAATGATGCATATTGAATTCATAAAATATATGAATACAATTTAGTGATGCAAAAATGAAGAAAGGAAAAAAGAAGAAGAGGAAGAAATTGAGATAATAAGACAATAGAAGGAGAGGATAGTGTGGCTGGTTTCATGTATTCTCCTTTTCATGACAGCAAACAATGGCATATCCAAACAAAAATATGGTACAGAGATTAGCTTTCAAAGCTCAGTCCATGTGTCTTTTTTCCCCAAAAAACAACAATCTTTGCCATTTTCCAATCCCTCCTACTCTACCCTTTTAACCATTGTACTGTTTTTGGTTCAGGATTCTAAAATATTAACAGTCCCATGCTATAAGATTACACACAAAATCCAAAAATCTCAAGAACCCACTTGGATTCTCTTGGAAACTGAGCAGCTGGGTGTTTATTATAAACACCTACAGGACGAAAGGTTCGTGTTCTTCACTTGTTGTTCTTAAAATGATTTGGAATTTGGAACAGTGTTTTAGTTTCACAATAGCATGATGCCAAATTTAAATGGTAATTTATTGATCGAGTGAATCCAAGAGAGAACCAGGAAATGTACCCATGATAGAAGCGAAGGTCAACAGTTTGTCTGTAGCAGGAAGGAAGTTCTTGAGGGCCCAATTCGGAATTTTTGGATTTTGGCTGGAATTGTCACGGGAAATTGTTCCCGACCTTCAATTCTCTGCAACAGAGATAAATTTTGGTTTTCATCTCTCTTGTTTATTGTTTCAGTGCATTCTGCTCTTTATGAGACCGCCATGTCCAAAAGCTGCATTCCTATTGCTTCTTCTTCTTCTTCTACCACTCAATGTCCACTACCTGTTTGTGAAAATGAGCGAGTGGACCTGAACTCCATTAGGGGTCTTGTTGTTTCTATCAACCAGTATATTCATGAATTCTTGAGCAATGCTGAAGCTAGGACTGCTGTCAAATTGAGATGTACCTCCAAGCTAAGAAACCAGAGACCTGGGTTTTTGGAATTCTTGGAACAATCTATCATCTCAAATCTTTACTGGGGCATCGAGAACATTGAAGATGCAGTTCAAACAAGCTCCTCAGAAGCCAGGGCCACCAGGCTTCAGACTGCTGAACAAATGCTTCAAGTCCCAGCATTGGTTGACGAGCATGGAGAGACATCAGGAATGGAAAATCGTTATTTAGTTTGCTGCTCTTACTTCTATCTTTCAGTTGTCAAGAAGCTTCAAGGGGATGAGTGGCAGGTTGCTCTGCACTTCCTTCAATCCCTTCTGGTTTCCCCAAGATTGGTTCTCAAAGAATTTGCTCAAGAATTTTGCTACAGTCTTCTTCTTTCTTTTGCTACATGTTCGAGGCAAGACAATTTTAGAAGTATGGGGTTCAATTCTTCTGTAGAATTTGGCGAGGGTGATTATGGTGAATCAAGTATAAGGCAGGTAGCTAGAAAATACAAGGACTGGCTGATGTATTATCAGGTTATGTCTTACGGAGAGACTCAACAGTGGCAGCAACTGGGAAGCAGCAATATGATGTCTTTTGAAGATGGACCACATTCCTTGTAAGTCTGGGGTAAATTTCTAAGGAATATAAGTCTATCCTGAATCGGTAAATATCCGGTCTCAAAATTATCAGTATGTTTACTGAATTTTGCAAAGTGCCTGTGTTACAACGATACTCTTTTTGCAGCATCCTACCAGCTGACTCAATGCAAGCTACAGATTCATTTTATGAAATTCTTAGTGAAATTATGACATAAAGAATGCTCATGGTCAGATAGCCTAATTGGGTTTAAGATTTGAGCACTGGTATACCATGGGAATTTTCTTATGATCAAGTAAACTACTTATATGTTCAGGATTGATTATAAGTTTATAACAATAAATAAAAGAACAGTTTCTGAATTTGAAACTTGTTTCTAGTTCAACAGTTGCAGTGGGGAGGGGTTGAACCATCATCCTTTGGAACAACGATTGGTATTTTATCCACTGACCCGTGCTCGTATTGGCCTAAATTTGAAATTTATTAATCTCCTGAAGTAGAAAACGAACGAGACTAAATGATAGTAGTGAGAACAAAAACACACTCGTGGTTTATGTATAAAACATTTAGTGGGAGAATTGATATGCGAGAGAGAAAATTTTACCATGTCAAGGATACGTGAGAGGTCTAAGTTCATAGGAGTGACTGCAAGAAAATGTAATTTCACAGTTTTCTTTTTGGAAAAAAAAAAAGTCTACCTGCTGCAATATTTTCTCATTTAGGCTTGGTTTGAAGATTGCTTCATATTGTTGTCTATAATTGCGTGCATCAGTACTAGCAAAAGTTGCATTATCAAGTGTACAAATTTCAAACCGGATCTAATATATGTTCCTGGTTCCAATTAGGCATGGCTCATTTTCAAGGATTGAAGCTTCAGAAGCAACTGATTGCGGGTTTCCCCGGCCAACTCTTTTCCATGTAAGTTTTGAAGACTTCTCTGGGAGACTTACTTGTCCATAGCTAGTTTCATTCTATTAGCTTCCTTCAGTTTTTATTTCACCCTTCATAATTCTAGTTCTAGATCCGCCGTGCTAAGTATGATTTTAGAAATGCCTAAAATATCCTCAAGCGTTATTGGTTCTTAGAGTCAGATTGTTATTAACACTTCCTTTTTAATTTTGCTTTTTATGTTGTAAAACTGAATGCAGTATGACATTATACCGCCACTTGATCATATTGATGTGTTTCAAGACAAAAGGAAAGCATCACAAGATTTTCCACGATGTGAAGATACAGTAAATTCCCCAAAAGAATTAGGTTTTATCCCAGAACCTCAATTTAATAATTGGGGATTCTGTAGAGATTCTAGTACCAAATGCATCGGAGACGTGTTGAAGGATTCCCATCCTGGTTCACCAACTTCACTATTCTCATCAATGAACAATTCTGAAAGTGACAGTGATTTTGAGGTTCGTCCAACTCCCAACCCCACTAGCTTTCTTCTTTTCTTACGTTCAAACTCAAAAGATGTTAGCATGTTACTAATTTTTCTATTTATCAGGCAGGTATGAACGACATTAACCACCCTAAGAAAAGCGGACAAGCAGACATGCCAGAAAACTTTTATCAGTTCGGTCAAGAAGGCTTATGCTTATTATACTTGAATTTCATTTTATATGAAACGTCAATCATATTTCTGAATCTTTTTTTGTGCTGACCTCACAGGAAGCTGCAGTATGGTTGCTCCAAGTCTGACGGAGAGCCGAGTTTGATATCTTTGTCCAGTGCTTCTCTGAGTAGAGTCAAGGAACGATACAGCAAAGCAAACATGATGAAATCCATTTCAAACAAATTCAATGGTTACAAGTCACGTAGCATAGAACAAAAGAACTTACAACCTCAGGTCTTCCAAAATTTTCTTGAAGAAAGTGAACCAAAAGAAATGTCAGTAAACCCATGCAAATTACAAACTTTTGATAGTTCTTTACCTTCATCTTTCGGTCAAGGTTCAGCCTGTCCGATTTTGAAGCAGAATAGTGCTAAAGGGCAATTATATCATGCAAATAGCAGAAGAGATTCAAAGAGTGAAATAGTGGGACTTGTTGAGAATGCGATTTCAAGATTATGCTTCTCAGAAGGATTGGGAAACTATGATGACGAGTGTGCTGTGGAAGTTTCAACGGTTTACAAAATGTTGAATAACAAAACGGGAGTGCAATACACCATGTTAAAGGATTTAATAATGGATCAATTGGTGACAGGCATTTCAACTTCTAAAGAAGAAAAGGTTATAAGGGCATCAGTCGCTCTGCTCACAACTATTATTTCTGAAAACAATTCGGTTATAGAAGATATCAAGAAGAAGGGTTTACAGTTATGTGATTTGGCAACTGCTCTAAAACAGAATGTTCATGAGGCTGCGATTCTTATATACCTCATCAGTCCGTCCCCAAGGGAAATCAAATCCTTAGAGCTTCTACCTGTATTGGTGGAGATCATATGCACCTCGAAATGTTATAATGCTTGGTCACCATCACTTATGCTAACTCCTCCTGCAGCATCAATGATGATCATTGAAGTAATGGTAACTGCATTTGACGAGGACACAAATAAGATGCATTTGGTTGAAATCAGCTCACCAAGTGTACTTTGTGGACTTCTTGAAGTTGCAAGAACAAACAATGTGGAAGGATTGATGTCTCTAGGCAGTATTCTTGTAAAATGCATGCAACTCGATGGAGAGTGCAGAGCCTATACATCAAAATTCATCTCAGTGGCTCCATTTCTCTCTCTCTTAGAAAGTGACAAGAAGGAAGCAGTACATATCGCACTTCAAGTATTCAATGAAATCCTTCATGTTCCAAGGTATGAAATGCACCAATTGTGTTCTTGTACATTCTATTACATCTGTTACTCATTAGTTCTTCTCATTAGGTTGGATCAAGTTGTATACTGAAGCCTGTTTTCTTAAATACAATTCCCACTTTCTTGTTTAGGTCTTCTGCCATTAGCTTGTTGCAACGGGTTAAGAATGAAGGGAAAAATGACGTTATTCACATACTAATGCTTTGTGTCAACCACTTGCAAACTGAATATCAACTTTTGGCTGCAAATTTATTGATCCAATTACTCGTGCTGGTAAGAGTTCAATTTGGAAGTGGTATTGTACGTCTGAACACCATTTTCCTAGGATTCCTAGTTTTTCTAAAATGATTTCTTTCCTGGTTTAGTTTTCTAAAACATAGGAAATGATGAATACATAAAGAAAAACTTTGCAAAAACATTTTGGAATGAATATTTATCAGTACTGGGGAAGTCTTGGGAATGTTATTGATAGATTTTCACATAATCGTAAGTAAATTATTTGGAAAGTTGGTTAAAGTGGGTGGTTGAATTTAGGGGATTGGTAGCAATTTGGGGATTAATTATCTTTGGAAAAATTACTATTTGATATTGCAATCTAATTTAAATGCTTTATGGTATAATCGGATTGCAAGGCATGAATCCATGGAGAAATATTGTTGAAGCGACACCGTTTTGTAATATGTTGACAAATTTCTCTTTGATTGGGTGGTTTGTCCAACTTAGTGGTCAGTTGACAGAACTTGATGTATGACAGGACAATTGCTCTACAACAAGCTTGTTAAAAGAAGAGGCTGTACAGGTCCTTCTCAGGTCAGTGACATGCGAGGAATCCTCTGCTATGCAGCTGTTGTCTGCATCTATTCTGTCAACTATTGGTGGAACGTTTGCTTGGACAGGAGAGCCATACACAGTTGCATGGTTGCTTAAAAAAGTTGGTTTGAGTTCTGATCATCAGAACATGATCAAATCGATCAATTGGTTAGACCAAAGCTTGCAGGTGAGCATCAAGAATAGTATAATGTTTGGCATTGTACTGTTTGACCTTACTACAACATTAAATAAACTTGTAGGATGCTGGCATGGACTCATGGTGCAGTTTGATGGCTAGAAACATCATCTGTATTGGGGAGCCCGTCTTTCATGCTTTAGAAAAGGGATTAAAGAGCGATATAAAGAAGGTTTCTAGGGACTGCTTAACGACAATTGCATGGCTTGGATGCGAGATTGCAAAGAGTCCAGATAGCATTAGGTGTTCTGCTTGTGAGATCTTACTCAGTGGAATCAAGCTGTTCTTGCATCCAGGAGTAGAACTTGAAGAAAGACTTCTGGCTTGTCTCTGCATCTTTAACTATACCTCTGGAAAAGGTATACAACATTCCTTAAGTTGTATGCTCGATTGCCTTAATCATAGAGGGTGTAGTCTTTGCAATGTTAGAGTACTTTTAAGAAACATGCTCAATGGAAAGTCATGCAATTTATTTGAAGTGACCTTGAGCGTGTCCCACTGATTCCTGATGAATAATTCTGTCTAGGGATGCAAAAGCTTACTCGTTTCTCCGAAGGAGTTCGTGAGTCACTAAGACGTCTTTCACATATAACTTGGATGGCAGAAGAGTTGCATCAAGTAGCAGACTATCTTATGCCCAATAATTCAGTAAGTAACATCATTGAAAAACTGTTTAATAAATTGTTGAAAATTATTTAAATATAATTTTGTATTTATAGATCATCATCGACAAATTCTCATTCGTTGTCCTTCTAACATCCTTCAAATTGTAAGAACAGCGAATTTCATGCGTGCACACACAAGTTTTAGAGCTGGGTTTCAACAGCGGTGGAGCTGTATGTGCCCTCATCTTCTACAAAGGACTTCTTTTCGGTGGATACTCAGATGGTTCGATAAAGGTGAGGAACATAAAGTGGGTTTCAATAGACACGTTTGAGATGTCATTTCAGTAAAGGTTTAGTCTAGGTTTCGGAAAAAGGTGCCAATGGCTAAGTTGAAAACTAAAAGTAATAACGGAAACTTCCGTCAGCAACAAACTGCTGTCTGCAGATGTTTGCAATGAGAAAAAAAAATACTTTTTTCTGCTACAAAGTTGAAAACATGACCTGTACGCACACACACACATATATATATAGGTGTGGAACATCAAGGGGCAATCGGCATCACTTCTATGGGACATTAAAAAACATAGAAAAGCAGTGACATGTTTTTCACATTTCGAATCTGGGGAGAGTCTTCTAAGCGGATCTGCCGATAAAACTATTCGGGTATGTAACTGATGCTGCGATTATAACATTTACCTTAATGTGGATGGGCCGTTGAAGGTTGAATGAGTATGTTCCTTGTTTGACAGGTTTGGAAAATGATCCATGGAAGATTGGAGTGTATGGAAGTGATAGAATCTAAGGAACAAATCCAACATTTAGGAGCATATGGACAGATAATCTTTGCAGTTACACATGGCCATGGGTTGAAAGTGAGGATGATATTATCACTTAAATTGCCGTATAATTATTAAGGAAATGAATGAATGTATTATCTGCTCACCATTGCCTGCGTTTATCCAAAATATCAGCGAACATAAATAAAAGCTTAAAACAACGTCTGAAACTAAATATTGGAGAAACTTGTTTAATTTTAATTATATATGTTATTCTGCTTTAGGTGATTGATGCATCAAGAACAACAAAAGTTCTTTTCAAGAGTAAGAATTTGAAGTGTATTAAGGTGGTTCAAGCAAGGGTTTATGCAGGCTGCACCGATTCCAGCATACAAGTTGGTTCTTTTCTTCCTCCTTTTTTTTTTCTTTTCGAAAACTTCACAAATCGTAAACGACCTCTAAAGAAAAACTGTTGTAACTAGGAGTTTTCTGTGACAAACAAATGGGAACAAGAGATCAAGCCACCTTCCAAAAGTTGGATTCTGATGCACCAGAAGGCTATCAACTCACTTGCTGTGTATAAGGACTGGCTTTTTAGTGCTAGCTCAATGGTTCAAGGCTCACTACTTCAGGTAGAACCATTACCGTAGCCAGAATAATTGTACCCTAAACTTCCACTAAATGTAGGAATAAATGCAGAACTGGAGAAGACACGAAAAGCCTGAAATGAACATAATAACTGGTAAAGGAGACGTTGTGCAAGCAATGAGTGTCGTTGAAGATTTTGTGTACATAATCTGTAAATCTTCAGCTAACAGCATTCAGGTAATCTTCAATGTGTATTCTCTTAAAGAATAAATGTGTATCCTCTATGATCATAATAGCTGTAATTGGTTCCTTTGTGAAAAAGTAGATATGGTTGAGAAAGGCACAGCACAAAGTGGGGAGAGCTTCAGCTGGTAGCAAGATAACATGTTTGCTTACAGCCAATGACATGGTACTCTGTGGCACCGAGACGGGCAAGATTAAGGTGATTATTGTCTCTTTGATTATTATTACCAATGTTACTTAAAATATGAAATTCAAGCTATGAATTTTCTTTCTTTCCAGTTAAGTGCAAGTAGTTTCATAAACGCATCATTTTATAATTTATAGCATGTCGTTCCTTTTTTCTTTCCATTCACTCGGATCTCTTCTGCCTCGTTGATGTTATCCAAATTGATAGTGTGTCATTCTTTTTTTCCTTTTCATTCACTCAGATCTCTTCTACCTCATTGATTTTGTCTGAATTGATGGCGTTTCAATCTTTTTCCCATTCCATTCACTCGGATCTCTTGATTTCTATTTCTGCCTCATATCTTCCTCGCTTGCCTCTGTCTCCATTTTTCACCTCTCTTATCTCTCTATCCAAGAATTTTTCTTCTCTGCTATTAGACATTTTAGAGAAATGGTATTCGGGTGTTATTAGGATAGGAAGAGTATGTAAGTAATTAGATAGTAGAGATTGTTCTGGAATTTGGTTATAAATAAGCGTTGGGGGAATGAGGAATGTATACAATATTTTGGTTGGCGAACTAGAACTTGATATCGAGAGGAGGGTTCAAGTTCCTCGAATTTACTCAATTTATCTTACCAATGACTGCGATGGCAGGGCTGGATCCCCCTCTAGCAAGAAGATGCAAGTAATCTTGTGGACGTCTCTTCTGTAGCAACAAGGCAGTGATACGTTTTGTTGATCTGATACAAACACAGCATCAAAAGATGGAGTATATTACATGTTTAAAGAAGGAAGGAACTGTTAGAATCTTGTTTGAAGCTTTTAGCATGAACTTGAGCTTCAAAACATGAAAACAAGTTCAATTCAATTTTCTTCATCCATCTAGTTTGTAAAATAGACTAAATGTTTGTATCGAAATTTTTTGATATATAGTTTCTTCCTGTTTTACATCGATTCAATACTCTGAAGTTGTATATTGTCATATTATTAATGAAGTTTTTCTTTTATTATATATATATATATATGTATGTATTTGAAATTTCACTTGTTCTGATTTGTAAATTACTCCCCTCAGCTCTAACACAATGTGGGCTTTTTTTATTAACTCCTCCCTCCGCTATTCTTTCTTCCTCTTTCTTTTATTTCATTTCCTTTCCTTTTTTTTTTCTATTTTTTTTTTCTATTTTCATACAATATATTGTTCGAAACAATAATTTTTTTTATATTATTTAATTAAAAATAAATTACTGATGCTAAACTCAATTAATTACAAAAAGAATAATGTATTAGTTATAATTAAGGAAATCTGTAAAAAAAAAAATAGTAAAATTGGCAAAATATTTACTATTCATATTTTTTTTTTTTTTTTTTTTTTTTTTCTTTTTTTCTGTGAGGGGTAAATAGTGCATAATTATATAAGATTTTCAGAGTTAATTTCATAAATTAAATATGAATGTAATTTTTGTTCAAAAAATTCAACACATTCTCATCCACAAATTAACATAGGTTATCTTTGATTCCTAATTTCCTAGACATCTTGTTTCCAGACATTGATTATTGGGATACATCTATAAAGATTTTCTACTAGTGGGATGAGATATTATTTTGTAGTTTTCTTCACTTTGTTGATTGGTTTGGTTCTTTACCTTTCGTCTTTTAAAAAAATCTCTCTTCTATTTATTATGATTCTTGAAATTGTGTATTTTTTATAATGTGAGGTATTACTTTAATTGTCCTATCAAATAGCTAATATTCAAAGAATATAATAAAACAAACATTTGGTCCAACGATGATCCTCAAATTTGAACTACATAGTTAGTTCTAATAGTTAATTTTGAACTACATAATTTTGTGTGCTACGAATAGTTATTGAAATGCAAACACGATAATTATACCTCCTTAAATTAAGGTCAAATTATAAGAAAATGCCCATCAATTTTGATTTCTTTTGAAAAAGAGTTCAAAAATACTATTACAGTTGGTTATGGATGGAAACCATTAAAATTTTGTTTCAAAAATAGCTTTGAACTATCGACAAGTTTCATAAATACCCTTAAACTTATAAAAAAAATTAAAAAAATATTTCCATTAAACAACGAATATCCTTGAACTATTAAAAAAACGTTTCAAAAGTTTAAAGACGTTTTTTAAAAATTTGAACGTTTTTTTAGTATTTTTGACACAAACATTGTCGATAACTTAATGTGTAACATATAGTATATATATTTATTCTAAGACGAATCTTAGCTTTTTGAATAATTTTGACGTAGGACATCTGTTATAATCACATCATCGAAAAAGAGTTGAAAAATGATATAGGAGCATGTGGAGAATTTAGAGAAAGGGAATGGAGGACCTAATTAAATAGGCTTTTCATACCAAAATCAGAATTGGGATTTATGTATTTTGCATATTCCATTGGTATATAGAACCCTTAAAGGGTCAAATTTACTCTTAGGAAGTGGCCACCCCATTATAAAACAAACCAATAAAATCTCAATTTCTAGATTTTGGGACACCAAAGCCGCATGCGTATAAACCCTTATACATCACAAACACAAATTATATATATTTCAACTGAAGAGTGAGTAATATGGTAAGATAGAGTTACTCAATAAATATGTAAACTTAAACAAAAACCACGTTTAAACTTGGTGGAGTCAAATTATTTAATAATGTGACTTATAAAGTTGGTAGGTCAAATATAAATTCAACTCAAGTTAATACTCAATTACTCAAAAACACCATAAAATTTTAATAAAAAATTAAAATTAAAATTTCAAAGATTACTTTATATTTTTTAGTTTTTAAGACGTGGTTTTGTATTTTTGAAAACATATATCTAAGAAGTAGATAATAAAATAAGAGGACATAAATAGAAGTAATGATTGTAAACTAAAAACAAATAGATTATAAATATCCAAAACTTCTAAATTTATGTTTAAAAGGTTTTTGATGTATGTGTATAATTTTTTTTTTTTAAAAGCAGGTGTCAAATTTTATGTTTGTATTACTAGGTTATTCAAATTTTAAAATATCAAGTTAAACAACAAGTTTAACTCCTAAAACTTAATTTTTTTTTTTTGGTATATCTAGATCAAAATTCATGAATTTTAAAATTAGTATTTAACATATATGTCATTAAAATTTCAATTTTAAGTCTAATGATCACTTGTTAAATCGTAATTGACATAAAATTTAAGTTGATAGTGTTCACACAAGATTTCGAAGAAATGTATTTCGTGGTGTTGAACTAGTGTTGATGTTGTATCTTTGTTGATTTTGTTGCGATGCGGTTCAATCTCTAGAATTTGATCAACGCCTACCCTTGATTTCAGGAAGCGGAGTACGTGATGTTCTTGAAGTTGGAGTCTTGGAAGAAAGTTTGTATCTTCAAAGGGGTCTTAGAAGAAAGCTTGTATCTACCTATTTTCAACCCCTTAGAAATGAGGAGAACTCCTCTATTTATAGAGTTCACTGGTGGGCTTTATGAGCTTGAGTCTGGTTGGTCCATGGACCAGATCCATGGGCTCAACCACATGGATTTAGGTTATATTTAGTCTTTGGACTCAATTAAGCTTATTTTTGGGCTTCGGGCTTCATTGAACTTAGTCCAAGTAAATAATATTTAATTGAACCAAAATGATTAACTTAATCCAACGGTTAAGATGAAAACATGTGGCATTATTAGAATTGGCCAATTTATGTTTTCAATTCTTTAGTTTGGGACACATGTCAATTTTAATTAGTCCCAAATTTAATTATTTGCGTTTTTCATCATTCATTTAATAAACGATGTGACAATTTGTGATTGGTCTCAAAATCTCTTATTTAATAGATAGATAGAGGTAAATTTAATATTATATTATATCATTTAACATCTATGAACATTCAATTTTTGTGTCAAATAAGTCTTTAATAGATTTAAAGTTTAAAATAAAATATTATGTTTGATAAAACTCTATTTTTTTTTTTTTTGTATAGCAAGTTTGTACATTCAAAGTCCTAAGTTCTCTCGTAGCTAAGGCTTCTCTAATTAGTTTCACTAAGCTCATTTCATGACTCCCACTGAGCTCTCTCTAACCTCTCCCAAGAGTCACGTTGAGCTCTCTCGTAGGTTTCTTAATTCCACGGATCGAACTCTCTTTCTTAGATCTTTTCATGAGTCAACTTGAGCTAGTCGAAATTATCCGTCACAATTTTACTATATCTATAGTATATATAAAAGCTCCTATATGGAGAAATTTTTTTTGTTTATTTTACCCTTTTGATTATAAGTATTCTTACTATTTATTTGATACAATTTTGTCATTCAACTTCAATGCATGAATAGTGGTAACCCTTCCTCTCCATTTCTCTAACCGTTTTAATATTTGATTGAAAAATAATTATTACCTTAATTAAGTTCATGGGTAGTGGAAGAATTTTTATAGACATGATAATCAATTCAAGGAAACCTTTTAAAATTCTTCTAACCCACACTTTCTATCAATTTATTCAATATAAATATATGGTATCCCCGTGCTTCTTTGACCACGCTTTCTATCAATTCATTCAATATAAATGTATGGTATCTGTATCCCCTTGCTTCCTTGAAGCAACAAATCATTATCAAGTGGAGAGGAAAATGGAAGGAGACAAGAAAGATGAGAATATAAGATAAATAGTGAATCTAGAAAATCACATCATTAATTAAGAGGAGATAAGAATGCAAGAAGACAAGATTTATGTCTTCGGTGTTGGAGATCTATACAAATATCTTCTTTCATCTTTATAAATATTCTCTTATTTTCTATTTCTTTGAAACTATTTTTTTCTTTTGTTATTTTTTTAGTTATATGGATGAGTAGAATGGGAATTTTTCTTTCATATTATTTTCTATTATATTTTTCCTTTTATTTTTCTAGCTCAAAGTAAAATGACATAACCCCTATTTTTTAATATGTTTTTTTTTTAATCTTAAATTAGTATATCTCTCTTTAGAGAATATGTTTTTAAATTTAAAAATTAGTATTATTTTAGATGATAAAAATTTAATATTTAGATATAAGCACAAAACCAATAAAGAGTTGAAACAAAAATATGGTGAAACTAAAAGATTTTAGATACACATTTTCAAATTTTTAGTTTAAAAATATTATATGACCTTTATATTTCGTATCTACCATGAACGACTTATGAATATTTGTTACAAACATTCAAATTCTAAAATAATAAAAGATAATAAATGAACTATTTAATCTCATAAAAAACTAATATTTTATATATATGAGACTTTCTACATCAATTCTTTAATAGTCATTGCTATCATGTTTCTATATATTTAACTATCTTTTTCTTTATAACTTCTACTTCTTTCAATAATCTTTA
Organism: Cucumis hystrix; assembly: GCA_025688845.1. NCBI lineage: Eukaryota > Viridiplantae > Streptophyta > Magnoliopsida > Cucurbitales > Cucurbitaceae > Cucumis > Cucumis hystrix. Next base: position 4,859,701 of record CM046888.1, on the reverse strand, counting down.
ATAATATAATTTAAAAATATTCTATAACTTAGAGATATAATATTAATTTTTAAAAAAGATAAATTAATATTCATAACTAAACTTGAAATAAAGAGACTAACTAAAAGAAAAGTTTGTACCTACTATTTTATGGTAATTAATTTTGAAATATCGTCATTAATTATAATTAACAATGAAATATTAATTCTAAATAGAAGTAAAAAAAAAAATATATATTTAACTCTAAATTAGATAAGAAATTTATAAAAATATGAAAAATATAATTATTAGTAAAATAATACTATAATTAATATTATTAATTTTATATTTTAAAAGATAAAATACATGCAGTGTACGTGAAAAAAAACTAAAAGAAATCACAAATACAAAGTATAAAACTATATATATATATATATATTTTGTGAGAGAAAATAAAAGTAAGAAAATTGCGTTGCAACTTGGGGTTAGTTCTTGGCTATATATTGGCATTATAGGAGTGTGAGTTTACAAAAGCAAGATTAGAAGAGGAAAGAAAAAGAGAGAAAAAGAAAAGAAGAATGGGTTTGAAATCAAATTTGTTAGTAATGGTGATGGTTATTGGTGCTTTGGGATCAGCTCCATTAATGGCGGAAGCTCAGATTGGGAATATTAGGGGTCTCCCTCGACTTATGAGAGTCGAAGGAACTGTTTATTGCACTGCCGATGGCAACATTGGCCTCACTGGTTCCACCCCTTTTTTCTCGAGTACGTCATTTTTTTTTTAATCATTTTCTTCTCTGATAACTCAACTTCTTTTATTTTTTTACTTTTACAAATTATTATAATGATTTTAAATCTGACTTAAAAAAACTAAAAATTTGTATTTAAAAAAATTGCAACAAATATTTATTATATATATATATTTTAAAAAAAGTCAAATATTTATTAAATATGATCCTTAATTTTTTATTTTCATGTTAATTATATTCCTGAAATAATTTTGTATGTTATAAATTAAATTATTTTTTTCAATATTGTAATGAAAGATTGCATCTTCTTAGATTTTAAGTTAAATATAGATCGATCCAAGAATGACTAATAAGAATATGTAACAACAATTTCTTTTTAAAATAATTATATTAATGGTTGTTTTAGGAAGCTTCTATTATATACAAAAAAAAAATAGAGATTAAAATATGTTTTTTTTTGGCAGACGCTAGAGTTGAAATATTGGGGTCATTATTTGAAAGCGTCATGCCACCTTCAATAACAAACAACTTAGGATCCTTTTTGATGTATTTTCCATCTGCCAGTTTATCCTCAATGTTAAACGATAGTACCATCATGGTGAATACTCCATTGTCCAATTGTAATCCGATGCTTCCATCTACTGGATTTCTATCGTCGACACTGGAATACAATGGAACAGCTGTGGAGGATGGCAACATCGTCGTGAATGTAGTTCCCAAACCATTCACATTCAATCCATCTCCTTAAAATGCAAGTTGTGGGTTAAATATATTCACCAAAAGGGGAAAAAATAACAAGAGAGTATAGTGCATATTTGAGTTTTTAGCACATGTAATGTATGAGTTCTCTCTCAAAATTGAGTGAGTACTTATGTTTGTTGTCATGTTTATGCATGTTTGTTGTCGTTCATTCCAAAATAAAAGGTTGTGTGCTTGTTGTTCTTATAGTTACTTCAAGGACATAGAGTTAATGTAAAAAACTGTTATAATTTAAAAGATGCATACATATATATACTTTGTTTGAGTGTGAATTTGTGTATATACTTAAATTCACTAACTAATAATTTCAACAATGCTAAATGGAACACCTATTATTAATGAAAGTAGATTTGTTTGATTTTCTATCAACCAATTCTATAACTACTCATTTTCTAGAATTTGAAAGCTACCAAATTTGTAATTAGAAGCAACTACCATTTCATAGAGGTTATCATTATTAAAATCGTTAAGGGTGTCTGAGACAAAATTGATCAAATTAATTAACACATTTAAACATGTTCCGAGAGAAAAGAGAAAAAAAAAAGGTAAAAGAGAAAGACATGTGAACTATTAACAAATGGGTGTTTTATGTCTCAAATAACATGTAGTGAACACAATCTGATAACACGTTTTCTTTTAACTTATAACAAAAAAAATTAATATGACTTTATTAAATATATTGATTAATTAATTATAATTATAAACTACTCAAATTTTTAATATTTATCATTAAAATTATATGTGGTTCTTAATTAATTAATTTTTATCAATAATTTAATGATATTTATTGCTTGATTAGTTATATAAGATTTTCATAAATGAAATATAAATATAAGTTTTGTTTAAGAAAATATAACACATTCTCATGAACAAACAAACATAGTTATATTTAATTCTTATCCATTTTATTTTTAGACTTCTATAAAATTAAAAGATCGTATAGACTTACTACAAGATCGTTTAGACTAGGTAGAAAAGTACAAGATTATTTGAACTAGGTACAAAATTATTTTTTCATGCTTGTGTGACTAATTAATTGTAAGGGTATTTTTCTTCTTATCATCTTCTCTTCATATTATTAATTTTTTTCATATTATTACTTCTTCTTCATTTTACAATATTATGGTTATTTATGTAAATATTTACCAATTTTTCATTTACTCTTCTAGAATTTCTTCCTTCTTCCTCATTTCTCATCTTCTTTTTTTTCTTCTTGGTACAATATCTAATTGATATTAGTACATGATCTAAATGATCATGTATTAATATCTAAATGATCAGTTGTCTATCTTAGATAGACATAGATAGACCACTATCACTAATAGATCGTTTAGATTTGGTACAAGATTATTTGAACTGAGTACAAGATCGTTTAGACTAGATACAAGGGTACAAGATCGTATAGACTTGCTACGAGATCGTTTAGACTAGGTAGAAAGGTACAATATCGTTTGAACTGGGTACAAAAACATTTTTTCATGTGTGTGTGACTAATTAATTGCAATGATATTTTTGTTATTTCACGTTGTGAGTTTTTTCCTTTTTCAAAATTGTTCTATACGGTGTAAATATTTGTATGCTTTGTTCTATTTTTGAAAAAACTCTATTTATTTTCTATAATGGGTAAATAGTACACAATTATATAAGATTTTCATAATTAATTTGATACATTAAATATAAATGTAATTTTTGTTCAAATAATTCTAACACATTATCATGCACAAATAAGCACAGATTATCTTTGATTCGTGGACATGTTGCTTCTAGACATTCATTATTTCCATACATCTATAAAGCATTATACCAAATGGCCCCAAGTGATTTTCTACTAGTGGGGCGAGATATTATTTTGTAGTTTTCTTCACTTCGTTGATTGGTTTGGTTGTTTACCTTTTGTTTTTTTTGTTTTTTTTAAATATCTCTTCTATTTATTATAATTCTTGAAATTGTGTATTGTTTATAATGTGAGGTATTACTTTAATTGTCCTATCAAATAGCTAATGTTCAAAGAATATAATGCACAATCAATTTGGTTCTATAAAACAAACATTTGGTCCAACGATGATCCTCAAATTTGAACTACATAGTTAGTTCTAATAGTTAATTTTGAACTGCATAGTTTTTTTATGCTACCAATAGTTATTGAAATGCAAACACGATAATTATAACTCCTTGAATTAAGGTCAAATTATAAAAAAATGTTCCTCAATTTTGATGTTTGTGTTGAAAATACCTTTAAATTTTCAAAAGCTTAAAAAATGTCCTTTAACCTTTCAAAAAGAGTTTAAAAACACCATTATCGTTAGTTCTAGATGAAAACCGTTAGAAAATATTTCTATTAATCCACAAATGCTCATGAACTATTACAAAAACTTTTCAAAAGTTTAAAGATATTTTTGAAAGATTTGAAAGTCTTTTAGTATTTTTGACACAAACATTATCGATAACTTAATGTGTGACATATAGTATATATATTTCTTCTATGCCAAATCTTAGCTTTTTGAATAATTTTAAAGTAGAACTTTCGTTACATTCACGTAATCGAAAAAGAGTTGAAAAATGATATAGGAACAGATGGAGAATTTAGAGAAAGGGAATGGAGGACTTAATTAAATAGGCTTTTCATACCAAAATCAGAATTGGGATTTGTGTATTTTTGCATATTCCATTGGTATATAGAACCCTTGAAGTGTCAAATTTACTCTTAGGAAGTGGCCACCCCATTATAAAACAAACCAACAATATCTCAATTTCTAAATTTTGGGACACCATGCGTAAACCCTCTAACAATTTCAATCACAAACACAAATAATATATATACGTATACATGTATGTATATATTTCAAGTAGGGAGAGTGGATAAAAGTCCATTAATAAATATGCAAACTTAAACAACAATAATCACTGTTGATATGAGTGGAGTTAAGCGAAGTTAAGCTATTCAATACTGTAACTTATGAAGTTGGTAGGTTAAACATCAAGTTGAATTAAAATCTCTACATAAATTCAACTTAAGTCAATAAATCAAAAACTCTGTAGATTTTTAAGAAAAAAAATTAAAAATAAGTTTTCAAAAATTACCATATTGATTTTGTATTTGAAAATCCATCTAAAAATTAAGTAGATAATAAAATAAGAAAATATAGATGGAAGTAACTATTGTAAACTTAATTTACAACTCCAGTCAACTAAAAGCAAATGGATTATATACACAAAACTTTTAAATTTGTGTTTAAAAGGTTTTTGATGTATGTGTCTATTTTTTTTTTCAAAAAAAGTAGGTGTCAAATTCTATGTTTGTATCACATGGTAGGTTATTCAACTTTTAAAATGTCAAGTTAAATTATAAGTTTAATGCCTAAAATTTAAGTTTGTGTATCCAGATCAAAATTCATAAATTTTAAAATGGTCGTCATTAAACTTTCAATTTTATGTCTAATAATCACTTGTTAAATCGTCAATTAATACAAATGTTTAAGTTGATGGGATATAAGTAAATTTAATGTTATATCGTTTAACATTTATAAACATTTAATTTTGTATATAGTGAGTCTCTAACATATTAAAAGTTTAAAATAAAATATTATGTTTGATAAAACTCTAGACTTTCTTTTCTTTGTCTAATAAGTTTGCACATTCAAAGTTTCAAGCTCTCTCGTGACTGCAATTTCTCTAAGTTTCATTAAGCTCATTTCATGGGCTTCATTGAGCTCTCTCTAACCTCTTCTATGAGTCACTTTGAACTCTCTCATAGTCTTCTGAATTTCACCTAATCGAACTCTCTATCTTAAATTTTTTCATGAATTATCTTGAACTAGCTGAATTTACTCCTAATAATAGACTAATAATTTTACTACATACTTTCAAAAGAAGAAATTACATATACAAGTCTAAAACTATATATATATATATATATATATATATATATAAATATATTGTCAGAGAAAATTAAAGTAAGGAAAATGTGTTGCAACTTGGGCTTAGTTCTTGCCTATATATTGGCATCATGAGAGTGTGAATTTGTAAAAGCAGATTAGAAGAGGAAATAACAAAAAGAAAAAAAGAATGGGTTTGAAATAAAAAATGTTAGTTATGGTGATGGTTATTGTTATTGGCTCCATTAATGGCGGAAGCTCTGTTTGGGATGGGTGGGAGTGTCGCTGGAATTTGGCGTGCCCAAGGAACTGTCTTTTGCACTCCCGATGGAAACATTGGCACCATTGCGGCCACATCCACCCCCGTTTTCTCGAGTATCCCATTTTTCTATCACTTTCTTCTTCCCTAACTCTTCCGTTTTTTCTATCGTTTTTTCGTTCCATAACTCTTCGGTTTTCTTCTTCTCTTTCTCTCTCTCTCTCTTTTTTTTTTTTTTTTTTTTACAATTTTTTTTTATATAAAATGATTTAAAACTTGACTTAAAAACAACTAAGAAACTTATATTTAAAATTGCAAGAAAATATTGATTATAATATTTTTTTTTAAAAAAAGTCAAATATTTATTGAATACGCCGCTTAATTTTTTTTATTTTAATGTTAATTATATTCATGAACTAATTTTGTGTGTTATAAATTAGAATTACTTTTATTCAATATTCTAATGAAATGTTGCTTCTACTTAGATTTTAAGTTAAATATAGATGATCCAAGAATGTAACAACAAATTTTAAAATGATTGTTTTAGGAAGATTCCATTATATAACAAAAAAAAATTAAAATATAATTTTTTTTGTAGACTATGTAGTGCACATGCAATGGAGAAATGGAAGCATCGTTTCAACTACGACAACAAACAACACAAGATTCTTTTCGATGTATTTAGATCCAATATCATCAATTTTTTCGGCCTCATTCTTAGACGAAGGCGAAATCGTAGTAACGTCTCCAATGTTCTACTCTAATGCGATGTTACCATCTATTGGATATCTAATGTCAAGAATGCAATACATTGGAACATTTCTCAAGGATGGCAACATCGAGATCATGAAAGTAGCCCCCAAACAATTCACATTCATTCCATCTCCTTAAAATGCAAGTTGTGGGGTAAATATATTCACCAAAGGGGAAAAGGAATAACAAGAGAGTATTATAGTACGTACCTGAGTTTTTAGTCCTTGTAATGTATGAGTACTCTCTCTTAAAATTGATTGAGTACTTATGTTGTTTGGTGTCGTGTTTATACATGTTTGTTGTTGTTCATTCCAAGAATAACAGGTTGTGTGCTTGTTGTTCTTATAGTTATTTCAAGAACATGAAGTTAACGTAAAGCTATTATAATTTAAAAGATACATACATATACATACATACATATATATATAGTTTGTTTGAGTGTGAATTTGTGTATATACTCATATTTACTAACTAATAATTTCAATAATAATTTATCTCGTCATCGGTGAAAGTAGATTGTTTGATCTTTCCATCCTTATATAATTACGGTTGAATAGAAATACTAATTAAAATAATTCTATAACTAATAATTTCCTAGAATTTGAAAGCTACCAAATTTTGTAATGAGAAGTATCTACCATTTCATATAAGTTCATTATTAAAATTGTTAAGGGTGTGTGAGACAAAATTAATCAAAATAATTAACATATTTAAACAATGTTCTAACAGAAAAAAGAAAGAAAAAGACGTAAATTATTAACAAACGGCGTGTTATATGTCTCAAATAACATGTAGTAAACATAACATGTCTACTTTTTAACCTGTAACATTCAAAATAATTAATATGACTTTATTAAATATATTGATTAGTTAATTATAATTATAAACTACTCAAAATTTTAATATTTATCATTAAAATTATATGTGGTTCTTAATTAATTAATTTTTATGAATAATTTAATGATATTTATTGCTTGATTAGTTATATATGATTTTCATAAATTAAATATAAATATAAGTTTTGTTTAAGAAAATATAACACATTCTCATGCACAAACAAACATAGTTATATTTAATTCATAGCCATCTCATTTTCTATAGAACTTCAAACTAAATTAATGATCTTCCTAAGTGGTTCTTTACGCTAGTGGATGTAGTTTTCTTCATTTTGTTGATTGGTTTGGTTGTTTGCATTTTTTTGTTTTTTTGAAAAAAAGCTCTTGTATTTATTATAATTATTAAGTAAATTTAATTTGAATCTTTATTCATTTATCTCAAAAAGTTAAATCTTCAAATTATCATAAAGAAAGAAAAAACTAGTTAAAGACTAAATTGTCAAAAGTATTCTTGAGTAATAAATAAATAAACAAATAAAAAGTCCCTCTCTTGAGGTATTACTTTAATTGAGCTATCAAAGAGATAATATTCAAAGAATATAATGCACAATAAATTTACTTCTATAGAACAAACATTTGGTCTAATGATAATCCTCAAATTTTGAAGTACATAGTTAGCTAGTTATATGTTACTAATAGTTATTGAAATGCAAACATGATAACCATATACCTCATTTAATGAAGGTCAAATTATAAAAAATGACCATCAATTTTGATGTTTGTGTCAAATACCTCTAATTAACTTTTAAAAGCTTAAATTTTTCATGAGTTAAAAAATACTAACAAAAAATACCTTTGAACTATTGAAAAATTTCATAAATATTCTTAAATTTATAAAATAAATTAAAAAATATTTTCATTGATCTAAAATCTTCACTAAATTCTTTAGCACTCAAAATAAAAACAAAAATTTAAGTTAAAACTATAGTTTTAAATTTCCACCGATACGTAGATATTTCAATCGGTATTTTCACATTTTCATTGATTCAATATCGATAGAAGAGATTAATCGATATTTCTATTACATCGTAGAAAATTCACGAATCATAAAAATAAACATTAAAATGACACTAATATAAATAATAGACATGTTTACTTGTTTAAAAATAATAAAATACTAATTTACTAATTTAAAATTATTTTTTGAATTTGTTGTTTTATAATTTTTTATAAATATCCAACGAAATTGAAATTTATGTAAAATTAAGAATTCAATATATCAATGAACCTCAATATTTTAAACCTCGATTAAAATATAAAATTTTACAAAATTTCACCTGTTTCAAAAAATACTTTCTAAAACCATAACTAGTCAAATAAAAAAAATCTCACACGAATAGATCTATCAAACTATTATTGTGTGTTAATAGTCAAATACATTTTTTTATTTGACAATTAATTGTATGTTAGCTATAACAATAACTATTGAGATTAGTTATGTTCATGATATATCATTGTGTGTTAATAGTCAAATAAATTTAAAATTTTGGTTTTGATTTTAGTTGATGAGAAAATCGGTTGAAATTTTGGATCATGAGAGTATTTCTTACCTTTTTCTTAAGCTCAAGGGTAATTTTGAAACTTTTCAACAGTTCATGGGTATATTTTTTTTAAAAAAAAAACTTTAACGATTTCCATCGAAAACTAATTATAGGGCATTTTTTAATCATTTTCAAAAGCTTAGAGGCATTTTTGAAACTTTTGGAAGTTTATGGTATGTATTTTTTACACAAACAATTGTCCCATAGCATGTGACATATAGTATATATACTCTTTCTATGCCAAATCTTAGCTTTTTGAATAATTTTGACGTAGAACTTTCGTTATAATCACGTAACCGAAAAAGAGTTGAAAAATGATATAGCAGCCGGCGGAGAATTTAGAGAAAGCCAATGGACCCTAACCTAATTAAATAGCCTTTTTCATACCAAAATCAGAATTGGTATTTCTATTTTGCATATTTCAATGGTATAACCCTTAAAGGGTCAAATTTGCTCTTAGGATGTGGCCACCCCATAATAAAACAAACAAAGATTTTGGGTCACCAAGGGCATGCGTAAACCCTCTAACAATATCACAAATACAAATAATATATATAAAATAATATATATAAAATAATATATATATAATATATATATGTATATGTATACTTAAACTATGAAGAAAGAGAGTAACGTGGCAAAATAGAGTCCCTCAATAAATATGCAAACTTAAACCATAATAATCACGTTTGAAATTGGTGAAATCAAGTTATTTAACACTGTGACTTATGAAGTTGGTAGGTCAAACATCGAGTTAGTTAAAATCTCTACATGAATTCAACCTAAGTTAGACCACCCAAAATTTTGGATAGATTTTTTATAAATAAATTAAAATTAAGCTTATTAAGGATTACTATGTATATTTTAATTTTCAAGATGTGGTTTTGTATTTGAAAACATATCTAAGAAGAACATATATAATAAAATAAAGAAAACATAGATAGAAGTAATGATGGTAAGCTTAATTTACAATAACAGAAAACTAAAATCAAATAAATTATAGACCAAAAGTACTTTTAAATTTGTGTTTAAAAGGTTTTATATGTATGTGTCTAAATGTTAGGTTAAAAGTTTAACCCTTGAAACTTAAATTAACATATAAGTTATTAAACTTTTAATTTTATGTCTAATAATCACTTGTTAAATTGTTAAAAATTTAAGTTGATGAATAGAAGTAAATTTAATATTATATCATTTAACATTCTTAAGCATTCAATTTGTGTGTCTAATAAGTTTCTAACATATTCAAAGTTTAAAATAAAATATTATGTTGGATAAAACTCTAAACTTTCTTTTCTTTGTATAGTAAGTTTGCACATTCAAAGTCCTAAGTTCTCACGTAGCTAAGGCTTCTCTAAGTTTCACTAAGCTCATCTCATGGGTCGACCCATCAAGTTCTCTCTAACCTCTTTTGAGAGTCATCTTGAGCTCTCTCATAGGCTTTTGAGTTCCTTTAATCGAACTCTTTTTCTTAGATTTTTTCATGCGTCATCTTGAACTAGTTGAATTTACCCGTAATAATTTTTCTATATACTTTGAAAAGAAGAAATCACTGATACAAGTTAATTAATTAAAACTATATATATATATATATATATTTATTGTGAGAGAAAATTAAAGTCAGAAAAATGTGGTGCAACTTGGGCTAAGTTCTTGCCTATATATTGGCATCATGGGAGTGTGAGTTTGTAAAAGCAGATTAGAAGAGGAAATAAAAAAAGAAAAAAAAAGAAAGAAAGAAAAAGAATGGGTTTGAAATCAAATTTGTTAGTTATGGTGATGGTTATTGGTGCTTTGGGATCAGCTCCATTAATGGCGGAAGCTCAGTTTAATCCTATCGGGGATTTCCTTAAACTTATCAGCATCCAAGGAACTGTCTTTTGCACTGTCGATGGCAACATTGGCACCAACGCCACTTCCACCCCTGTTTTTCCGAGTATCCCATTTTTCTATCACCTTCTTCTTTCATAACTCTTTTCTTTTTTCCATTCTTTTTTCGTTGGTTTTCTTTCTTTCTTTCTTTCTTTTTACTAATTTTTCAAAATGATTTTAAATTTCACTTAAAACAACTAAGAAACTTAGACTTAAAATCGCAAAAAATATATTGATTATATATTTTTTTTAAAAAAAGAAGTCAAATATTTATTAAATATGACCCTTAAACTTTTTTTTTATGTTAATTATATTCATGAACTAATATTTTGTATGTTATGAATTAAAATTATATTTTTTTCAATGTTATAATGAAAGGTTAGGTTGCTTCTTTTCTTAGATTTTAAGTTAAATATAGATGATCCAAGAATGATTAATAAGAAGTAAGTAACAACAAAATTTAAAATAATTATATTAATTATTATTTTAGGAGTGTTCCATTGTAAACCAAAAAAAAAAGTTTAGAGACTAAAATATGGTTTTTTTTTTCAGACGCACTAGTGCAATTGCAATGTGGAAATGGAAACATTGTATCAGCTACAACAACAAACAACGTGGGAGTCTTTTCGATGTTTTTGGATCCTATACCATCCGTTCTTTTCTCACTCTTAAGCAACTGCAACCTCGTAGTGAAGACTCCAATGTCCAATTGTAATGCGACGTTACCATCTACTGGATTTTTAACGTCCTCACTGAAATTCCTTGGAAATTCTCTTGAAGATGGCCTCATGCAGATCATGAAAGTAGCCCCCACCTCATTCTCATTCGTTAATCAATCTGCTTAAAATGCAAGTTGTGGGCTAAATATATTCACCAAAGGGAGAAAGGAATAACAAGAAAGTATAGTACGTATTTGAATTTCTAGTACTTGTGTAATGTATGGATTCTCTCTCAAAATAGATTGAGTTCTTATGTCGTTTGTTGTTGTGTTTATGCATGTTTGTTTCCAAAAATAAAAGGTTGTGTGCTTGTTGTTCTTATAGTTATTTTAAAGACATGGAGTTAATGTAAAACTATTATAACTTAAAAGATACATACAATATATGTATAGTTTGTTTGTGTGTGAATTTGTGTATATATACTTATATTTACTAACTAATAATTTCAATAATAATTTAGCTAATGAAGCACCCGTTATGAATGAAAGTAGATGGTTTGATCTTCCATCCTTATATAATTACAGTTGAATAACAATACTAAAACAATTCTATAACTACTAATTTCCTAGAATTTGAAAGCTACCAAAAATTTGTAATAACTTTATAACACATCTACTTTTAACTTATAACATTGAAAATAATTTATATGACTTTATTAAATATATTGATTAGTTAATTAATTATAATTATCAACTACTCAAATTTTAAATATTTATCATGGGTTCTTAATTATTTAGTTTTTATCAATATATTTAATGATTTTTATATTGTTTGATTAATTACTCAATCTGATGCAATTATACATATAAGATTTTCATAATAAATTTCATAAATTAAATATAAATATAATATCTGTTTAAGAAAATCTAACACATTCTCATGTACAAAGTCAAACAAGCATACTTATATTTGATTTCTAAGAACCAGTAAAGATTAAATCAGTGAAAATATTATTAAAGTAATAAATAAATAAAGAAATAAAAAGTCTTTTGTGAGGTATTACTTTAATTGTCCTATCGAATAAGCTAATATTAAAAGACTGCATATGTTACTAATAGTTATTGAAATGCAAACATGATATATAATCATACTTCATTGAATTTATATAATCATATTACATCAAATCTTTTTTAATTACTTTGACGTAGAGCTTCTGTTATATTCATGTACGTAATGGAAAAAGAGAGTTGAAAAATGATAGCAGGTGGAGAATTTAGAGAAGCCAATGGACCCCTAACCTGAATAGCCTTTTCAGAACAAAATCACAATTTGGATTGGGATTTTGCATATCCCATGGTAGAAATTAAGGGTTAAATTTGATGTTAGAGTGTGGCCATCCCATAACAAAACAAAGAGACAAAATTTCAATTTCTAGAATCTTGGACAACTAGTGGCACGCACGCACGCCCACACACATTTGTTTCCACTTGAGAGGTGGTTTAATTTGCTGAGCATGTTGTTTGACATTTATTACCACTAGAATTGACGGGCAAGTAGAGACTCATTGAAAACATTGAAAAGAAGGGTTGAGTATATTCATAAATGTAAAATGAGTGTTTGACTTTGTATAATATTTAAGACGATTAAAACTTTGTAAAATGATTAAAGACTTTGTACATAAATTTATTAAAATAGCAACTTGTGAAATGAGTGCGTGGTAGAACAAACATTAAGTTGGGGTTAAAAGACTCGTGTCAAATTGAACTGAGTTTTTAATACAAATCAAGTCTAACTACTATAAACACTCATTTGGTTTGTAAGAAGAATTTTAATAAACATAACCAAGTTTTCAAGAATAATTGTTATATTTTAGTTTTTGGTTTGATTTTTGAAAACAAAGATATAAAAGTCGTGATGGTTAGTTTAATTTTAAAAAAGAGAAAACTAAAAACAAAATGGTTACCAAATAAAGTTTGGACGCCTAAAATTTTAAATTTGTACCTTCGTACGTAGAGTATTCAACTCTCCTAAAATTTTCAAACGACAAATTATAAGTTTGGTCTTTGAACTTAATTAAGCTTATGTCAAAAAAGTTTGTGAATTTTAAAAAAGTATTCAATATATAGGTCACTAATTAACTTTCAATTTTACGTCTAATCAATTAAACTTTGAAAATGTCTAAATAACCAATTAATTAACCAAAAAGTGTTTGTTAAATAAACCAACTATATTAAAATGTTGTTGTGATGTTTGTTGTTGTCCATTAAAAGTCTGATAAATATACATATAGTTTCAATTGGGATTTTGAATGTCCAACATATAGTTTTGGGGATAAAACACTCATAGTAATTTCTAAAGTATTGATATGTAAGGCAACATAGTTTGGATGAGGACGATGTTAGTCTCATTTAATGGCAGTGTTGTGTGTAATTCTTCTTACGTACTGTCGTCCCACATCCTCTCCCAAGTAATATATAACTCATTTTCCATATAATCAATTTCTACTTTTAGGATGATTTTATCTTTTGTTTAACAAACATATGATATATAATGAATCCTTACTCATCATTTTTCAATTCATTTTTTTCCCCAATTTTATAGGTCCATCAAATTTTATATATCAATAAATTAAAGTTGTTTTACATACACCAAATTCTTAGAAGTAAAAATATTGAAATAGTTTTCTTCTTTTAAAAAAGAAAAAAATCTCTTGACAGAGATTGACCACACCGATCGAGAGAACCAAACTAAAGTTCTTTTTTCCTTTTTTCTTTTGAAGAAATACATAAAATTTAGAAAAATTACATACAATACAATTTTGATGTTCATCTTAATTGAAATTTCATGGAGAATTTTTTTCTTTGAACATTTCTTTTATTTGAATCTCGATAGTTAATCTCAGATGGAAAGAATCAAGAAAAACTATTTTAATAAATTTTTTAAATAGTTGCTAGTTGTGAAAGAAAAAAAAAATGAGGGCATTGTTTTTTTTTTTTTTTTTTTTTTTAATTTTCCTTGTTTTAGTTTTTTTTTTCTTTTTGCGTACGAGTATTTACTTTTACTTCGATTTTATATTACTGTATTTAAAAATTATAGATGGTCGAAAATAGATAAATAAAAGTTTAACCACAAAATTTAAACTTGAATGAAATCCACAAAATAAACAAAGTAAAAATTTAAACTTAGATGAAATCTACGAAATAAACAAAGTAAAGATTGTCATGCATGTTCACTAAAAGTATATTAGTTATGACCACCGCAGAAGATCAAATCGGTTTATTACTATAGAAAATAATCATATACTAGAAATTGCAGATGTACCAATAGGATTAAAGGGTTTTTGTATATAACCTAACCCTGTTAAACCCTAAGACCAAACTCATAAATAACTTATAATTTAAAATGTATATCATGGTAGGTTTTGAGGGTGTTATGTCTACTAGATAATTAACAAACACTACAATAAACCAGCTCTTTCCCGACGCACAGAAACGTCGCCGAAAACACAAACAACGTAGCGAAAAGCTACTGCGACGCCGCACATGACGTCGGTAGCAACTTCGCTAAAGTCCGTCGGGGATACTTTCCGCCACGCCGCAAAATATTTCCCCCGCGCACGATTCCAATACGTCGTGGAAAGTTCTTGCGATGCAGGCGTCGCGGAAGGCTTCGGCGGCGCATACGTCGTGGAAAGCTTCAGCCGCGCAGACGTTGCAGAGAGCTTTTACGACGCCGGCGTCGCATAAGCCTTCTGCGACGTTTGCGTCGCAAAAGGTTTTTTTTTTAATTTTATTATTATTATTATATCTTCATTGGCTTACTCGAAGTAATAAAATTTGTAGTAAACTGATAGAAATAAAAGTATTATTCATTACGAAATCAAATGATAAATTAAATATGTTCGATACAAGAAATTAATTACATAATTCAAAACATTACATAAAATAAAAACTTAAGATCTAATGCTCTCGTGCAGTGGACGCCAAACCTACAAATAACATGAAAGTATTGTTAGAATATCACATATGGAAAGTTAAAACAAATTAAATATTGAAAAGTGCGTACCCAAGTGATCACGGGAGAGCTGTGCATGACTCATCTCCTCGAGCATCTTCTTCATCTCTTCCATTTGTTGTGCTTGGTCCGCAATTTGTCAATCTCGCTCCTCCTTCCTTAGGCGTTGTTCTTCGAGCATTCGGTTAATGTTGTCAAGTCTCGCTTTGAGGTCGTTAACCTCTGCTATGTGTGTCTGGTAGTCATACATACTGGAGGAAGAAGATAAAGCGACAGTCCTAGACCTGGGTTTTGGGCCCCAACCAAGACCTTTTGAGTAGCCCGGTCGTCTACCCAAAATCGATTGATTGTAGTGAGATTCAAGATATGCATACCAATATATATATATATGTATATATATTAATATTAACGATTGATTGAAATGTAAATATTTTTTAACATTTTCTTCACGACTTTTAATTTTCCACTTGGATGTAACAATGCAACTGAATTGTGGCATAAACATTATTGTCAACTACAACAACAAACACTACAAGAAATTGGAGCTCTCCCAACGCAGAAAAAAGCGTAGACAAAAATAACGTCGGAACAAAGGCCAATTCCCGATGCATAAAATACACGTTGGTCGAGATAAGTCATTCCCGACGCACATCGAAAACATCGAGAGACACCCCCTATTCCCGACACCATAAGTAAAACGTCTAAAATAATTTTCAATTCTCCCGACGTCATAAGTAAAACGTAGGAAGAAGTGAAAACTATTTCCGACGTCGGGAGAAGATAAATAAATATTTAATGCTTGCATTTTTTCCGACGTCTCTTTGCACGACATAGGAAATAGTTTTCACTTCTCCCGACGTTTTACTTATGACCGGAAGAAGTGAAAACTATTTCTGACGTTTTATTTATGGCGTCAAGAATAGGGGGTGTCTCCCAACGTTTTCCATGTGTATCGAGAATTCTCTTATAAAAACCCACTTCAGTTCTGTAATTCACAGAATTGAAAAGGAGAAGGCCGAGAGAGTTGAGAGAGAGACCGAGAAGGAGAGAGATCCACATCACCTCTCCTCGTCGTCCTCGCCTTTGTCCTTATCTGACTGTTCGTTGTCATCTCCATTGTCACCCTTCATTCCAGTAAGTGGTTTAGTTTAGTTATTGTTTTGTTTTAGTTAATTAGTTTTAGTATTTAGATTTCAAATTAGTTTTAGGTTTTAGACTTCAAATTAGTTTTAATATTTAGATTTTGAATTAGTTGTAGGTTTTAGTATTGAAATTGAATTTGAAGTGTTGTTAGGATTTTGAATTAGTTGTAGGTTTTAGGAATTTAAATTTGAAGTGTTGAAGTTGAGATTGAAATGTTGAATGTTGAGATTGAAGTGTTGAAGTTGAGATTGAAGTTGAGTTTGAATTTGAATTTGAATTTGAATTTAGGAATTAATGGAAAGTATTTAAAAAAAAATAGAGGAACCCCCAACACACTGTGCGTCGGGAGTTCCTAGACATTTCCTGAAGCTATATTGACAGCATCTTCGACGTTCATACATTGTCAGGAGATGTCTAGGAACTCCCGACGCAACATCGGGAGTTCCTCTCTCGACATATTTTTCTGGACTTGTGTCCCGACGTATATTTATACGTCGGAAAAATCTTTTCCGACGCTTTTCATATATCTCCCTAAGATTTTGTGCGTTGGGAGAGCCCATTTTCTTGTAGTGAAACAATGATGGATTATTTTATCCATGTCGTCAATAATGTTGAATAATTCCATATACACAATGATCTCTTCAATAGTTGTGCCACTTTAGTTTAAGACGCCACGATTTGACCACAGTAAAAGGCTAAGGTGTCAATAACAACTTACTTCAAATTAACAAGTTGATAATAACATAAGAATAATCTATTAAACTATAGACATAGATGAACAAAGTCAACTAAAAAATGTTGATTTTCATAAATATAACAAACCGTCAAAATATTTACGACTAGTGTAACAAAATGAAAAAGCTCATGAATCTAGCCACTTTTTAAAATATTCTAGGTTTGCTCTTCTTTTCATCGTTTTTCTTCTCTTTCTCTTCCACGATTTTTTTCATTGTTTTTTTTCTCTTCTTCTTCTATAGTTTTTTTTCAAATTTTTTTTCAAACTGTTATTTGGTTCAAAATCTTGTACCAAATATAAAAGATTTATTTTTTTTCAGACTGTAATTTGGTTGTTCCAAATATAAAAGATCCTGAGAAAAAATCGTTGCGATATTAGATAACCAAATCTAAACGATCGTGGAAATTATACTATAGCGTATAAATATTTTACCGCTTTGTTATATTTATTAAAAAAAAAAAAAAAAAAAAAAACCCCAAAAAATATAGAAGGTTTAATACGCAAACGAATAAATTCAATAACAAAAACCACCATAAAGCTCGTTAAAAACTAGAAGTCGACTACAAGTAAAAAGAAAAAAGAAATACCATCATTCACAAGATATTACTTTAATTATCCTACCCAAATAGCTAATAGCATTTTTATCCAAAAGAAGATGAAAAAAATGGACAACTACATATACTTCTATTATATTAATATGAATTATATCAACATGTGACACGTTATCACTCCCACTATATCCATTAATTCCCTTTTAATTTATTTAATGTGGGCTATTGTTATATAGTCATACGTAACCCAAAAAGAGAATTGAAAAACTATAGTAGGTGGCTAGTTTTGAGGAGAGGCAAAGCTAATAAATATAGCCTTTTTTCTTTTAATAGTTATTATAATAAATTAGTAAATAAATAAATAATATCAAGGAAAACAAAAACAAAAAACAAAAAAAAAAAAAAAAAAAAAAAAAAAAACAAGCAAAGATTTGAATTTCCACCACTATAATTAATTACAAGTTATAATAGTTTTCTACTAACTCTCTTATAATTAGAATCTCAAACATAAACTCAGCTATATAATAGTTCACTTCACTCTCTTGAAGTTTGGCAATAAACATCTGTTCAGTGCATGGAGTAAGGTAAACTTTTTGACTTATAGAGAATTAATGAGCAACCTCACTAATAAGTTTTTTTTTTTTGTCTACATTTAAATTTTAAGCAAGTTTTTTCTTTAAAAAAAAAAGGTACAGAAACTTGTTAGTGACGTATTTTCAAAGATTTACTAAACAGAAAATAAAAAATTAAAAGATAAAATAAAATAAACATGTTCTACAACCTAGATATTGTCTATTTTGAGCTAGTTATCACTGTTGACTCTAAACTCTGTATTGTACTGGTTCCTCTTAATTCTTTGGTTCTTGTTGGTACTTTTGTCCATCTGATATTTCTGCAGGTGCTTCATAGTACAAATATTTGTTATGTTCTCTACGGTCATGTTTGTGTCCATGCATGTATGAAGGCGATGAACCGACCCCTGAATTATAATATCACTACAAGGATATTGGGTATTGCCGACGTAGTGGTGCATCAGAAAAAATGGAAAAAACTGTGGCAAAAGTTCTCTTAACATTGGAAATAATCCCGTTGGTCATAACGTCAAAAGTAAAACATCAGGGGAACTTTGGGCGACGTGCTAAAGGAACAACGTCGGACGTGTCTTATCCCCAACGTCGTTGATGAGACGTGAAGATGACGTCGGCAATGGGGTAAGCCCTACGTCACCTCCTCACGTCGGATAATGATGTCCCGACGCAACCTCGGAAAAAGGTTTTTTCGATGTCACAGAAAGAACATCAAGGGAAACCTCTTATGTTGACGTATTATATGCTTCGGGATAAATTTTTATATATTTATTATTTTATTTTTTTTATCGTGAGTAATACGTTTTTTATTCCGCTTTGGAAGACAACAATTAAAATTTATAACAAATTATTATAATAAAAATTTGTAATTTATATAATAAAAATTATAATTACGAAATTCAATTGCGTAAGTTGATGATCCAGGAAGTAGATGATCGTTTGCATGTCTAAGTTGTGAAGCTATTGTAGGAAATCGTTCCCAAAACCCATATTTGAAAAAGTATCAACGAACCAGTAATTTTACAAACATCTTGTTTTGATGCTTTTAAAAGTCTCATCTTTAGGATTTTTTTTTATAGTTATATATATCTAATTTTTAAATTTGACTTAATATTATGGTCTCTTTCTAATATTTATATGTTTTGATATATACATGTCCAAAATATGATAGATTTAATAGTATAACTCGTATAACTTAATATCGTAACAATAAAATCATAATCCACTACTAATATATGTAAAACCCTAAATAATGCAATAATATGCATTTAACATAATTTTAATATCAAAATGAAACGATAGATCTACTAATAATATGCTTCTAATTAATAATTTTCTTACCATAACATTATATATCAATATTAAATGAAAATAAACTTACAAATTGAGTAATGATTATACTTTTTTCTCAAATTGACGATCATTCTCTCTTTCTTTTTTTTTTATATTAATCCAACCCAACGTAACTACAAAAAAAATTATTATTTAAAATTATTTTTCTTAAACATATTTATTATTTTATTCTTCATTTTTCACTTTCTCTTGTTAATCTTTATCGGAGGAGAAATTAAAGTATTAAAAAAATTTATTATTTTAATTTTTACCAAAAGAGAAAGTGTTCAAACTTATTTTGAAAATTTTAAAACATATTTATTATTTTATTCTTCATTTTCCATCTCAAATATGCTGGTAAAAGAAAATGAAGGATTGATTTAATTTATTTTCATGTAAATTTTTTTTTATTGTTTTATTATTCAAAAAGTAGAGAGAGATTGGATGAAAAGAAAGAAAATATTATTATTTGTTGGGGCCTAGGTTTGATTTTGAACACCAGACATCTTTTTTTTTTTAATATTGGTCGGGTCTTTAACACTCGACCTATTTAAATATATACAATAGTAAATTAAATATTTTTCCAACTACAATAAATCTTCCACTGCAATACTTAAATAACTAAGTATTTCTTTTATCTTAATGTAATTTGGTTATTAAAAAATATTTCAATTTCAATTTAATTTTTTTCATTACATATCATTATTAATAATTAAAAAGTACATCATATTTTTAATAATTAAAAAATACAATTATAAATTTTCATACAATTATAGATTTTCACAAAATTAGTAACAAATAAATAATAGATAAAATACATAATCTATAAAAGAATTGAAATTTCAGGTAAAAATTTATAATTATTTAATTATTTAAAAATATCCATACAAATATCTCATAGAAGACAATATCAAAATTTAAATTTTCCCAAAATATTTAAAAGGAAAAGTCTTAGAAAGAGAAAGCAAAATAACCAAATTTAATTTAAACTTTTACAAAATAACTAAATTAGAGATAAGCAATGTAAAAAACAATGGATTACAATGTAAATATCTATAGAGAATGACATTAATAAGAACCGAACGAATTACTAACATAAAATTGCACACTTAAGTAATGAAATTTTGATTAATAGTTATCATTACAAATATAAGATGTCAAGCGACAAAGTAAAAATAAATTCGAAAATTAACGTAAAAATAAATTTAAAAAATTGCACCACTTTTTCTTTAAAAAATTATGAACCATGTTAGTTTTTTTTTTTTTTCCGTTAGAGGTACAAATAAGTTAGTATTAAATTAAAAAAAAAAAAAACAAGAATTTAAACTTCATCTCTAATTGAAATTAAAAAAAATATTCAAATAGAATAAAATAATTAAAATTTAAATGAAAAATGAAAAAAAAAATGGTGGAGTGTTGAAGAGACTCAACAGAAGAAACAAAACAAGAAGAGTGAAGAAAAACAACACTATTATCATAAATAGTTTTCAAACAATAAATCCTTTTCAAAAGTGCTTATATTAATATAATTTTTCTTTTTAAGTAATGGGGTTTTCATTTTTTTTCAAAATTAAAATTTAGAGGCAACAAAGTCTCTTTAAAAGAAGTGATATATCGCTTTACTCTTTATTTAACGATTCCTTTTCCAAAGAACTATGCAATATAATGCATCCACGTAAGACCCTACCTGCTGGCTGCTGCTTCCTTCTAAAAATTGCATCCACATCAACATTTTTACTTTTTTGAAGTTCTCTCTTAAAGCAAGTTTTCAATATTATATCATTTTCATCTTTATTGCTCTTTCTTTATTTATCTATTTGAAATCATTTGGGTGTTTAAAAATGGAACACATAGATTGTGTTCCTTTTATTTTCTTTTTGTAATACATATTATTTATTTATGTTATCTAAATCGTATTTATTGGGACAATTTTGTTTGATAAAATATGGATTGTGTTTTAGTTCGTATGAATTTTATAATTTGTGTTGGTTGGTGTTTGGTGATCTCAATATATTTTTTGAGCTAATATGAGTAAGAGATTTTCATATTTAGGTGTGCTATAGAAGTGTTTTCTTTTTTTAATTTAATTATTTAAATGCAAAATTACATCATATAACATATGGCCATCAACTAAGGAAAAATAAGTTTCTGGTTGTAACTCTGTTTAGATAGTTGTATAGATGGATTAAAGAATCGATTTTTGTATTTGATGTGTACGTAAATTTTCAAAATCACAATAATTTTATAAGTAGTTGAAAAGTTTGTTGGTATGAATTATATTTAGCCAACTAGAGAAGGACAATGAGAGAAGTCTAAATGAGCTTAGAGAGAGCTTGATGGCCTCATAAGGTAAGCTTATAGAAACGTAGAAGATAACTCACAATTAGTACAAGCTTAAAAGTCTAGGAGAGAGCTTGAATGATTGAGCATATAAGAGAGCTCAAAAGAAGCTTAAGATATAGCTCAAGAAGATCATGAATAAGAGCTTAGAGAGCTCCTTAGCATCTACAAGGTAAGCTCATGGGAGCTTTGGAGAGTAGAGAGCTGAAAAGAAGCTTAGAAGAGTTTTAGAATATCCTAAGAGAGTTTAAAGCTCATAAAAGAGCTTATGAGGAGCATAAAAGAGAGATCAAGAGAAACTTAAAGAACTTAGCGAGATCCATGAGGTAAGCTAAAAAAAAGTTTGAAGGATCTTAGGAGTGAGCTCTAAATGAGCCAAAAAAAAAAAAAAAAAAAAAAAAAAAAAAAACTTAGGGGGAGCTCAAGAGGTCTCATGAGAGAGCTTAGAGAGGACGAACTCAAGTGAGACCTATGAAATAAGTTTAGTTGAGTTAAAAAAAAAAAAAAAACTTAGAAAGAAGGAGAAGGATGTATAAGGGAGAGCTGAAAGGAAAACAGAGTAAGACTCAGAAGAAAAAGTTTAGTCTTCTAAGAGAAGCTCACAAAAGGAAAACCCATATAAGAGAGCTTGTAGGGAAGAGCTTAAAACTCCTAAGAAGAGCTCACAGAACGAGGAGAACCCATAGAGGAAAACTTAGCCTCCTGAAAAGAGTTACCTATAAAAGGGAATCTAGTCTCATAAGAGGAGTTCAAAGAAAGAGAACCCACCAATAAAAGTACTCCTGAGGGGGCAGTACCTAATTGAGCTCAAAGAATCCATGGAGAAAGACATATCGAAGTGATTAAATGTTAAACTGTTTGGATTCTCAATGGACAAAAGCAATAAAATGAAGCGTTGAGAACACTTACACATATGTTACAATAATAGTGTAAAAGCTATAATTATGATTAGTTATAAATCATTATTCTCTGTATATACGACATGATCATTGGTCTATGGTATGATAAAATACCCTACTATTGTGTTATTGTCTAGTTAATCGGAGATACAAAACTAACTTGAGTATATGTGTATGTGTAGGTTAGACACCACAATGATACATTTGGTTTTTTTGACAATTGACCCTTTTTTTTTTCTCTATCTGATTTTAAATAAACTTCAACATAGTTAGTAAGAGAGGGTTGAGCACACTAGATAAAAGCCCTATTTTAATCAGAGTCTCTTTGGCTTCCGTCATGTATTTTTAACCAATCCCTAATCCCTCTTTTCTCTTTCCCTCTTTCCCTCTTCAACTTTTCCTCTATTTCTTCTTCAACCCAAAAAGAGAGTTGAATTCAAAAACACAAGTCACTCTCAAACTGAAAGCAAAGGAAATGATTGAAGAACGCCAAGGTGGAGCTCCCCACGCCATTCTACTGGCCGTCGTTGTTGCCATCGTCATCGTCGTCCCTTTCCTACTCGGCGACCAAGGCGAGGCTCTCACCGATGCCATTTCCGATCTCCTAAGTCCCTTCGGTCTCCTCCTCCTCCCCATCCTCCTCCTTCTCACCATCCAGTTCCTCTCCTCCGATCGCGGCTCCTTCGTCTCCGCCATCTTCTCCTCCGGCGAACCTGACTCCATCCACCGCGTCACTGGATCCCCCGTCGGGGTTGCTCTCTTCCTCGTTCTCATTCTCTTTCTCCTCTATAACCGTATTTCCATCTTCGGCGGCGACGATAATTCCGGCGACTGAAATTTGTTTGTTACTTACTTACTTAGATCTGTCTTTTCTGCCATTTGTTCTTCTTCCTCGAGTTTTTTTCTGTGTATTGTTGTGTAAAGCTTGGCTTGATGAACCAAAGAGAAGTGGGTTGTAATTTACATGTATGCCCCTGAGAGACGGAGCATTCTCATTGGTGCAATTAAATATTTGAAATGTCGAAATTGTCCTTGCTTTTCTTTGGTCCTTGTCATTGAGGTCATTTTCGTCATTTCGACTCCCTGAAAAAGTAATTCTATCGGTCCAGATTTTTTGTTTTGACTGTCGGCGATCGCCCGGTGCTGGCCATTACTCCCTCTTCTTCTTTTTCTTCCTCAAAGGTTATATTCTTTGTTTATGGAGTTTTTGAATCAGATATTTAGGCATGCAATTTTAAAAGAATAAAGGATGGGAATCTAATAGTGTGAGTTTGATGAGATCTGAGTCTTTTTTATTATTGTTTATTTAACTTATTCCTAGTTCGACTGTTGAAGTTTTTTATATATATAATTATTTGAATGAAGGCAATCGGAGGTCCTAAAGCTCCGGGTAGCTCGGCGGCGATGGGTGCCGGCGAGTGTCAGAGAAGCCATGTGAGGGCAGAATCTCTTGAAGAGGGATTGTGTGGGGTCTGATGTTTCTGTGCTCTGTACAATTTTTTCGCCATTAAATGTTTTTAGTGTTTTGTATCTTCACGAGACAGAATCTGCTGCCATTGATCGCCATTGAAGCCTACTCTTCTTTGTTCATAATTGCGATTTGACCTTGACTTGAATACAAAATTCATATGAACTCTCGACTGTCAGTTAATGGTTAATAACTTGGGGTTAAATTACAACTTTGGTTGAGAAAAGAAAGTTAGGACCGATTTAAAAGTTTGGTTTTCTTTTTAAAACACACCTTATTTATCTATTATAAGTTAATGGTAATTACCATGGAAGAGTTAATTCCTTTATTGATAGACTTGTTTCATTGATATTGTTTTGTAGTTAGTTATCTAATCTTCCCTTTTGCTTTTGAACTTGGTTGATGTTGATAGATTGTTCCGAAATGATTTTGAGGGTGAGAACTAAGGTCCGTTTGGATTGAATTAAGAAAAAAAATGGTTTTCAATAATACATTTTCTTTTAAACATTTTTTTGAAAATGAGTTTAAAATTTAAACACTTAATGTTTGGTTAGACTCTTTTATAAGTGTTTATATGTGAATTTGGTTTTTAAAAATTTCTCCAAAATAGATTATTTTATAAATGAATTTTTAAAAAATGCATTATTTTAATTTGCCAAACACTACCATTTTTTTCAAAATAGTTTTTTGACAAAATTAAACACTTTATAATCTAAACCAAACACACTATAAGTTTTGTTTTTTATAAATTCATTTGTATTGTATGTACGTTGGTACTTTGAGTTTGATTAATATGTTTGCAACTTTATAGTGGATTAAATACTATGATGTCTCTATTTTTTGTTTTAGTTTATTATAGTTTTTATACGGTTTTTAGTGTATTTTGGTTTTAATGTTTTCATATATTTGTTTTGATCGTATTTTTTAAAAGTAATAATTTTTGTTTTCTCATTTTTATTCTTCTAAGAACCAAAATAAACTAAATCCAAAAGGATAATTGCAATTGGTAGCACTTTCGAAAATACAAATTAAATGTATAACAATTTTTTAAAAATAATTACAAATATGGAAAAATCTATATGTGATAACTTTGTGGTTGGTAGATTACTACTAAAAATAGACTATATATTATATAGATTTCTATTGGTGATGTGACTTATTATTACAAAATTGGATCTAAATTTTGTTATATATAAGATTTGCATGTTTGTTAAATACCATATAAATAAGATCAAGGCCTTGTTTTGATCGTTGACTTTCATTCATTTAATTGGGTTTTTTTATACTCATTTAGGCTTCGTTTGATAGTTGTTTTGTTTTTCATTTTTTTTCCGTTCTTTAAAAATGTTGGGCTTGTTTTCTCTCAGTTCTTAATTATAATTTTCATATATATTTCTTTGAATTCTTACATTTAAACTCTAAAAATAAGAGTATTTTTTTTTTTGAAAGATAAGAACACATATATCAAGTAGGAAATGATATAACACTTCTCTAAATTCCATGTTGAATCAGGGTTTAATCAAACTATTTAATAAGGTGCAAGTTAGTTCATTGATGTCACATTTTGTTTGAAATTAAAGAACCAATGAATATGGTTGCTAGTTGCTACAATGTTAAATCCCACGTGTGATATTACTACCATTTATCGATACGTTAGCAAGTAATACAGAGTGGAAGGAGAGTGATTACTACCATTTATCAATACGTTAGCGAGTAATACCGAGTGGAAGGAGAGTGATGTTATTGAAAATTAAAAGAAAGTGATCAAATTGATAGTCTAAATAGGTTCAATTATTTTATAATGTATCTAATTTTGTACAACTTTGTTCAATCCTTACACTATGTATAAAATCAACATGACGTCCGAAAGTTTGAAACATATCTATATAGTAATTACTAATCAAATACATGAATGGGATATTCAAAAGAAAAACACACTCTACATTTTAAAAAAACTAATAATTATACTAAAAAAATAACTTTTACACTGTATAGAACAATTTTAAAAACATTACATTATGAAATATAAAAAATATTCCATCGATTAACTAGTCTCACATGCGTGAAAATTTTGGTACACGATCGTTCAGATCTTGGTACATGATCTTGGTACATGATCTTGTACCAATTCTAAACGATCTTGGTAAATAATTTTGGTACACGATCGTAAACCAAGATAATTTAGATTTAGTACAAGATCGTATACCAAGATCTAAACTATTTTTGTTCAGATCGTGTACTCAAGATTTTTTATATTTTGTATACTATCATTTAGATTTAGAAGAGAAAATATATCAGAGATGACAAATATTGTTTACCAATTGAAAATATGAAGAAGTAAAAGAAGGAAGAAAAAATATGTAAGATAACGAAGAAGGAAATTATAGAAGAAGAAATGAAGAAATCATAAACGATGACAAATGAGAATATAAAGAAAAAGTAATAATACGAAGAAATTATTAATATGAAGAGGAAAAAAAATGAAAAATCATATGAGTATTAAAATTTATGAAAATATTATGAATTGCTTATTTTAGTACGTATTTTAATAGTTTGTTATATTTATAAAAATTAACCTAATATTAATAGGTAATATTAACAAAAAATGTAATATTTGAAGAAGGTGAGAAATAATGAAATTAGCATTAAACATCAGTTAAACTAAAGAAATTAAGTTGAAATTAAGTTAAAATTAAGATTTTATAATACATACATACATATTATATATTAAAAAGAAAAGAAAAAAGAAAAAGATGAAATAATGGAAAGGATAGAATCGAAATTAAACGAATAAAGTGATATTCGATTGAATTATACGAAGTTCTTAACCAAAACCCTCCCTATATAAATGGCTTAGCCTCTTCCATCGCAAACCCTCTCGCGCTCCTGGTTGCCCTACTCTCTCTCGCCCCCCATCAATTTTCTTTGCAGGAGCGATCCGGAGATTCAATTTTTCAATCATGTTGGTTTATCAGGACCTCGTCTCTGGTAATTCTTCTTTTTTCTCAATTATTTTATGCATTTTTTCGGCTTTCTATTGTTCTAGTTCTAGGGCCTCGATCTTCCCGTTCTTAGGGTTTTCTTTTCCCTTCTTGGATCTGTGATTTATATGGATTCCTCTGTCACCGTTTGGATCTGGAACATATTTTAGACCAATGGGTTTTTGCATTCACTGTTCAATTTGATTCGCTTTGGATTTTCTAGTACTTCTGTGTTATGGGGTTAGTTTATTATCAGCTTGGCTGTTAAAAGGGATGTTTTTTTAGTTTGTGATTGTTGTTGAAGACAGCTGTTTCTTGTGGCTGGAGTATCTAATAACTGAGATTGTGTCTTTTTGGGATGAAAATAGTTTTTTTTTTTTTTTTTGGAGTTATGCATAGATATTAGGAGATGAAATTGGAGTATTGACGATTGAGTATTGGGTTATTTTCTCTTCAATTCTATGATTGAAGAAGTGTTTTCTTTATGATTGATTATCTTCTAGATGATTTGATGTTGTAGTAGTATTTCTTTGGGTTTCATTCATTTACATTGTGGACTTATTTCAACTTTCATATCAGGTGACGAGCTTCTCTCGGATTCGTTTCCATACAAGGAAATTGAGAATGGAATGATTTGGGAAGTTGAAGGAAAGGTTTGTTATTTCTTTTTTACTTTCATCTTTTTTTTCTTTCGACATAGGAACAATTTTTCTTGCAAAGAAGGTTGTATCTTAATGGTACCAAGTTTTTAATTAAATAAGCAAAGTATGTTAGTTAAATTGAATGGATATTCAGCACAATGTTTTACTCTTT
This sequence comes from Cucumis hystrix, assembly GCA_025688845.1. Taxonomy (NCBI): domain Eukaryota; kingdom Viridiplantae; phylum Streptophyta; class Magnoliopsida; order Cucurbitales; family Cucurbitaceae; genus Cucumis; species Cucumis hystrix. Next base: position 4,831,516 of record CM046888.1, on the reverse strand, counting down.
TCTTACATTGTTTTACTGTAGTGGGTCGTTAAAGGAGCAGTTGATGTGGATATCGGTGCTAATCCTTCAGCTGAAGGTGGCGGTGAAGATGAAGGTGTTGATGATCAGGCTGTGAAGGTGGTCGACATTGTTGACACCTTCCGTCTTCAGGTAGGCATGCTCCTGGTTTTCAAGGGTTATTGAAAGCATTTAAACAGAATTTATGTATTTGTTTTTGTCAATTTGGGTTTCCAGGAGCAACCTTCCATGGACAAGAAGGTTTTCCTCACATGCATTAAGAAGTATATCAAAAAATTGACACCTTTGCTGAAAGGAGAGCAACAAGAGGCATTTAAGAGTAAAATTGAGGGAGCAGTTAAGTTCCTGCTTCCAAAGGTCAAGGACTTGCAATTGTAAGTACTTCTGCAGTTATCTGTGTCTCTATTTTTGTTGAACCAAAGATTTTGATTTTGCTGCATCCTTGATTTAGGCAAACCAAATCTAACAAATTATGGTCAGTTTAGTTATTGTTGTACATTTAGAATGTTTTGCATTGTGCTTGTGGTGTCGTGAACTGTGGAACAACTCTTGAGCAAATATCATGCTGCTTAAAGCACCTGCCTGCTCCTAAAAGCACGAACAGTGCCAATCAAGTGACAGTGTTTTTAATACTTTCACCCTTCTAAAAGTCGGCACTAAACTGATCATTATCCAAAATTTATGTATAGAAAAGAGAATTGAACTTGAAAGCCAACACTAACAGAGCATAGCGTAGTAAATAAAAACAGACGATTCACGTGTATGTTAATTCTGAGTTTGTGTTTGGTAAGAACTGATAGGCATGGACTCCTTCCAAATCAAGTTTCTGAATTATTAGAATGATTCCTTACAAACTCTATTCACTTTTGCAGCTTCGTTGGGGAGAGTATGGCCGATGACAGCGCTATGGTATTTGCATACTACAAGGAAGGAGCTACTGACCCAACATTCTTATACATTGCTCCTGGTTTGAAGGAAGTCAAGTGCTGAAAGAACAAAACTTTGGAGCAGAATGCTTCATGTAGCATTATTAGTTTCTACTATATTTGTCTTTTTCTCATGACATTTGAATTTGGATGGTTTGGGCTGTTTTTGTTTTGGTTTATTCTGGGTTTCCTTGTTTTGACCTTGTTTACTGGGAGCTTATGTTCTGGTGAGTGCAAAAGTTTATTTTTATGCTTAATGAATCTCTATTTTTATAATGTCAACTGCCATTGGTTTTTTTCATTCAAAGTGATCTTGGGAAACTTTAACTTTGGTTATGAAATTTTGGGGTCCAGGATTCAATTTCCACAATATTAAAGTTTTTTCTTAATGTTATTATTCATTTGAATCTTTGTTTCATAGTATAAATTATACCGGGTTGAATCGCAACTTACTGAAATTTTAATTCTCTAGTACCTAGTAAATGCATACAATTATGTCAAATCCTTCTAACCTATAATTGGATCCTCGTTATCTAAACAAATTCAAAACATATCATTGGTAATTAAACCCTCAGAAATGTATTTTTGCTCTTTCATTCTGAAGTATCAATGAAAGGGGGAGTGGTGTTATAACTATAAACCTATCTCTTTTTCTTTTTTCTTTTTTTACAAATAGGGAAGAGAGTTTCATTTTTCAAAATCTCGTTTTGTTGCTGGACAAGTAAGTTGTTTTAGAGTTGGATATTGTACAGTTCGAAGCAAAATCGTTCAAAATTTTAGAACCAATGTATTTAAATTTTTTAAAAGAATTCGATGACTTAAAATAATTTGAAATAGTAAAATTTCAAATTCTATAATAGGTATAAAAATTTGTTATATTTGTAATGTTCTAATTTATTATAGTTTATATGAAAATGTTTTCAATACTTTTTCTAAACAGATTCTAAGGGAGATATTACTCAATTAAAGTTTAAAATTTAATGAATAAACTTTAATATTTAATGAATATGGCTCATTATGAACATATATTCGTTAAAGTTTAGGAATTTAATGAACAAATCAACTTAAATCTATTTATTAGACACCTGTGATTATTTAGACAAGACTTAAATTTAGGTACATTGATTAAATGCTAATTGATATTGTGAAGTTTGATGTATAAATGTAATTTATTTTATGTTTTCAAATTCATTTAATCAAATGGATTTAACAAATACTCGTCCAACTTTATAAATTTTAACTGTTTTTTATTCCATATTCTAAAAAAAAAACGTTTTTTTTTTGTTAAATTTTAAAAAAGGTATAATATAATAACATAAAACATACTAAGTTGATTAATAATATAATGAAAAGGAAAATTACAATAAGACGCACTTGTAGGCTACTAATCAAGTAACAAAGCAATATTTTTAGTGAACTACAAATAAAGCAAAATTTTGCTATATTTGTAAATTCTTTTGAACGAGTTATACCAATACTTTGGGTCCAATTGCTACATGTACAACTGTCCCTAATTGAAATTCAGCTCCTATTTAGTTTGAAATGCAACTCCAAGTTCAGAGATCCTTCATTCTCTACAACAAAAGATGGGATGCTTAGCTCATGGGCTTGGGTGGCCTCTTCACAATCATGACAGAGCAGTGGGCATGCTGAGCACAGTAGTCACTAACACTGCCCAGTCCCATCCTGTTCAACAAAAACTTCATAAATCACTTCTGACTTGTTGGATCAAAGCTCTACTTAGTTCTTTTTGCTTCTTTTTAGAGTATTTCCATTCGAATGGGTGAGAATTGAAATTTTGAAACTACAACTTAGAAGCAAGTCAAAACTACCTATATACGTAAGTATAGTACCAAGGAGTTCTTACTTCTTTACTACTCCATAATCATGACTTCCAACAATCAAAATGGATGCATGGAATTTTTCTACAGAATCGCATAATACATTTCTCGCATCACCCTCCACAACTTCAGTCTCCACGCTTTGAACCTACATGGCAGAAGCTATCTCAATGAGCATGCTAAATGGTTATGTTAAAAATTTTTGCAGAATAAATTATGCTCCAGTTTCAACTCAAACTCTGGATAGCTCCATACACAAATCTCAACCATTTTCAACTCATTATGTGTTGATTATATAATACTGAATTTGTCTTTACTCGTAAACTTAAGCTTTTCAATCAGTTAGTGATTTGACATGATGTAGAGTATGTGGCTTAGGATAACTAATTAATGTGGATTTTCATTTGATGGGTCTTCTACATATTTCAAGTTCACAAGTTAGAGGAGCGTTGGATGAAAAAACTAAAAATTTACCTTCATCTATCATCTTAAACATATTAGGTCAAATGGTGATTTAACATGGTATCAAAGTAGGTGATCCATGAGGGTTTCCGGGTTTGTTTGGATTAACATCCCAAGTGCCTAGAAACAACATTTTACCTACTTTGAAAGTTTATTCAAGCATGCCCTCTAGACATGTTTTCTGTAGAGGGGCAAGGAGATCTGCATAATGTAAGTGTACCCAGATGGAGCGAATTAATCACTATGAACATGTTTGAGAGGGCGAAATGGAATGAGTTTTAATTCCAAGCTCATATTTGAGTTGAGCTATTCTCTTTCCCAGTTTTCAACCTAACTCTCTTTCGTGATGCTACATGATCTCATTCTCATTCCACCCTCAATTCCCCATTCATTTCAATACCTCATATTCCATCCCCATTACATTCATACCTCCCAAACAAACCATTTTCTTTGGGTGGTGCAAGAACATTCTTTACAGTTAATCAGAATGTGCAAGATTTAGAAATACTATCCAAACATAAATCCAAGTTTGATTTTGTAAACGAGTAATTCAATCGTCAATGAGAATGGAAGACGACTTTTTGAGGTGGCAGTTCTATATGAAGATAAATGGTGCAACCATAAAATTTCTAAGTGAAAGTCAAATTTACATTGTGTTCGATGCATATATCCTTCGCTCTTTGGACCGTCCTATTAGTTAGTTTCTTCAAATCTGCATCGATCGTGGGCAACAAATTCGGGGATCCTGTATATCAACATTTGACAATCATTGAGGAAAATGTTAAACTCGATTATGAGAAAAAACGCAAAGGTAGAAAGATTTGATTTTCATTCAATACCATCCCCTAAACGAATCATTTAAAGAACAACAAGAAATGAGCGGTCTCAAAATGTATACAGATTCCTTGATTGGCTGTAATTGTACATAGCAAGAATCCAAATAAAATAATATCGCTCTCTCATCAAGATGATAAATAAATTCAGTTTGCCGTATGGTTGATACCGTCGTTCAAGAATCAACATAAATTCTAATTTCTAACTTATTCTTCAATTTCGTGAAAAAGCAAAGCGAATTTTGGAAGAATCAAATCAGTTAAACCTAGGAAGGAGGCTCCATGAGGGGTCGAGGGAAGTGTAGCATTGACAATAGTGAGCTTGTAAGGAGTGGCGTTAGGCCTAAAGAAATGTTGAAGCGTCCAATCCAAGGCGTAGAAGCTGTGCTCACTTTCATCAACGCCAATCACCATTACCTGCTCCGCCATTGTCCAATGCCGACCAAGAGACTTAGAGAAGGACTTTTTGGTTGTGTGTGTAGAGAGAAAACTGTTGTCACACTCCAATGCAGAGAAATATTTTAAGGCAATCTGAGAGTGAGAAGGAAGATTGGGATGGAAGAAGTGCGTAGACATTCAATGGCGAAGAAATCGGCCGAAGATGGCAAGAGCTTCTGGTGAAAGAACGGCCGCATCGTTCGCAACTGTCTAGAGGTTTCTTCGTGCGGCGGAATCGGAATGTTGATCGGCGTCTTGGCGGTCTCCGGGGCTTGAAGATGGTTTAACATCAAAAGCATTAATCATATACTATATTCATATTTCGTTCAAATAATCATTTAAATCATATATTTCTCCCTAAATTTTCTATATTGTTCTATTTAGTCTCATAATTTTTTAAAAAAATCTATTTTAGTCTATGCCAACTAAATAATATAAGGTTCTAATTTTCTAATCAAAGGTTCCTAATAACTTTAAGTGAAAGATTATGAATAATCTAGAATTTTAATTATTAATAAAGGTTAGTTGGTAAATTTTGGTGCATCTAAATTTTTAAGTTTGAAATATTTTGTGATTCATTGACGTATTTTTTTCTCTTACTCTCAATTTTTTCGTCCTCCTCTTTTTGGTTTTGTGATACATTGTGAGAATATTTATGTGCAATTTCGTAGAGTTTATTTTATGTGTTGTGAATACTTTATTTTTCTAGTTTATTTTACTTTGTCATAGATGTTAATGTTCTCTTTCAAATTTGCTTCACGATTCCAGTTTGAAAAAAAAAAAAAATTAAGAAAAAGGAGATGATGAGAGATTTAAGTTTTTGAGAGAAAAAAAACAATTAAATTTTAGTTTGAGTTTGTTTGATGTTGGTGTTGCATAAAAGATTTATAAAATAAATTAACTAATTTTTTTGTTATTAGTTAATAGGATGAATATAAAGCCTAATTAATCAAAATATAGAAGTCACAAACATCATTATTCATTTCGTTAAATAAAACGATAGACATCAAATTGAGTTTTTTTTTTATATCAAGTTTAAAGACCGAAATATGATTTTAATCAACAATAATTTAATTTTGTTTTGTTTTTTTTCCTCATCGATATTAACTTTTTGTTGATATCTATATTTCATTAATCGCTTACTTAAAAGTTTTGACATTTTCTTCCATATTGATATCTTAAACTACGCTAATATCAAGTTTTAAGAGACTTTATAGTTTCTCTAACAATTGCTACAATAAAATTTTTATGCAATACTTTTTTCCTTTTGTTTCTCTATTGTTGTCTCACTCCCTTTCCCTTTTCTCGCAATCTAGAAAAAACTTATGTTATTAAAATTGTCATCTCCAAATTTGTAGCTTAACAGGTCACATTGCCTTTTCATTATTTAACTGAAAGTCAAATTAAATTAACTTTAGGAATTAAAGTCTCTTGAAATTTCAAAAAAGATAAATACATAGTTTCACACCTCAGCATATCAACATTTCATTTTTCTCAAAATACAAAATATAGACAAGATGGCTAAATAACTGGTAACAATGATATTATCCAACCGTAAGTTCATGAGCATTACACTAAATAATTTATCAAACACCCTTTAGAAGAGTTTATTTATTACGAGCAACGATGAAAAACTGTTGTCCCTCGTCAACAAAAACGAAAATCAAACTTATATTGCCTCTCTTTGAACATTGGTTCAATTTTCATCTTTACTAAACTAATCAATTTGGTGTGATTCCAATTAGACCCAAAATCGAAGGAATCAAACCATCACTTTAGAAGGATGAAAATCAAATCTCCCATCAACCGATTATCACAAAACTATCATCATTTTTTTAGTTTTTTAATACTAATTAATTTTAGATAATTTAGTTAAATTAATGCTCTAAAAGCTAGGTTAATATATATTACTAGTTGAATTCAGAATGTCCTCGCTACATTATTTACAGCATAAATCTTTTTACTTTGACAAACATAGCAATTAAGGGTTCTTTAATTTGGTTTTCATAAAAAGAAAAAATGTTGAAAATTTAATAAGAGCAATTGCCCCATAGTATTGTCTATACAAGTGAATGAAGTTTGATGGTGCTTCAATTCACAATCAAAGATCTCTTCCCAAGACTTTTCACAAATTAAAATTTTGAATGATTTAAATTCTTTTTGGTGCCAAAAAATACAAAGAATATATATCACTATATCTGTTAATCATCTCATAAGCTTTCTATGTACAGTAACTTTGAAATTCATCATCGTAACTTAATCAATCAAAACATTACTTATCTTTTCAAAGGTTGAAAGGTTCAATAATTATGTACGAAGTTAATGTGAAAACAATGGCTGTAATTACTCAAAAGACAATCCAGAAAACCAGCAATCTTAAAGAACTGGTGTGTAACAAGGACTAAGTTGATGATCTGTTAAGAAGAAATAAAACTAGCAACAGTTCTTCAGAGCCAAAAGAATTATCAATAGATTAAATGTTATAAATCTAAAAATACAATCAGGCTACAGTAATACACGTGTGGGAAAGATATATTCTTTTTGGTTCCTAGAGAAAATTTGCCTAAACTTTCAAAATGTGACATTTAACTCTCAGAAGTTGAAGGGAATGATTCAAATTGGTCTCTGGGAATACTGTTTCATCAATGAAACTAATGAAATAGGGGACTGAATAAGTAGATGATGATGTGCCGATGTCGATTTTTAAGTATTCTACAAATTTTGTACCTATTGCTTATGAGGTTTTTGGTTTCTTCCTTATTATCTCTCCTTACAAGCTCTCTCCTGTCTCAGAATGCCATCTAAGATGCCAACTAATTCAAAAATGAGGATGCCATGTCACTTTTTCGTTAGTGTCACTCAACAGGAAATTAATACCAGAGACCAATTTGAACCATTTATTGAAATGTCTCATTATCTAAACTTAAAAGGCCAAGTTAAACATTTCCATTTCTCACACCTTCAGACCAAATCCAAAAGGCTTTTTTTTTTTTTCCAAATATGTGTGTGCTATTGACATGCTCAAGTTTAGGGGCAGCTCTCAGAGAACGAAAAAGCTACTGTGGGGGGTACCATCACAAAATTAAATACATACATACCATTGCTCAAACAAGCTGCACAACAGCAGCCACCCTCAGAGTCCCATGTTGAAGAAAATCTGCAAGCTCGTCGAAAAGGAGGGCTGTGCGCCAACCCCATCCCTTGGGAGCTTTTGGTAGAAGAGTTCCTGTTTGTTTGGAGTTGCCAAACACCATCACCTCCCTCTTTGATGGACATATCAACTGAACAATGGAGACAAATTGTGAGGATGTGTTAAACCAAAGATTCAAGTATACAGTTGTGCAAATTGTTAGAAACTACAGTTGCATCATTTAGCAGGTGGCTCATTGCCTATGGTACCTGATATCGTGCAGTAACTTTTTCACGAGAATCAACAAACATATGGACCTGAAAGATTAATTTCCAATTAAGAATGTCTGTAGGCATAGCATAGCTACTCGCACTAGAGTAGTTCATCAATCAAACAATGTCGAGTCCCCAATGGTAATTCAGAAATCAAAGCAATATTAGTGATGGATGTTGAATAGATGATGTTCACAACTCAAGTTGCACCATTTCCAGATTAGATAACGGGGATTGAGGCTGACCTTTCTGAGAGAATCAGATATTTCTGCCTTCCGCCTGTGAAGAAATAATCCTGAAATAGTACAGGGAGAAGTTCAGTCAATGAAAGTATTGAATTCATCATTCATTGGCAAAAGGTTACCTAGAGTTCGACGTCCTTGAGGGTCTTCGTCATTGAACGCCTGAGCACTAACCTGTAACGTAAAGAAATAAAGTCTATAAAATATTGGGAAAAAATGGAATCCAGAATCAGACATCTCAGTAATACTGAGTAGAGTAACTGCTTGCTTTGACACCTTCCATAAAGAACCAGCATAGAAAAACTCAGGTGAATGCTTGACTTGGCCATCATTAAGCCTATGAACGTCCTCAAATTGCACCCTGGAAAACCAAAGATTGATTGTAAATTTTTAATTATCAACCAAAACAGAATACAGGGAAGAAACCCCAATTACATACTTGGGGGCAAAAAGAATTAGAGTTGCAAAATATCCAAGAAACTTATCATGATGCTTGCCTCCACTTCTGGGTGCACATTGCACAATGTTAAAAACAAGAGGAATTGAATAAAAGAGATATGATATGCCTATGGAAAGAGGAATCTAGGGATTACAACAGCAACCTAGAAGCCCAAGAAAATTCGTTGACTTTCCTCTCTAAGAATCTGTTAGGCCCCCAACTCCATTCCAATATTATCGAAAGGGTAAAAGGGGAATTTCGGTGTTCATAGAAAAAGGGGGGTCATGTAATACTAGCAAGGATATGGATGATTAGTAGTTAGAGGGACTTGTAGTTATTTACAGTTGTTGGGTGGTTATGGAGGAGGAGTTATATATATGTGTGTGTGTGTGTCATAAGTATATGATCAAGGTAGTTATGAGCTTTGTGGTGTTTTGGTTCTTCGCGAGAGTGGGAGGGAAGGTACTGTTATTGTAATATTGCCATGGCACCCAAGTATCAAACCACTGACACAAACACAAATTAAAGCGAGGATGGAAAACCACTAAGACCAAAAGCTAAATTCTTTAGCCACAATTTCAGAAAGCTGCAACATTAACTTTGAGTATCAAACAGGAAAGAAGCCTTTATTTAATATAGCAAGAGCAGATGAGAACCTACCCAAAGCGAAAAGGAGGGAAGTGGCTTAAAGGAGTTTTCATATCCAATACAATTGTACTGTTTCCATTCTCCCACTCAATCCCAAGGGCATGATCTGGAGATTGAAGCATCTGGACAGGAATACCCGTGGCACTTGGACCTGCCATACAGGCAGATATTCTGCTTTGCAATTCCATATCATATCCTCTCTCTGTTGATTCTCCCTGAGGATTCATACTGCTGCCCCCTCCTTGGCTCAAACCGACCAATGCCGTCAATCCATCTCCAGACAAATCCGCATTGTGGTCAGCTCTAGCCTCTGAATCATCATTAGCCAGAGACTGATGACAATTTCTGTTGCCCACACCAATAGGTACACGGGAGAACACAAAGCGTGTAGGAGGCCAAGCAGTCGCTGGCACAAAAGTGGCTCCACGCCCAATTCCAGCAAGCCCTTCAACTGGCCCCCTAACGTGTACTCGGACAGGTTTGAATGGGCCATTTCCATCACCTTGAGAAGATTCGGCGACATATATGTTTCCCACACTGCCAGGCGAGCTGTTCTGATCATGCTCATTGATATAGTATCCTGAGGCATTGACTCCGCGTGCAAATGCAAATGGCTGTCGGCATGCACAAGCTAAACTTGTAAGGCAGCAGTTTTTGCATGTATCAGCAACAATCTCTTGTACCCTTTGCCTCAAAAGCATCTGCACATAAATGACATAATTGAAAGAAGCTAAGTTCGCATCCAACGGAATCACAGACAAGATACTTCGAAAACCAATTAAAGTAAGATGTGTATAGATATCCCAACTAGTTGACCTAAAGCTGAAAGTTCAATTCAAGCAGGGATGCCAAGTTCCCCATCGTAATTGGCACACATTTCATAGCTCACTATAAGGCTAATTTAAACCAAAACACTTGCTATCACCTTCAAGTGATTGCCACAGGAAAATGATTCGGGAGGTACAAACGCACAGAATTATTAATACATAAAACGAAGGGAATATTTAAACATCAAACCTGCAGCCAAAGACCATCATTTACAGCTTTGCAAGGGAAACCCAACTCCTCAAGTTGTTTTCTCATATTTAGAAGAGCTTCAAAAGTCATGTTGCAGTACAAAAGTGAACCCCCTTCAAATAAACTATCAAACACATCATAATCCTCTCCCCTTGCACTAAAGTTGCCTTTAGCATAACTTTTAAGCTGCCTTCTACCTACAACCCTGCCCCCCCATGAAACAGCAGGCATGCCACATCTTCCCCAATCATTTGAAGGGAGTCCATTGGTAGAAGAGTTCACAGTAGAGCAATGGCTTGTTTGGTTTGTGCCAAGCCAAGTATTGTTATCCAATTGATAGCAGCCTTCTTCCGACGGCCCTTCCATAGCAACTCCACTTGCACCAATTCCACTTACTCCAACTGTAATTGGCAAGTTAATATAGGAACATGAGCTTAGAACTCCATTCGTGTCAGAGAATGAATTATTTAAAGTTGACGACCCTTCCACATTGCACAAAAATGGTGGTTTTACATTTGACTGAGAGTATGTAACTTCTTGCATCTTCTGTTTAGAGTTGGAGGCCCCTGTTTGGAAGTCAACCACACAGTCGGGAAGCTGATGAAGATGATTATGAGCACTTTTATGGACCTCTAGGCCATCTTTCAAACTTAAATGCCCAAGCTCGGATTCCAACCTTTCATTAGTGGAGTCTATTGAACAAGTTTCTTGTGCCTTGGAATTCTCGATCTCAGAACTGGAACAACCTGGTTCAGAAGGTTCGTCCTTGCAAAGAGCCCCTTTAGCAAGGAATGCATACAATGCTAGTTCAAACCTTTTGGTAAGACCAAAGGAATATTGGAAAATAAAACAAGGAATTAGAAAGGAACTTCAACTTTTTAACAGCAAATCATAAGCAAAAATTGTCACATCTCTCATTCTCACCGTCTCTCTTCACTAGGCACCCATAATTCATCAGTAGTCAGCAAAGCATACAATGTTTGAGATGAAAGCTTTGGGAGCACCTATTCAAAACAAACATAACAAAAAATTGAAATAATATATCTCATTTTTAAACCAACACCTAACATATTTGTCCAATCAAGGCCAGTATAACCTAAAGCCTTACAATCAGAAAGATGCCCATGTTCAATGAATATAAAATCACAATACGTGTCACACTAACTAAAAAGTCTGTTTTATAAGAATATGTGTCAAATACAAAATCTGTCTTACGTTACCTCATCTCAAGATGTAATATAAAACAAAGAAAAATATAAAATTATAAACAACAAACCTACTAAAATCTTAAGATGTTTCTTCTGAATATAAATTCAATACTAGATCAAATGACCAGTAAGAGGCCTTGAGGTTAACATCCTTTTTTCATGAGGAAGAGGAAAAGTACCACCAATCCAATGCATGACAGAAGAGGAAGAACGAAAAACTATGATGATATAACTTAAAATACCTCTTTCAACTCAATGGCACCACTTTGACAAAGGTAACCCCAGCAAGCAATTCTCACACGTTCTCCATGTATTCCATAATCTTGGCTCTCCGCAAATATCTAAATCAAAGAAAAATACGAGGACACTAAGTGCGAAATTTGGAATAACAGAAGGAATTTAACAAAGCACCTTCACATTCTTAGAACCTGATAAGCCAAGAAATTTGAAGTCCACAGTTCAGCTATAATAAAATCTGTGCATATTGCACACAAATCCTGAACAAAGAAAAGAAATTGCAGTACTAAATCAAATCCATAAAACGAAAAGCAAAATATAACAAACAAACAAAAAAATCAGTAACAAAGACATTATAGTACCTGAAGGTCAAGAAAAGAAGCAGCAGCAAGAACACGAAACGCGTTATTATCATTCAACTTAGGATGATGTCCATATAGATATGCTAAAGCCATTGCAATTGCCTCCCCATTGACATTCTTATCATCAACGTGCAAGGTCAAAACAGGAGCACTGGCTTCTTTCCACGGCCCATGAAGCATATTCCTGCAATTCATAATGTAAGCTACCGGGTTCCAGAAGCAAACCCATAACAGCATATATAACTGACTAATAAAATAAACCAAACATTATTGTATTGTAACCATGGATCAACGAATCATCAAGTAAATTTGAAAAATAACAAAACTACAAGATAACCAATAAAACGCCTGGAAATTAAGCATCAAATCAAGAAAGCTCATATACTAAACGAGCAAAAAAATCCCATTTCTCAAGGCAAATCAAATTAAACCAAAACACTAACTCCATCGTAAAAGAAACAAAATCATTAGAATAGGTTTATCCAAACAGTATCACAGAAGCACCATCTTCCAAAAGTCACACCCAAGCGAGAACAGAACAAAAATTAAAAAAAATCGAAAACCCACATAAAAAAACTCAATCTTTGTCCAATTGAAACAATCCAGACCTGAAGTAAGAGCTGCGCGATAAAATTAAGCGATGGAGGTGGTACGTGGAGCCCATGGCGTGGACAACGATGTCAGAGAATGCACCAGAGTTAAAGCCCTCAATCTGAATGTGGTCGCAAAGGGAGGTGAGGTTACAGTCCAAGGCACGAAGCTCAGTGGTGCTCCGGTCATTGTCAGCATGTTGAGACGGCGGAATTGTCATCTTCAAAGCCGAACCGTAGGAATGTGAAGCAGAATATTGGGTTTCCATATGCATGAATCAAAGAGAAGAAGAAGAAAAAGAAGAATTAAGAAGGAATGTTGTTGATGATCAAAGACATTGTTGCACAACAAAAAGGACGAATGTAAGAAGGGGCCGATTCCGGATACACTTGCCCCGGACTTGTATTTTGTTTTTGTAATTCTAATTTCTTTTCTTAAAAATATATACATATAATAAAAACAACAACAACAACAAGAACGTCTTCTTCCTCTTCCCTAATTTATTACTTATTTATGACCTTTTGACCGCCATGTGAGAAGAACAGAATTCCTCAAAATTGAAAATAGGTATCTTAATACTAATCAACTTGGTACAATAATACATCAAGAGTAAGGTGGGGGCATCACCCATCAAACACACAACAATGGGTTATAATATCCATTTCGTCCCTCTCTCTTAAATTTTGATCAATTTTAGTTTTTTTTTTTATTACTTTTTAATTTTTGTTACTGTTTTTATAAAATTATTAGGATTATTTAATCCATTTCAATCAAAATTAATTTTCATGAACCAAATTTAAAATTTATTAAAAACTACCAAATCTAAAATTGAACGACTATCAAGATATAAATATGGAATGATATTTAAATCAAAACAAAAAATTTCTAATAGATTTTAGGCTGCTTCTTGATAAGCCGTAGTATAATGTGGAGAAAAGACGTGTGTATCCTTGTGTTTATGTAAGGTTTTTAGGATTAAAAAAACAATTCTTAATAGGAACTAGTGATTTTTTTTTAATATATGTGTAGAAGACGATTTTAGTAAAAAGATGCAACCACATTGTTCTATGGATGAAAATTCAGGGTGTATTAGACATAGTAAAATGGGATTCTCACCGCTCGAACAAAATTTTAGGGTCATTAGTTTGGTGTATCAATTAAAGCTACCCACTCTTTTGAAGTCTATACGAATGTGTTTGATGCAAACTGTCAATAGGAGGGGAGGCTCTTGTGTTAGCAACATTCATTGAGTTGCTTCATGTTCAGAATGGCAAGTATGCATAATTTTGAAAAAATGAATCCATCAAATTGAAATTGCAAATCTATGGGTATTTAAGAAGTGTGTCGAGACTTTAGTTATCAAACCTGTTTTTCTAGGATTACATTTTATTGTAGGTTAGATGACGATACATGAATTTGAAAACTAAAAGTTGATTAAAAAAAGTTGCATTTATGAGTAACTATAAAAAAATTGATATGGTACGGGATTCTACTTTATTATGAGTGATTGTGCTTAACATGTTTTACAATATAAAATCAACTATAAATGTCGTTCTTATGTCTATAGTTATATCTTAAATTCTGTTTCATTAAAAAAAAAAAGTCTTTGCTTTCACTTTTTTGGCTCACGTTTATAAATTTTTTTCTTTCTAATAATACAATTATATTTTGTCGTCTATTTTTCAAGCATTATTTTTCTTAGGTGAAATTTTCATAGAAATTACATATAATTTACTATCAAAATTGTTCTATAATTTACTTTTCTTAATCTAAAATTATGGATGAACGATAGAGCTATCAACTATTAACCAATTGGATGATGATTTGATCCCTTATTACTATGCTTGAATTGACTTGTCCACATGGAATTTGAAAATTTGAAAAGTTTGTTAAATAATCAATATTTAATTAAAAATATATTAAAATAATTTTGTAGATAGAAAACAATTATTCAATTCAACTTTGATAAAATAAAATAAAGTAAAAGTAACAATAAAAATAAAAATAAAAATAAAAGTAACCAAACGAAATCAAATCCAAACACACATACAAAGCCATGGATTTTCAATTTAATAATTTGACCAAAACATGTATATTTTCTCTTAAATAAAACCATATAATTAATTATTAAAATTTTGGAGATCCCAAAATTAGACTTAGGGTAATTTCCTTCAATCCCCAAATTCAAATTTAGAAGAAAATTAAATCTTTCCTACTTTAAATCAATCAATTAATTTTATTTTTTGTGTGTTTTTTAGAGTTCAATAAATCAACCCAATGTTAAACTTTGTTAAATTGTATTTTTTGTTTAAGAGGAAAGAAAATAAAAGAAGAAAAAACGTTAAACGGTGCGTTTAGATGGTGACCTGCCTACAAACGACTGCTGAGAGATGGAAGAAGGCTTCTCTTCCTCTGCGCCTTCATTTGTCTTCCATGGTTGAGCTTCTCGTATTTCAGCTGATTCTATCACTGCAAGTTCTCGAGGGTTACACTCTCTTATTCCGCTCGCTTGACTATTCAATTTGCGCGGTTCATCTGCCTCACTTGTTCATCGGTAATGTTCACCTTCAGCATCACATTTGCAGTCTGAAAATTTGAAATTTGTGAAATGAAGAACTTTCTTGGGCTTTTAATGATTACCCACATGATTTTTTATGGCGGGGGAATTGGAATTATGTTTGTTCTTGCTATATTCAGTTTTGGGTTTATATGTTATGGAAGTATGTTGTCTGAATGAAGAGGTTCTTCGTTGTTTTCATGAATTGACATTTATCTTTCTTAATTATGAATTCAGTTTTCTTGATATGAAACATTTATTTTGTTCATTTTTGTCATCAGTACTTGAGTATGAGTTAGGGATATTGTATCTTTGCCATTCTACATTCCTTTGTTCACTGTGATCACAATTCGCTGTTATTACATTAATCTATTTTATCATTGTTCATGATATCCATTATCTTTTTAGGGACTTCTAACGCTGCTTTGTTATTTCAGGTGTATAAATGAGAGTTTGAGACTGCGTCAACTTTTTGACACGCGTACATGAAGATGCTTATAAGGAACAAAGGTAAGTCAGAATCTTTAGTTTTTGTTTGAATACAAATTCAAAGAACTAAACTAGTTGAAATCGTTCGTGGTAATAATCTATTTGAGAACCAACACTCTGGTTACCCCACCCAGTTATGAACTTGCATCCATCATATGAACTTATCAGATTGTGGTCAAAGGAATAAGTTTTTTTGCTCCTGAAAGTTTGGGATTCATATTGACCTCTGTTTTAGAAGTACTTCATGACTAGAGTAGGGATAGCCAATGCCTTGTGAGGTGTATATATGAGATAACCATTTTAGCTATTGATTGACTGATCAAAAAATTGTGTTCCTTGCCTACAAGAATTGTTATTACAAACCATTGGACTCACTTGATGGTTCGTTAGGCTTTAATTAATATTTCCGTCTTGGTCGTTGCTAGCTCAAATGGATGCTTTAGGTTCTGGATTGAGTTCATGGGGCCATATGGGCCAAGGTTGGCTGTTAATTGATGAGCTCTGCTCCTTGCCTGAAAGATTCATAGGAATCGATGTTTACTTTTGGGTTGTAAACCTTTAATTATTATCCCCTTAGGTGGTTGCTGTTGGATTACTCGGTTCATGGCTTTAATTCTGAGTATTTTTGTTAGAATGAAATAGGTTTAGTTTTGAAAGACAGAACTGTGAGATTCTGTGAAATTGTAATAAAATTTTGGTCTTAGTTTCCTCTAAGAATTAGCAACATTTGATCATAGTGGTCAAGAACTCAGAAATGAACATTAAAAGTTGGCATTGAAAGAGTAAGCATCATCAGACCGTAATTTGTTTAAGGTACATGTATTGGAGTAGCCTATAGTCAAAGGGAAGGTTGTAAGTCTTGAGGTCACAAGTTCATGTATTAGCAATTACCCACCTGATATGTTAATTTCTTTTAAGAAGCACTTGCTTGTTTCAAGCCCCAGCAGTTGGCATACTAGTGAAAGATTTGTGGTTCTGCTTCTCTTTTTCAGTTTTTAATTATCCTGGGTATACCTGCAAAGTTGTAGGTTCCTTGTCAGGTCCTTGTTTTTGTATTGACTTGGGTTGAATTTCCACGTCAATTATTCTTTATAATTCATTTCTTTGAATGAAATGACTTTATTTCATCCATAATATTGATTTCAGGTGCAGGACAAATCAATTGTCTTGATTTGAAGTACGGAAACCCTATTAAATTTTCTGTTAGATTTTTTTCCTCGTGGATTGGGGATTCTTCTCAAACAACAAATGGAAATGGGGGCCCTGTTTCGGGTGGGGGTGATCTGTTGCCTTCAGCAAAGAATGAGAACAAGAGACAAGTTATTGATAGTGTGTGCCAAATTTTGGAGACTGGTCCTTGGGGATCTTCGGTTGAGAATAGGTTAGCAGAGCTTGACTTAAATCCAAATCCAGAATTGGTAATTGGAGTCTTAAGAAGGCTGAAGGACGTAAACAATGCAGTAAATTACTTTAGATGGGCTGAGAGATTAACAGACCGAGCACATTGCCCTGAAGCATACAATTCACTTCTCATGGTTATGGCAAGAACTAGAAAGTTTAATTGCTTGGAACAAATATTGGAAGAAATGAGTATTGCAGGTTTTGGCCCATCAAATAACACATGTATTGAAATAGTGCTAAGCTTTATCCAATCTCGCAAGCTTAGGGAAGCTTTTACATATATCCAAACTATGAGAAAGTTAAAATTTCGCCCAGCCTTTTCAGCATACACAAATTTGATTGGTGCACTATCTACATCTCGTGATTCTGATTGCATGCTCACCTTATTTCAGCAAATGCAGGAGCTTGGCTATGCAGTTAATGTTCATTTATTCACAACTCTCATTCGTGTATTTGCTAGAGAGGGCCGAGTTGATGCTGCACTTTCTCTTTTGGATGAGATGAAGAGCAATTCTCTAGAACCAGATGTTGTTCTTTACAATGTCTGTATAGACTGTTTTGGAAAGTCTGGGAAGGTGGATATGGCTTGGAAATTTTTTCATGAAATGAAAGCTAATGGTTTGGTTCTTGATGATGTAACTTATACTAGCATGATAGGAGTTCTCTGTAAAGCGGACAGACTGAACGAAGCAGTTGAGCTATTTGAACATATGGATCAAAACAAGCAAGTGCCTTGTGCATATGCATACAATACTATGATCATGGGTTATGGTATGGCTGGAAAGTTTGAGGACGCGTACAGTCTGCTTGAGAGACAGAGAAGAAAGGGATGCATTCCAAGTGTTGTCTCATATAATTGCATTCTTTCATGTCTTGGGAGGAAGGGCCAAGTAGATGAGGCATTAAAAAAATTCGAAGAGATGAAGAAAGATGCAATTCCCAATCTTTCAACATATAATATTATGATTGACATGCTTTGTAAGGCTGGAAAACTCGAGACAGCGTTGGTTGTTCAGGATGCCATGAAAGATGCTGGGTTGTTCCCTAATGTTATTACAGTAAACATAATGGTTGACAGATTGTGTAAAGCCCAAAGACTTGATGACGCTTGTTCTATTTTTGAAGGATTGGATCATAAAACTTGCAGACCTGATGCAGTAACATACTGTTCTCTTATAGAAGGATTGGGTAAGCATGGGAGAGTGGATGAGGCCTACAAGCTATATGAACAGATGTTGGATGCTAACCAGATCCCAAATGCTGTTGTGTATACATCTCTCATAAGGAACTTTTTCAAATGTGGAAGGAAGGAGGATGGCCATAAGATATATAATGAAATGATACGCCTTGGTTGTTCTCCTGACCTGCTACTTCTTAATACCTACATGGATTGCGTTTTTAAAGCTGGAGAAATTGAGAAGGGCAGGGCTTTGTTTCAGGAGATTAAGACCCTGGGATTTATTCCAGATGCGAGGAGTTATACAATCCTAATTCATGGCTTGGTGAAAGCAGGTTTTGCGCATGAAGCTTATGAGTTATTCTACACAATGAAGGAACAAGGTTGTGTTCTGGATACTCGAGCATATAACACTGTTATCGATGGATTCTGCAAGTCTGGTAAGGTAAATAAAGCTTACCAATTGCTTGAGGAGATGAAGACAAAGGGTCATGAACCCACTGTCGTTACTTATGGTTCTGTTATTGATGGGCTTGCAAAGATTGACCGGCTTGATGAAGCATATATGCTCTTTGAAGAAGCAAAGTCGAAAGGTATAGAACTAAATGTTGTTATATACAGCAGTCTAATTGACGGATTTGGGAAGGTGGGCAGAATAGATGAAGCGTACTTGATCATGGAAGAGTTGATGCAAAAAGGTTTGACACCTAATGTATACACATGGAATTGTTTGCTTGATGCATTGGTGAAAGCAGAGGAAATTAGCGAAGCCCTTGTTTGCTTTCAGTCTATGAAAGACTTGAAATGTACTCCTAATTATATAACTTATAGCATTCTAATTCATGGTCTTTGTAAGATAAGAAAGTTCAATAAGGCATTTGTGTTCTGGCAAGAGATGCAGAAGCAAGGCTTTAAGCCTAACGTATTTACCTACACCACCATGATTTCAGGACTTGCTAAGGCTGGAAACATCGTGGAAGCAGACACTCTTTTTGAGAAGTTTAAGGAAAAGGGCGGTGTAGCTGATTCTGCTATTTACAATGCTATAATAGAAGGGCTAAGTAATGCAAATAGGGCATTGGATGCTTATAAACTTTTTGAAGAAGCTCGTTTGAAAGGTTGTAGTATTTACACCAAAACTTGTGTTGTTCTATTAGATTCACTGCATAAGACTGAATGCATCGAGCAGGCTGCGATCGTGGGTGCTGTACTAAGAGAAACTGCAAAGGCTCAGCATGCTGCAAGATCTTGGACATAGCATCATTTCGTATCTATGAGAGCAACTAGTGGGAGCTGTTTTAGCAGTGATTGTCTTACAGGTAACAGGTATTCTTGAAGCCTGAGCAAAAATAACCTCGAGGGCGATGAGTTAAGTTGCTGAAGTTCTACTAAATGAAGTATGCCGATACAGGTAATGTTACATAACCTTACCAGGTTGAACGAGAACAGCTAGACATGGAAGCCAGAAATCTTTAACAATTCAGCACTAACCTTTTCTGGTCGGTTTTGAAATTGTGTAGAATCTATAAGTCTGTCACCCTTTCTTAACACATCTAGCATGTCCAAAGCTCGATACTGAACAACGGTGACAAGGCAGGCCAATTTGGTTGTGCTTGTTCTTATGTAATTCTCTTGACAAGTCAAGAACAACACTTTTAGGTGCTCTGAAGCCAAGTTGCAAGTCTTCACTCATGGCTTTCATAGCTTTCCAGGATGGCATATCTCTCAGGCCTCGTGAGGGTTTCATTTCGGTCTCGTTAGTGGTTGGTTCGTTTTGACTTGCCAATGGTAAACTATCTTCGGGCTCGTGATTTTGATTCTCAACTTGAACTTAACCTGCATCAAAACTACCATTTTCTTGAAAAATTCATCCTTAATTTTCTTTCTTCTACAGTTACGTTTGATGATAGTTGGAATTACCTTCCCATATAGGATGAGAATCTTCCATCTAATAATCTTCTAAATCTTGTTCTTTTCAAGGTCATGTTAAAGTAACCATTTTGCTCCTTTAGTTCCATAGATTTCTTTTTTTCTAATGTTAATAAGTTATCACACATTCAATGGCATTCATTGAGTTATTCAAGTTTTGCTTATATTCTGGACTTATTATACAATGTTTTCAATTCTTTTTCCTGTTTAGTGGATGTATATTAGAAAAGTTGATTCACACTAGTATTAGATTGCAAATTTGGTTTTAATAGTTTAAGTGAGTTAAAAAATTTAGTTTCTATAGGACTAACTATTTATGAGTAGAGTATTTATAAAGTGTTATCAAATCATAAAGATTAAATTATAACTTAAAATTTACCAAGACTAAATTCTATCTTTCTCCAAACTATAGAGGCAAAAATTTTAATTTGATATTGTTATTATATCAAATAAAATTGTATTAATAAATTGAAACAATGATTAAATTTAATTTTGTTTCCTAGAGTTCACTTCTTCCCTTCTTTTTTCTAATTTAATACTTGAGAACCCCTTATTTTAGGTTTTATTTAGTTGAAATTCAGTCATTATTGGGACAAGTTTGCAAAATCGACTCTAAGCGAGTAATTAGTAATTAGGAGATTCTGTCTAAGTCAACTAGTCAAGAGCTCAAATTGATATGCTCGTCCTCAGTGTAGTCAAAATCTCAAAAATTAGTTTGATCTCACTTTGAACCCTAATCTGAATGTTTGAAGTAAGCTTTTCTCATAAAATATATTATGTTAACGTAGAAACAAATTCTTGCCCCTTAAATTGCTACAAAAAGAATCTCCTTATTGACTTAAGCAAGTATCATACCTATGCCCTAATTCTTCATCTTGTTCATATATCATGCCTTCCCTTAGTTATAAATTCATCGCTATTTTCACAAGACAGTCATATGCATTTTCTCCAATTCAAAATTTGGAATCGAAACGTTTTCTTTTTCATCGAATCATGTAGGTTGTTTTGGGATCAAAATGTGTTTATTTAAGTTGTGTTTTGGGATTTGTTTAGGTAAGTTTGGTTGTTATCATTGTCCTATTTTTAACTCTAAAGATGCAGCTCACCTGTGTGTGTGTGTGTGTATACATATGTTTCACTTTCCATTCTGTTTTGTTTTTATAATTGAAAGCTCACATGACGTGGCTTCAAATGCTGAAGCAAAACGGTGTCGTGTCACGTTGAAGGGCAAATGCGCTGGTTTCCTAACGTCGAATTAAATACTCAAATTCAACGAACGGACCGTTATAGAAATTACACCCTAAGATCCAACGTCTCTTTCCAACGGCGACATTCAAATTTCAAATTTCTAAACCCTAAAAAAAAGCAACGAACAAAGAGCGACTCAAATTTCCACTTTCTTTAAAAGATCATTACCCTTACCCACTCCCCCTTCAATTTCAAATTCCACCCTCTTCATCTCCCCTCTCTGCAAATTCTTCTTCTCACTTTCACCATGGCCATGGCTCTCAGACCCATCGATAATGCTCTTCCAGTTACACCAGAAAGGCCGAAGAAGCAAGCCAAAGTTGTGGTTCCAATCCAGAAGGGGAACGGTGAGAATCAAGCTCCACTTCCTCCTTCTGCAGATGCCACCATTGATTATGTTTCTTCTGAAAATCTTAAGCCCTTGACGGACCCTGATTCTAATGTACTCCTCATTTTCCATTTCTTTCTGCGTTTCTTTCTTGTTTACAGATCTGATATTTGTTTTCTTGTTGGGTATTGTTGTGTTAGAATTTCATTGAAGGGTTAGATTCGAAGGATTGGGTGAAGGTCTGTGAAACGCTCAATAATGCCAGGCGTCTCGCGATTTTTCATTCTGACCTTTTGCTTCCCTCATTGTAAGTATGGTTTTTTGTTTCCTATTTGGGGTAGGGGTTTGGGGTTTTGTGTAATTCTGGCAGTTAATTTTCTTTTGATTTCATTGTAGAGAGAAAGTTATGGTGGTTTTGATGAAGTCGATGAAGAACCCTAGAAGTGCCCTAATTAAAACCTCGATCATGGCTTCCGCTGACATTTTTAATGCGTTTGGTGATCGGTTACTCGATACATCCACTAGCGCGTTTGATCAATTGGTGAGAGCTTGCAGTTGAATTCCCTAATTCCTTTTGTTTTGGGATCATTATTCTGAATAGGAAGAGTTCTATATTATCTGTTCCTAAACAATGATGAGAAATTGAAGGGAAATGTTAGTTGAGGAACTAATTTTGTGATTTTGGTTGGTTCTTCAGCTGCTCCAATTACTACTCAAAGCTTCTCAAGACAAGAAGTTTGTATGTGAAGAAGCAGACAAGGCACTGAAAGCTCTAGTGCAATCCATGACTCCTCTGCCTCTGCTGCAGAAACTTCGCCCATATGTTTCTCATTCCAACCTTAGAGT
Organism: Cucumis hystrix; assembly: GCA_025688845.1. NCBI lineage: Eukaryota > Viridiplantae > Streptophyta > Magnoliopsida > Cucurbitales > Cucurbitaceae > Cucumis > Cucumis hystrix. Next base: position 4,808,877 of record CM046888.1, on the reverse strand, counting down.
CAGAGCCAAAGCCGCCATTCCAATCTCTAACTGTGTCTCTAAGATGGTAAAAATTGACAACAAATCGTACCTGTTATATCTCTGATTCTTGTCAATTCTGTTCAGAAACTGGATTGGACTGATGGATTCTAACATGGGGTGCTGCCAACTTTTCTTCTTCAGGGTCTGGAAGAAATGAACCAATATGGGTTTGTTCCATTGCTTCAAATGGCTTCAGATTTGTTAAACGATAGGCTACCTGAAGCAAGGGAAGCAGCTCGGAGCATCGTGATTGGAATGTTCAATGCATACACAGAGAACGAGGAAGATAAACAGGAGGCTTGGCAAAGCTTTTGCCAAGCTAATCTTTCCCCAATTCACTCTCAGTCCCTGCTCAAAGTTGTTACCTCCTCTCAATAGCAATGGTGTTGTTGGATATAAATGTAGAGGTCGGAGTAGATTGTAGTGCTGCTGGACTTGGCAGAGCTTTAGGATTTTAAGGTCTTTTTCAATGTTGGCAAATTTGTGTGTGTTCTGAGAACACTTTTACTTATCTAGATGATGATGAGTTCTTACTGCTACGCGTCGAACTGCTACTGCTTCTATAGAAATTCCTTCTGTAGACAGTTTTTCTTGATCTCTTCTTTCCGTTCACCTTTGTTGGTGAGGAAGAGAGATTGACGACAATAATACAAGTTGTTGTTCCACATTTACTTGAGTACAAAATGAGATATTTTCAAGGTATATTATGACTATTGTGATGGTTGAAGAACTGTCGATATAGGTGGTTAAAATGTTGCAGATGTTTATGTGAGAGGACCAAAATTCATCATAGGGTTTGAATTCAGTTTTTTGTGATCAAGTTGTCGAACTCTTGTGGCTTTTCTTGTCAACTTTGTTAAACTCACTTTTACGATCACCATCATCTAATTATAACCTTGGTGGTAATCTCCTCCAATAACAACTTGGCACGCACACCCCATTTGGTGATGGGGTGGATGTAGCTGAAGAAAACAATTGGTTTAATAATGCTTAGTTCACAGATTCACATCGAGTGACTAAGGTAAATTACTAAGAGATAGGCTTCGTAAAACAATATGTTAAAATTTACCAAATTTCTAGATTTTTTTCTAACCGAATATGAAACCTACAAGTTTTTTTAGGAAGAAAAATCACTTGATAAGGAAGTTCCCACTTTCACTGTTCCTTCTCATTGAGGGAAAGAAATAAAACCTGCAGTTTTCAAGTTCTGAACCCAACAATTTCTTCTTGACAACAAGCTTTACACCCCATTTTGCTTCCAAAGTTGGCACAAGATCTGATGCTACTACAAGGAAAGTCCTCTTTCCCTCCTTCAGAATATTACCAGGCCTTTTCTTTTTATTTCCAGTCAAAACAAAGACATCTTCAGACTGTGCCGGCAATTCAATTATGGCATAGTGAAGCTTGGCATTGACAGCAACAGGTAATCACAGAACAGTGAGAAAAAGTTAAAATGAATATCGACGTAAAGATAGGTAGCTCAAGTTTTAGAAGAGAATAACTTTTTGCTAAAAAATTCATCATCGAAAACCATGCAAGAGTCCAAATGAAGTCGGGTCATGCAGCTATTCTATGAGAACAGGCAAGTTGAGCACAACCGAGACCAGATGCTTATAAGATATTTTTTTAGAAAAACAAAAACAACATGTAAGAGTCGAATATATGGGTTGGAACCTTGGAAGTTTATAAACAAGAAAAAATAATTTTTCTTGCTTGGGATTAGGACAACAAGACATCTTTATTGTTCACTTCTTATTTAGTAGTTGGTAGACCAACCGTTCCTCTTTCTATTTCAGTAAAGCTTTCTCCATTTTCTAAAGGGATTGTATTTATCATCAGAAAAGAGTAATAAAAAATTAATAATATTACTTGGAAACATACGGAAATAAATCTACAACCATATTCCTCCCACTGTAATAGAACAAGAGCTCACCAGCATTGGCTGGAATAGTCCAAGGAGTTGTAGTAGTCCATATGGCCAAGCACAAGTCTGGGAGAAATTCTTGTAGCACACCGCCTGAAGATGGACCTTCCTTAACCAATCTAAAAATGGCGTATATGCTTCTTGAAGTCTGCCCCTCAGGGTACTGAATGCAATTATCAAACAGGTTGGGCAGGAAAAAAATGATATAAATCAAATTTGAGCAAATGACAGGAATCAACATGAAAAATAGATTAGAATACAAAGTTTATCATGGAAAATGATTATCCGTGTGATTTAATGTTTTAAAAGTAATAGGTTTCATAGAAAAATCATGCTAGATTTTTTTATTCTTTAAAAAAAACCCTAAATGATTTGCTCTTTACACCAGAGAATATCTGTAATAAGTTTATCTAATTTGATTGTGTTCTCATGCTTCAACAAATGATTTACCTCCAATTCAGCCTCTGCAAGAGCAGATCGTGATGAAGGACTCCAGTGAACTGGCTTTCTCCCTCTAAATATATACCCTTGAATGGCCATTTGACCAAACACCTCAATCTAACATACAAAAAATACAAACACAAAACTGTTGAATTGAAATTTGCAACGAACTGCTTAAGGGAACCACATAGAAAGTAGAACATGAGAATGCAAGCAATAGTTACCTGGGCAGCTTCATACTCTGGACTGAGAGTTAAATATGGATTGTTCCAATCTGCCCATACTCCATAGCGCTGCAAAAATTGAACAACATAATTGGAGAAATTTAAAACAAGAATCGACATTTTCTATGAAGAGTAACTCCCACGGCATATTAAACCCAGTACATGGAAAACATCAGAGAAGAACTTGCTTGTACAGATATAATGTTGACATGAACTGAAATCATCATATACAGATTAATCACTTAAACATGACAGAAGAAATCATTAGCATTGAAATAATAAAATTGAGGTGATGAGGAAATTTGCCTTAAATGATGCCATCTGAGCTTTCACCATAGCTTTAGCAAATTTAGCAGCCTTATCTCTCAGCTTAATTGGGGTAAGATCTTTCCTGGCTTCTTTATCCAATGATGCAGAACTGAATAACTCAAGATTACAGTTGAGTTTCTTTACCCTTGTCCCTAAAGACCTGAGACGTTGCTCCCTCGGCAAAAAGTTATCATGGAGGCTAACTAATGCAAAAGATACTTGCTTTTTAACTCAATTGGTAGGCCATGGCAGTCCCAACCAGGTACAAAACGAACTTTGTAGTGTTGAAGAAGTTGTTAAGAGAAGAAAATAAAAGGAAAAAGAAATATTGGTTAGAAACTTTTTTAAATGGAAAGCAAGGAGAGTAGGATTCAAATTAAATACCTAATGAGAGAATTTATTGGAATGAGACGATTGAGATCTCATCCATATAATTGAGCTGTTGAATAATTAAAGGGATAATTAATTTATTAATTTGAATAAAGCATTTTTAAATACTGTATAATAAACCAAAATATTTATAAAATACAGTGAAATTGTAGATTATATTAATGCATATTCATAAAATTCTATTAATGTGTAATAATATTTGAAATTGTAAATATTTTCATCAATTTTACAATTTACAATAAAAATAATAATGTAAATTTAATATTGTCTTGCGTTACTTCTCAAAAGAGTTGAAGATTAGTTTTCAAAAGAATAACAACGCGTCATTTTTACAAAAACCCAATAGTTTCCTCTCTCATACTTCCTATCGCCTCCCTCCGAGGATGAAGATGCTCTGCAAATGAATGGAAGCCAATATGCCGCTCTATGCTTCCTTTGCCGCTGGCTCTTCCGCATTCAAGTGCAAAGAGGCCACCAAACCTTTCATTCAAACCCCTTCTTATACAGTAGTGTTTCTCTCTTCCCTTCTTTATCTCTCTCCTTGAATTACCAAGCACTCTACTTTTCAAGAATGATTCCTCTTTATTTCTATCCATGTTTATTGTTTTCTAGTTTTTTTTTTTAATGAAAGGAGTCCTAATGGAGTTATTTCAGTACTTCATATCCCCTCTTGTTGAGTTCTCAGATAGTGTAGTGGTTAAATTGCTTATGTTTGTTCAGTGCGCTTGTAATGGAAATTGTTCGGAATGCGTGTTTTTGTATTTGAAACATTGGTCCTTTTTATTGGTTTGTTATAATATCACGTTTCATTGTTGATTACGATTCAATTTTGATATGGAATGACATTTGATTCTGTACACTTCTTCGGTGTCTCGGTATTAAAGAACATTCAATTTTGATATGCTAATTAAGTTTTTCTTTTTGGTCGGAAAGAGAAGAAAAAAATCAAAATATCTTTGACGAGGTGCTTCTAGCTGTTCAGTTATGGAAATGGTGTTTACCCTCGTCGATCAACTCATCTGTCTTTTATTCCCGAATGTGAATTGCTGGTGCTTTATGTCAATGTACTCATGTTTCATATTTCCAGGTATTATCACAAAGAATTTCTTCAACACTTAGGAGAAGCTATATTTCTTCATTTCGTTTTAGAGGAAGCTCGTCCGCGAAAGTATTTACTTTCTTGACCGTCACACGTTACTCTACCTATTTAAATGATGAATTCCCACCTTCCTCAAAGAGGAGGTCTAGAGGGCCCATCATGGCAGCAAAGAAAGCATCTAAAGGTGCATAGACTTGGCAATTATGTAGTACATTTCCCTTCAAACCTAAGCTTGTGATTTCAATAAATTACACAATTTCGTGAACGAGTTTTTGTGTTCTTTTTGAAAAAAATAAAGTTTCTGATTGCTTGGATTGCTTGAGTTTGTTTAGAGACAAATGAAGGTGATGGAAAATACAAGCATACCGTTGATCTGCCAAAGACTACATTTGGGATGAGGGCTAATTCCTTGGTTAGGGAGCCTGAAATTCAGAAGATATGGGATGACCATCAAGTATTCAATCGAGTTGTTGAAAGAAATACTGGAGTATGTTTTGTAGTCTTCTCGGGATATCTTTCCTTCTCTCTGTTCCATTCACAAGAACTTATTGACCGTTATCTGGTCTCAGGAAAACTTCATTCTTCACGATGGTCCCCCATATGCCAATGGAGATCTCCACATGGGCCATGCTTTGAATAAGATTTTGAAGGATATAATTAACCGTTACAAGGTTTGATTATTATCCTTAGCCATACTTTGTTAAATCTGACAACATGCCAGAAAAAAAAAAGCGGGAATATGTTCATATTCTGTCTGTGTTCCTGGTAAATATCTTCAACACCTCTAACTGAAATTTAGGTGTGGGTATTGTCGACTTGAAGTTTGTTTACAGCCAGAACTTTTGCATTTAATTTTAACTCATGGTTACTTACCCCTGTAACAGCTACTTAGTTTTTGGAAGACAAACTCCTTGCTTTCCATTTAAAAAGTTTCTAACCAATATTTATTTTTCCTTTTATTTTCTTCTCTTAATAGCTTCTTCAAAACTACAAAGTTCGTTTTGTGCCTGGGTGGGACTGCCATGGCCTACCAATTGAGTTAAAAGGCAAGTATCTTTTGCGTTAGTTAGCCTCCATGATAGCTTTTTGCTGAGGGAGCAACGTCTCAGGTCTTTAGGGACAAGGGTAAAGAAACTTAACTGTAATCTTGAGTTATTCAGTTCTGCAGTCATTGGATAAGGAAGCCAGGAAAGATCTTACCCCAATTAAGCTGAGAGATAAGGCTGCCAAGTTTGCTAAAGCTACAGTGAAAGCTCAGATGGCATCATTTAAGGCGAATTTCCTCATCACCTCAATTTTATTATTTCAACGCTAATGATTTCTTCTGTCACATTTAAGTGATTAATCTGTATATGATGATTTCAGTTCATGTCAACATTATATCTGTACAAGCAAGTTCTTCTCTGATGTTTTCCATCTACTGGGTTTAATATGCCGTGGGAGTTACTCTTCATAGAAAACGTCACGATTCTTGTTTTAAATTTCACCAATTATGCTGTTCAATTTTTGCAGCGCTATGGAGTATGGGCAGATTGGAACAATCCATATTTAACTCTCAGTCCAGAGTATGAAGCTGCCCAGGTAACTATTGCTTGCATTCTCATGTTCTACTTTCTATGTGGTTCCCTTAAGCAGTTTGTTGCAAATTTCAATTCAACAGTTTTGTGTTTGTATTTTTTATATGTTAGATTGAGGTGTTTGGTCAAATGGCCATTCACGGGTATATATTTAGAGGGAGAAAGCCAGTTCACTGGAGTCCTTCATCACGAACTGCTCTTGCAGAGGCTGAATTGGAGGTAAATCATTTGTTGAAGCATGAAAACACGAACAAATTAGATAAACTTATTACAGATATTTTTAGTGTTTCGTGACCCCCCACCTAGTCTATTCTCGGGTGCATAGAGCAAGTCATTTAGGGTTTTTTTAAAGAATAAAAAAATCTAGCATGATTTTTCTATGAAACCTATCACTTTTAAAACATTAAATCACATGGATAATCATTTTCCATGATAAACTTTGTATTCTAATCTATTTTTCTTGCTGATTCCTGTCATTTTCTCAAATTTGATTATATCATTTTTTTCCTGCCCTACCTGTTTGATAATTGCATTCAGTACCCTGAGGGGCATACTTCGAGAAGCATATACGCCATTTTTAGATTGGTTAAGGAAGGTCCATCTTCAGGCGGTGTGCTACAAGAATTTCTCCCAGACTTGTGCTTGGCCATATGGACTACAACTCCTTGGACTATTCCAGCCAATGCTGGTGAGCTTTTGCTCTATTACAGTGGGAGCAATATGGTTGTAGATTTATTTCCGTACGTTTCCAAGTAATATTATAATTTTTTTTTTTTTTTACTCTTTTCTGATGATAAATACAATCCCTTTAGAAAATGGAGAAAGGTTTACTGAAATAGAAAGAGGAACAGTTGGTCTACCAACTACTAAATAAGAAGTGAACAATAAAGATGTCTGATCCATTTGAGCAAGAAATAAAATCTTAAATGTTTTTCTTGGTGTCCTAATCGCAAGCAAAAAAAATTATGTTTTCTTGTTTATAAGCCTCCAAGGTTCCAAGCCATACATTCGACTCTTACATGTTGTTTTTGTTTTTTTTTAAGTATCTTATAAGCATCAGGCTTGGTTGGGCTCAACTTGCCTGATTCCCACATAATAACATGACCCTACTTCATTTGGACTCTTACATGGTTTTCGACAACGATTTTTTTAGCAAAAAGTTATTCTCTTTTAGAACTTGAGCAATCTATCTTTACGTTGATATGCATTTTAACTTTTTCGCACTGTTTTGTGATTAGCTGTTGCTGTCAATGCCAAGCTTCACTATGCCATAATTGAATTGCTGGCACCGTCTGAAGATGTCTCTGTTTTAACTGGAAATAAAAAGAAAAAGCCTGGTAATATTCTGAAGGAGGGAAAAAGGCCTTTCCTTGTAGTAGCATCTGATCTTGTGCCAACTTTGGAAGCAAAATGGGGTGTGAAGCTTGTTGTCAAGAAGAAATTGTTGGGTTCAGAACTTGAAAACTGCAGGTTTTATTTCTTTCCCTAAACAATGAGAAGGAACGGTGAAAATGAGAGCTTCCTTGTCAAGTGATTTTTCTTCCTAAAAAAACTTGTAGGTTTCATATTCGGTTAGAAGAAATCTAGAAATTTGGTAAATTTTAGTATATTGTTTTACAAAGCCTATCTCTTAGTAATTTACCTAAGTCACTTGATGTGAATCCGTGAACTAAGCATTAAACCAATTGTTTTCTTCAGCTACATCCACCCAATTGATAAGAGGGAGTGCCAGGTTGTTATTGGAGGAGATTACATTACAACTGAGACAGGAACTGGGTTGGTCCATACGGCGCCTGGCCATGGTCAGGAGGATTATGCGACTGGTTTGAAGTATGGACTCCCCATAATATCTCCTGTAGATGATGATGGGAAGTTCACTGAAGAAGCTGGTCAATTCAGCGGGCTTGATGTCCTTGGGGATGGCAATACTGCTGTTGTCAAATATTTGGACGATCACTTCTCACTTATTTTGGAAGAATCGTATGGTAAGTCATTCACACCTCCCCTCCCCGCACACCCTTGCCAAAGGGAAAAAAAGGACAAACCTGATTCTCCCTACAAAATGGAGAAAATATGATGATTCTAATCCCTATCAGGGTTTCCCATCATTATTTGGTTGCAACATGTCATCTCTTCTTACAGAACATAAATATCCATATGATTGGCGAACGAAGAAACCAACTATTTTTAGGGCAACTGAGCAATGGTTTGCATCAGTGGAGGGATTTCGCCAGGCTGCTGTGGATGCTATTGGTGAAGTAAAGTGGATACCTCCTCAGGTATTCATGTTAGAATTGCATTTTCGTATACTCTTGGTGCTTGATTAAAATATTTACACCACTTTTGTTACAAAAAGAGAGAAGAATGTGGCTTCAGTTTAAATTTAGTTTTACTGATGCCTTGTGAGAGTGGACTACTGTACAGGCTGAAAATAGAATCTCTGCAATGACCTCAAGCCGTTCTGATTGGTGCATATCTCGGCAAAGGACATGGGGTGTCCCAATACCAGTTTTTTATCATGTGGAAACAAAAGAACCTCTTATGAATGATGACACCATAAACCACATCAAGTGTAAGAACTATAAGGACTTATTATGACTCAATTTTCTTTCTTAGACTTTGTTTTTACTTCTAACAGCCCAATACTGTCATGCCATTGCCCATCATAAATTTTAATGTTTTATGTGAAACTGCTAGCTCAGTTTCTGGATCCTACGCTCGCACTTTAATCTACCAAGACATAATTGAGAATTGGTACATCCTCGAATTCATATTTTCATGAGGTTTTATACTTCTTATTATTTGTTTGGCAGCAATAATAGCCAAAAAGGGTAGTGATGCTTGGTGGTATATGGCAGTAGACGATCTGCTTCCTGATAAATATCGAGAAATTGCATCTGAATATGAAAAGGGGACTGATACAATGGATGTATGGTTTGATTCAGGTATAATAGTGCTTCATTGATGAAATTATCAAATTTAAATGTTTCTGACATGTTTTGTAGTAGTGTCACTGTCAATTATCATTTTTATCTTAATATCTTTTTTCTTTCTTGGATTTGGATTCTTAGGTTCACTTAATTATGCTAAAATAGTTCTTTAAAACCCAAACAGCCTCTAAGAACATATAAGGTTAACAGTAGTGTCGCTTGTGAAAATTTTAGTCAGTGGCATATTTTTAAGCTACTTAAGAAAAAAATACTCCAGTTCTTATTAGTTAGATCTTTCTACTCAAAAGTCATACATGTGCGGTTAATTTGTTATTAGATACCATTGTAAAATTTTACTCCTTATTTCAGGATCATCTTGGGCAGCAGTATTAGGGACACGAGATGGGTTTAGTTTTCCTGCTGATTTGTACCTTGAAGGTACAGATCAGCATCGTGGCTGGTTCCAAAGTTCTTTGTTGACATGCATTGCCACAAAAGGTATCGTGTAAACTATGAATGCCCTTTCTTTTTCTGCCTTGGAAAAGTTATGCTATGCCGCTCTATACTCTTTTGTATAAGTTATTTAGAAATTTCTTCTCTAAAAATTAAGAAATAAGGTTGCAAACGTACACTTTCCTTCATTGATATAACTTGTCCTCATGGAAGGAAATGTGACCAATTTATGATTATGTGATTCCAATCTAAATGATGTTTATAAGCAACAGACAAGACATTTTGATGTACCTCTACCTCTCATTCTCGTCTAAATTCAGGTCAATCATGAAATCAAATACTCTTTTTTGATATACTACGACATATTTGAAGTTATAAATATTTGACATGATCAACCAACTGGGAGAATATTCTCTAATCTTTATATTCTGTAGTCTTTACAAGTTGGCCGGTCAATTACTGTTATACAATGAAAATTTACTTCTTTCGACATTTATGCACAACAGAATCGAATCTATTTTGGAACTAATTCAATATACAAAATTTTGGACATTCTTTGGAACAGGGAAGGCTCCGTATGCTAGTGTCGTTACTCACGGATTTGTTTTGGATGAGAAAGGTCTGAAAATGAGCAAATCTTTGGGTAATGTAGTTGACCCTAAGGCCGTGATTGTAGGAGGAAAGAATCAAAAGGTTCAAAATGTTGTACTGTCATGTATTATTCCTCATTAAAAGTGGCTACACTAAATCCTTTGATTTCCTTGTCATTGTCCGTATTTGGCAGGAAGCCCCTGGCTATGGAGCAGATGTCCTGCGCCTTTGGGTTTCCAGTGTGGATTACACAGGTGATGTGATGATCGGTTCTCAAGTTCTCCGTCAAATGTCAGATATATATAGAAAACTACGGGGAACATTAAGGTTCCTTCTAGGAAATCTGCATGATTGGACAGTAAGTTCATTCTAATAATTTATGTTTTCCTTAGCTTATGCCTTGTAGGAGAGAGAGGACTTATGGTGCATTCTTTGTTGTTTTTTTCTCCCTTTCCTGGAACCATCATTTAGACTAACAGCTCTTTCTTTACCTTTCTCCTTGTGTATGTATGTAATAAAAGTCACGTTTCTGATGACAGGAGGAAAATGCTGTACAATATCAGGATCTTCCAAAGATTGATCAGCATGCATTGTTTCAGCTTGAAAATGTCATTAACAACATCAGAGAAAGCTACGAAAGCTACCAATTCTTTAAGATCTTTCAGGTGATCTTTTTTCTGATGGCCTTATTATTTTATTCATTGACTTCTAATTATTATCAGCGATAATTTGGTGGCAAGGGTTGTGAGAATACCCAAATGCCCATGTTTTGGAAATAAACCGACAGTGTTGCCAGATTATATTAACTTTAAAAACCAATTTATTCATAAAGCTGTACCTCCTTCTATCTGCTGTAACTTCGTGGAAATTTTGAATTCTTATCCCATGTTTGGGCTTACACTCGATAATACTTGCGAAGATCCTGGAGAAGTGTCATCTAAGGAAGCTTAGATTCAGCCTCCGGTTCCTAAAGGCTTGATATGTATTTGAGGCCTCTTCAGCTTATCAATGACATTAATGGCATGGTCAACAATATTCTTTGGACTTATACGTAGGGAAGGTCACTCAACGAAATATCTGTAAATAAAAAAAGTTTAATTATGATTTATTGCTTCATTATCAATGCCAATGGTGTAAAAGTTTTGTGGTCTTCTGAAATCTATTTTGCTTTTTAGGGCTAAGATCAAATCCTGGGTAATTTGTATATTTTGTGGAAATTTGACCATGGGGCTTTTCACATTTTCAGATCATTCAACGGTTTGTAATTGTTGATCTATCAAATTTCTACTTCGATGTTGCTAAAGATCGATTGTATGTTGGGTAAGCTTTCTCGTATCTTAAAAGCCAACTCTCTCTACTCTCTACTGTCCAACTGATGATTAAAACTTTTTATATGTTGATGCTTTCCTTGTGAAGCCATCGTAAGTTTTGACTGTTTATTGATCTTGTTCATGGAAACCAATTGATGTTAAGAGCGTCATGGCACGTTTGTTTGCCCAACCATAGTTTTCCATCAAATTTTAGTGTAGCTCCACAGTGTCCCTATATGTTGATTACAAGGATCTCTTTTTTATCTTATTTAGTACACATGCAAGGGGTTCTTTTTCTTTAAGAAAATTTCATATTTTGTCGACAATTTCAGGGGATCCATGAGTTTTACTAGGAGAAGTTGTCAGACAGTTCTAGCAGCGCATGTTGTTTCCATAGCAAGAATAATCGCTCCAATATTGCCTCATTTGGCTGAGGATGTGTGGCAGAATCTTCCGTTCCAGCATACAGACGATGATGGTTCTGTTGCCAAATTTGTCTTTGAATCAAGGTGGCCAAGTTTAAACAAGACTAGGCTTTCTCTTCCCAAAGAAGAAATTGATTTATGGGCAAATATTCTCGAGGTATCTAATTTCTTTACAATTACATAGGTTCCGATAACAAATTTATAAACAAGGTTCATTGCAACTGTATGGCGACGAATATGAAGTTGTGAACTAAACTAATTTATAGAACCTCAGATTGGGAGGTTGCTAACCATTTAGCACTTTGACCAGCTAAGAACCGAGGTGAATAAAGTCCTGGAGGCTGCTCGAATCGGAAAGTTGATTGGTTCAAGCTTAGAGGCTAAAGTCCATCTGCATGCCCCAGGAGATGGTCTGTCTTCTAAGTTGTGTGAAATGTGTGAATCTAACCATGATGCAGACACATTGCAAAGAATATTTATTACATCTCAGGTATCCTAATAGCCCTTTTCTTTTTCCAAAGGCATAAACTTTAGCTAATTTGGCGCTGGCTCTAAGTGCAATGGTTCATTGTATTTATTCCCTTGCCTTGAGTTGAAGAACGTGTATTATAATCCACATCATGTTGTCCCAGCTTCTGACTTTGTGGTTGATCCATCCCATTGTCATTTTGCTGAAAGATTAAGAGTACTTTTAGTATCGCCATCCAGTTTTTATAATCACCTTACAAATTGATAGTCCTCATTTTCTTCGGAAATGGCTTATGCAGGTTGAGGTTCATCAGTCCGTAGAGAATGAGCGTATAGAGAACGTACCATACACTGGAGAGTGCCTCATTGGTGGCAACAAAGTCTGGATTGGTGTGTCTCGTGCTGAAGGTTCAAAATGTGAAAGATGTTGGAACTTTTCGCTACGAGTAGGGTCTTTCCCAGATCATCCAACTCTCTGCAAGCGCTGTTTCAATGTCGTTGCTGGCCACCCAGAACCAGCCATGGCAGCAGTCAGCTGAGACTCTTGATGACGGTTATTGATTTTTGACAAAAAGTTCCATTCTTTTCACCCGGTATTTGCCCTCCCTTGCCAAAGATGAGAAGTTACAATGGTGGTTGGTTTCCATTTTTTTTCCTTTGAAATAATGTTGTATATTACTTTCCATTAAATTGTATTGATGACATTAAATTATGGTGCATTTTTTTTAGTACTCAGACTCTATTCATACAGCATAGCTTTAGCTTTAGCTCTTGTGATGTGCTATGGAATACACCAATTGTTCACATTCAGATAGCTGGGAAGTTTGACAGACCATAGGACGTCGAAATGAAATATTTTGTTTTTAATTTTATTTATAATAACTCCTTGATCCTTTTTGTGGTGAATTTAATATTAGAATGTCGAAATGAAATATTTTATTTACGTTAATTTCTAAAAAGCTAGAAATTCTATTGCTCAATTACAATTCAACTGAATTTTATATAATACAAATACATTACTAGGATTAACTAGCCTAATGTTTGAATCATTATTATTTTGTGAAATAAATTTTGATTTTTGTATAAATTCAAACTTATAATTGTATTCATATAAATCTTAAAAAAAAATTCCTTCAAAAAAATTCTTCATGTAAAACTTATTTATCTATATGGGAAAAAGTTGTAATATTTGGTTCTATCCCTTATAACTTTAATGGTGTTAAAGCAAAACTTTAATAGTTGATCTAATTTAGAAATAAAAGTTTAGAATTCAAACTTTTAATTGATACAACCTATGAACTTTAATTCAAGAAGCAATGTCGATGAAATTTAATCACTAAGCTGGAAATGATACGCTAATCTCTCTTTTATCATTCACAGCTTCAGCTTTCTAACTTATAAGTTTTTCAACACATCTAATAATATTAATGACCATTGACATTATAAGCAATTGCAATTATTACCATCATTAAAGTAACTAACAAAACATTGCTATTTCTTTTTATTATTGTTTTCATCATTAAAGATGTTTGACACAAATAGATGTTATAAAATAAAAAATTACTAAGTTTAGTGTCTTGCCTCTTACTTGATTTGGTGGCTATGTTTGGATATTCATGTGCTTGGATTTAGCCATTTCATTAAAGTGATTTTTGAATTTCTTTCCAGTTGAATCTTGTAGATTTCATATGTAATAACTACAAAACTCGTGAATAAAATTGAAAATTTTACAATATAAATGAAGTGAGTGATGGGCAAACAAAAAGAAAAATGAAATCCCACTCCCAAAACAGAAATTTGAAGCAATAATATAAAACACAATCAATAGTGAAAGCTACCAGTAAAGGTGGTTGAGAAGACAAGGAAATATATTGATAAGACAAATTTGTTCCACAACTCTCCCTATCATTCATAATCTCTTAGATTTTCCATTACAAAGTGTTGACCTAAGAAAGAAAATTTTCTAAAAATCAATGAAATTTAGACGTTAATAACACAGTTTTGTTTTTTTAACCCCCCAAAAGAAAAGTTTACAAATCTCCAATATTATGGGTAACTGATAATCCATACAATTTTGAACACTGTATTACACCTTTTCAAAGAACAAACAACATCCCCAACCCCACCAAAAGGCAACTCTATCTTGTATTTATAACCACCATTGTAAATCAAGCATTATTTCCATGGCTATCAAGAAGTTGTTGATGATACCTTTATAGCTTTGAATGCTGGATGAAGCAACCCAAGTTCATCCTTCACCTCCAACGGATTACTCGTATCGTTTCGAACTCGCTTCACTCTCCTGCTACCCAATGACTTGTGTGTAAAGCCATAGATTTGAAGAATCTGATTATCCCCAAAGTTGAATGCTCGGTCCATTTGTTTCAAGCATCTTTCAACTGGGTAATCTCCGAATTTCCCGCATGGTTTACACCCGACGAAATGGGTGACGAGAGGCCACCGATGATCACCGAGACCTGGATGGTGATTCTCAATCATCTCCTCGTAACGATCAACCAAAATGCCCCAATATCCGTGCAAATAGTAGGCATTCTCAAGGTATACTTTCTCCCCCCATTGATCCCTTTGTGTTGCCAATAAATACACCATAGCTGACTGATCATCAGCTTCGAAGACGGGCCTGTCCTTCAGTTCTCTCGTCAAGATCTTCCCAGCTTCCTCTCTAACCTTCCCTTTTGGCCCCATCGGCGCCCAAGCATCGAGAATGTCGAGTGACCATTGGCAATTCCTCAGAAGAAAACTTCCAGTATTCAACCCAATCCAATTCTTCTGATCATAGACCATTTCATTCCATCCGTGCATCACAAAGTTATGATCCTTATACCTTTCCCATGGAACCTCAAAAGCCATATCAGTGAACATAGCATCACTATCCATCCACCATAAGAACTCAATCTCCGGATGTGACAACAAGAGCTTCCTAATCAATGGAAGCTTAGCCCAGAAACCCGCCATTTCAGCATCAAGAAGTGCAAAATTGTAAAAAATCTCAATCCCATGAAGCCTACAGTAATCGATCTTGTTCTTAATCGATTTCAAAAGGTAATGATCACCGACAGGATTCTCACAAGGCTTTGGGGAGGATCCAGTAACCAAAAGAACTCTAGGCTTATTAGGTCGAATGAAATTAGGAAAATCAGGGTTGTTCTTCAACCATTCATCTCGCTGTTGATCCCAATCAGAAATTTTAGGGCCAAGACTAAAGGGTTTGTTCGGATCGGGCTTCTCATCCTCACCTTCATCCACCAAAATCTTCGAAATATCGAATGTAGCATAATTATTGGACTGCTCCGCCGGCTTGTTGGTAGTCTCCGGCTGAGCCTCTTCAAGAACACGGCGAGGCTCGACACGGCGGCCGCGAGAGGAGAAATGGGAACGGATCTCGTTGAAGTCCTGCTCGGGAGTACCGAACTTACCAGCGCCGACAGTGCCACGGAGGACAACGACGGTTAAGAAGAGACATAGAACGGTGACAGCGCTGTGGCGGAAGGCACGCTGGATGCGGCGGAAGCGGGTGGGTCCGAGAATGCGCTCGATCATGATTGTGAAACTCCTCGTGCAGCGAGGGCAGAGACCCTTGAAAAAGATAAAAATGAAAGAAAAAAAAGGAATAACAATGGAGGAATTGGGAATTGGGGATTTAGATTTGGATCTGTGACGGTGGAATCGACAGAGAAGAGGGTTTCTCGGAGTCGGTGGAAGAGAGAAGATATCCACAAGAGAAAACAGAGCAATTAAGCGATTTACAAAGAAAGCGCTTTCCTTCTCTTCGGACAATTTCTCTTCTTTCTTTTTTTTCTTCTCGTATTTTTAATTTCGTTAATTTAAGCATTTTTCCTATTACTAACAACTGGGACCCACTTTTATTATTTTTATCATTATTTTCTCTTTCCTTTTCTTTTTTTAGTTATCATTTCTTCCTTTACGTCATTAATCAATGGACTATTCTTTTCTTATATTTTTTCTTTTCTAAAAGTGTTAAAATATGCTAACTTAATTTTGCCCTAATTTTGTTTAAAATGGAAGTTTGATTATCATAATAACTATTGAATTAAAAAAGGAAAAAAAAAAAGATAAAAATTGATGATAGAGTGATATATCTAGAAGGTGTTAGTGCAATTGTGAAGAAAATGAAACTAATTCCTAAAACTTTTTTACATTTAAAAAAAAGCAGATAATAATAATAAAGAACTAAAAGAAACATAGCATGTGGTTAAAGGGCCCACACGAGGGGATTTCATATGGTTATAAAAATTTGATATGATTTGAATTGTGGGAAATTAATTAGAAGGTTAATGAATAGTGAGGCTATAAAAACGTGGATCCAACCAAGGAAGTCAAGAGTCAAAGTAGTGTATTAACGCGGCATTTGGCACCTAATATCTTTATTAACCTCATTTATACTTTTTCATTACCCATGCCCACTTCACTATGATTCATCGCCTTCAAACTCTCCATTTGTCCAATTATATTTATTATAATTGAAATTTTTTATTTATAATATTCATTTTAGTAAAAGTGATTTGGGTAAACCATTACTCTTAAAAATACCTATTCAATTACTCGAAATTGTATTTTCTATTTTAAGAATAATTATTGTAGATCTCTCTTTCTATTTATTTTATTGTTCAATTATCCTTATGCATGTGATTGATATTTTTAGTAGGGTGAATGTTTATAAAACAAAATTCAAAACATATATTATTAACAATTTAATGAAAGGTTTGTTTTAAAAAACTTTTTTTTAATCTAATTACATTTTGACTGGGAGTGATATAAAAAATAGAAAAAACCAAATCAAATCCAAACGAATCCAATTGTTTGGTTTTGCTTTTTAGTATCAAATCGGATCTCTTGATTTGTATCGATAGAAAAAACAAAAATTATAATTAATTTATATCGGATTTTTGTTGGAAAAACCAAACAAAATCAAATGGTATAGATATATACCCCTAAAACACATTCTTCACTTGGTATCTTTTTGTATTATAGTTGTTATGGTACATGTATATTTGTTGTTTATAAAGAAGAAAAAAAAAGACTAACTATTACGTTACGTGCCTGTTTTTATTTAGAAAAGCACCAAAAACAAAAACTACAAAATAAATATCAAATAGATCCTAAATTTTAATTCAAACTAGAAGGTAAGAATAAAGATTCAGAAGAAAAATATTAAAAACCGAAAATCAAACCAATAATAAATCAATTTATTGGTTTTTTTTATTGTACATTTGTTTTATGGTTTGGATCTTTTATTTGTAAAATCGATTGATTGGTTTTTGGTAGGCTCCAAAACTCATAATCAAACATTTAAATGGTGAGGTATTAAAATAATAAAATTGAACAATCCTAACACTAACAAAAGAAAAGGCCTTTCAATCAGCACTCTTTCTCTTCCCTTTCGTAAGAACAGTTTTCCATCTCTACCAAAGAAAAGAACGATGCGAGTAAGTAAAATATCTCAATCCTTTCGTAAAAACAATCATATTTCCATCAAGGAAGCTACACATAATCTCAAATTTCTGGGAGATGTTAGGCCAATCTAATATACATCTTTTAGAGTCTATTCTCTTCCCATTGCACGATTGATCAATTGATGCATATTGAAAGATCTACCAAAAGAAGGGATCTAATGTATGTGACTAACAATTTGTTGAAAATAATTTTCTATGAAAAAAAATTGGTTAGATCAATGATTTTAATTATGTGATTGAGATTATGCAACATAAGAAAAGTTCGTTTGAATGGAGGGAATTATATGAGGCAAAGATAGAGGCATTGGAAAAGAATACAAGAGAAATTGAGGCTTGTTATATACAAAATTGTAAAAAGGAAATAGATTGAAAACAAAGTCGTCAAATAGTATTTTGTGGGGTTTATTATGTGAGTGATGAGAAACAAAGATTTGAGTGTGGATGTAATACCATTAAGAGCAAGCTTTTGAGGATCAAACTCAAGAAAGAACCATAAATTTGTGAAATTTCATCTATGAAAAACGACAAAAGTAAGAAACGCAACGCCAAACAAAACAAAATTTGGAAGATGACAAAGAGAAGCGTTGCAGACTATAGAGACAAAGAACCTAATAGCTTTTTGAAAAAATGGGATGTAAAAATAGTGTTAGTTTGGTATAAATATGAACAACAAACAATCTGTTCGCACAAGATTTTCGAAAAAATTTGATTTGTGGTGTTGAACTTGAGTTGATGTTGTATTTTTATTGATTTGATACAATGTGGTTTGATCTCCAGAATTTAATCATCTGATTCTCTCTCGATTGGATGCTTACGCTTGATTTGAGGAAGCGGAGCACGCAATGTTCTTGAAGTTGGAGTCTTGGAAGAAAGTTTGTATCTTAAAAGAAGCTTCAATCTTCGTGGGAAGTTGAAGTCTTGAAAAGCTTGTAGAAGTTGGAGTCTTGGAAGAAAGCTTGTATCTTCAAATGAGCTTCAATCTTCAAGGATGGTCTACTTCGGGAGTTAGGGAGTCTTCTAGTTCTTGAGAGAATTCTCTCTAGACCTTGTGAAGTCAAAAATTTCCAACCCCTTATAAATGAGGAGAACTCAGTTCTATGGCTTTATGAACTTGAGCATGGTTGGTCAATGGACCAGACCCATGGGTTCAACCACATGAATTTGAGTTATATTTAATCTTTGAATTCAATTAAACTTATTTTTTGGCTTAATTGAACTTAGTCCAACTAAATAATATTTAATAGAATGAAAACATGGTTCGTCAATGGACCAGACCCATGGGTTCAACCACATGAATTTGAGTTATATTTAATCTTTGAATTCAATTAAGCTTATTTTTGGGCTTAATTGAACTTAGTTCAACTAAAGAATATTTAATAGAATGAAAACATGTGGAATTATTAGAATTGATCAATTTATATTTTCAATTTTTAATTTGAGACACATGTCAATTTTAATTAGTCACAAATTCAATTATGTGTACTTTTCATGGTTGATTTCATAAATGATGTGACAATTTGTTATTGATTTCAAAATTTCTTATTCAACACAATCATTTAATTAGTTTTAGCAACCAATTTTCAGAAATTTATACCGTTTCTTCAATATACATGTTTTCAAAGGCATAAAAAAATATAACAAAAAAACTATATATCATCAACGTAAGGATGTATTAGCCATGAAATTAAAAGTTAAAACTATTAAATATTTTTTATGGTCTATGAATCAAATAAATACAAATTTGAATTTAGGAACCAAATTGCAAATATAAGAATGTCTAAGGGAATAAATAAAATGTGTAAAGGATTAGGATATATGGGTGTAAATAGCTAGGATGGGTTAGAAATATTTTAAAAAATAACAAAATAAATTAAAATATTTACAATTTATAGTACAATGATAGCCCGTGATAGCCACTGACTATTCATGTCACTAATAGAAGCTATAGCTTGTCAAGTTGTTCGAGTTATTTCAATTAGGAGCTATTCTTTTTGTTACTAGTTATTGTAAACTATTTGATATTCTTAATTTAGAAAATAAGTAACACAAATTAAATAATTTTTTAAACCAAATTGCAAAAGGAATGTTTAATGGTGTAAAAGAAAAATGTTTTAAAATAGATGAAAAAATGTAGGATTACTAACAGATTCAGACATTTTATATAGGGGTATCAGACACTGATAAATGTTCCAACAACATTGATGTAGTAATAAAGAAAGACGGACAATTTCCACATGATCATTAAAAAAGAAAAGAAAAAAAATACATTTTTATGAAATATTGTTGAGAGTAGAAGTTTGATAATAATGGAATATTGTTGAAGGTGAAAGTTTGTATCAACATTTTTAAAAAAAATAAGTTAGTGTTTTATTTTTTACTTTTTTTAAAAATTATCTTCCTAAATCCTATTATCTTCAGATCTTTAAAATTTAGAAAGAAAAATCAAATTATTATTTTTAGAAAATCATTGAAATTTAGAAAATGATTAATTTATGGAATAAAATCTATTTTGTGACGATTTAGAAAGAAATATTAAAAACTATTACGTTTGTAATACGAAACAATCAAACTCTTAACCTGGTGGTTCATCTTCTACACCAAAACTAAAAATTATTGAAAATAAATATTATTTAATATATATTGTAATATGACATTTTCAGGAGTGGTGTGTTTTTCACAAAGGTTGATTTAATCCCTATCATCAGTTGATCATTACAATTATTTAGCCAATTTTGATTCGACATTCAAAATATACACATTAAAAGTGAACAAAACGTCAGAAAAGCTTAGGTATAAAATACACTAAAAAGTGAAAAGTGAACATGAAATCGAGATCGCTGTCAAACAAATAAGAAACAAGAAATTCATCATAAAAATCTCCTACGGTTCGATCAAGAACTCATGAACCGAAACAATTATACCACTAATTCTACAAACTTTCCTTTCAATCTTCTAACAATTTCTTTGTACTGTGATAGATAAAAAGTTCTACAACGTCCTAGTAAAAAAACAATGTGATAGACAAATCTTTTAAAAAATCACCAAAATGATCAAAAACCTCAATCAAAGATCAATGAACACATACGTAACAGCAGAGAGATACGCAGTCCAAGCCAAACATGGCTTCATCAGATCCTTAGCAAAAGGATTAACTCGCTTGAACGCCCGATAACAAGCAAACAGAGTCACACAATCCAAAACACAGAACAAAAACGCAATCACCACAGACCGAATCACAAGCACCAGAGGATTCCAAACGACGCTGAGAGAAAGGTGCGCGATGTAGAGGGGAAGAGCATTGGAACCGCCATGGAAACCACCGTCCGCCCAAACGAGCCAAGCTGCGAGGCCAACCAGAAAGGAGGAGCCAATGGAGGAAAGTTGGATGAGCCAGAGTGGCCCTATCCAAATCGGACGGTTACGGTTGGGGTAATGGCGAGAGGAGCGGCCAAAGAGGAAGATGACGGCGATTGTGAGGGAAACAGGAATGGCGACGGAAACGGCGAGAGAACGGAGAGCTCTCTTGGCCTTGGTGTATTTGGATTCTGGTCGGGATTTGAACGGGGGATTGGAAGAAGCCATTGTTGATTTGAGAGAGAGAGAGAGAGGATTGGGAGATTCTGAAAAGAGGGAATTGGAAAAATTAGGGCGAAAAACGGGAATGAAATTTGAGATATTAAAAGGAAGATTGAACGTTACGGAGAAAATTCAGGTGTTTTTTTCTTAAGGACCTTCCGTTGCATCTGCATGGCGAAATTTCTTCTTCTTCCAAGAATGCATAATATTCTAGCCTTACACTTTAGTCCTCTGTTTTAAATTCCTTTTCATTTACACCCTTAAACATTCTCCTATTTTCAATTTAGTCAACTTAAGTTCATTTGATTTTGTGATCTCTACTGGGGACTAATTTGGTTTTTCCCTTTATTGCATCATATCTTGCTTTGAAGATTATTTCTATAATTGAAACTTAAAGAGTTTGTAAAATGTGTAAATAAAATGATTATGTTTGTTGTTGATATACAAAACTAACACTACTTTTATATAGTTGTATTTCTTTTGAAAAACTTATTAGCTTCCTTGTCTTTCTACTTCGCAACGCTTCTCTCTTTGTCTTCCTCCACATCTTGCTTTGCTTGGTATTGTGTTTAGGTTCGGTTGCTATTACTCCCAAGATTCGTTTGGCATCGCATTTCTTCAAAAAGCTATTAGGCTTTTCGTATCTATACACTATAATGCTTCTTTGGCTTCTTTAAATATATTGCTTTGTTTAGTATTGTATATTCGAGGTTTTGTTGTTCCTTCAAAGTTTCGTTTCTTATTATCACTGTTCTCCATAGTTTACAAATTTGTGCTTCTCTCTTTAACTTGTTTGTCAAAAGTTTACTCTTGGTGATATTACATTCATATTCGTTTGTTCTTTCAAATCTACGTTTCTTATCATTCTTCGAAGAAGGAAACCCCACAAAACAATATTTGACGACTTTGTTTTTTAGCTCTTTCCTTTTGATAACTTTGTACATAATGAGCCTCAATTTCCTTCCCTTGTTTTCTAACGCCTCTACTTTCCCTGATAATAATTGCCTCCATTTAATTGACTCTTCCTTATAGCTCTTTTCTCCATTTAATTGACTTTTTAATTTTGTTTCATAAATTATTAATTACATGCGTGAGATCATTTTCTTTGAATTATTTTTCAATATGCATCAATTGGTCAACAGTACAATGTGAGAGAGTATGGTCTAAATTAAGTGACGTATATTAGTTTTGCCAACATCTCCAAAAAAACCTCATATTATCTATAACTTCATTAATAGAAACGTCATTGTTACAGAAGGGTACTAGAGAAATTTTACTAATTACTTCAAAAGACATCTTTCTTCACAGCGATGAAAAATATTTCTAACAGATGAATATTTCCTAAGACTTTTTGTTTTTTTTTTTTGTTTTTTGTTTTGTTTTAGTCTAAAGAAGAGAGAGGCTGAAGATTTATATATATAAACATACATACATGCACACATGTGCCTCTTACATTATCTGGCCGTTTAATATATATATATATATATATATATATAGTTTGTTTTTTATTAAATATTAAAAATTTGTGTTTATACATAGAATATATATCCTTGTTTTTTTAAAATTGTAGGTTGGCATTACCGCTTATTGTTATATTTTATAAATAATTTTATTTTTTTTCTAACCATAACAATTTCTTTTTTATTTTTATTATTTTCATATATGTACACATTGTTAACACGAGATTTCAAATAAATGCAATTCGTGAAATTTAATTTTGTATATTGATTTGTATACTGGATACATTTTTTAATATTTACTCATTTGATGGTTTCTCTCGAATACAAATTAAAACTTATAATTTCTTGATCTTCGGTCTTTAGGATGTTGTAGTTGCAAGTCTACTTGAGCTTCAGTCTTCTGAATTCAAGAAAAGTTTGATCTTTCATGTCTTCAATATTTCAGAAGATGATCTCGAAGTTAATAAGAACTTGCACGTTTTAAGAGCTTTATATAAGTTTATATCTTCAATTCTTCATAGTTTCAGTATTTCATAGCTTTAATTATTTCTTCAACCAAAGATCTTCAAAATGAATTGGAAGGTCTCTATTTATTGGGACTTTAGCTAGACTTCCTATTATTTCTTTGCCCAGTTTTTACATCGGGGGGCTTGAATTGGTTGGATATGATGAGAAAACTTGAGTATCCAAACCCAATTAAATTATGGATATCACAATTTTACTATAATAATGTGGCGCGATTTAATTGACCAAAATTTATTGTTTAACACACATATTTATATAGCAATATTTTTTAAATTTTATTCATTTGATAACTAATGTATTGGTTTTAAATCTATTAAGACTAAGGTATATAAACACTATCTCACATCTAAAATTTTGTTTTAAATTTACAAGTTCAATCATTGGTCTTTAAAATTATGATTAATAAATATAACCTTCAATTTTAACCCTAATAAATTGGTTTAGAATGTTTAATAGATGTACAAACTTACAATTTAGTATCTAAAAATAGCATAAAATATAAAAAAGGCTTAAAATTAACTATTGTATTATACATAAAAAAATATATTTTTGTTTTTAATCGAACTTCAAATTTTTAATTTTCTAGCCAGCCGTTACATTTTGTTTCTAAAAAATGTATGATACATAAATCGATATGTAAGTGATCTAATGTATGTTTTCTAAAGTTCAGGAATTATATATGACATAAAAGTTGAGTCAAAATTTTAACTTCATATAAAGTAATATATTTAACATGAAATTTTGGATCTAATAACTGTTCGTAGGTAAATCATTTATGCTCGTTTTGGCAAAATTATATGATTTGAATATTTTATCGAATCTACAAATTAAATCTATAAATCATAAATAAATAAAAAAAATCAATTTATCTTTTTTATTGCTGATTTTAGTTTTATTTTTTCATCTTTTTAACAATTGTTTTCTATTTCTTTTTTCCTCGTTTTTTACTATTTTTATTCTTTTTATTTTACTTTTATTTTTTATATAGTAAGAAGCATAGTAAAAAGTTTTTATAAAAATAAAATTAATAATGAGATTAAAAATACTAATCTAAATACGTTGATTCAATTTTAATTCATATACTTTAAATATTAAATTTAAATCCATATAATTCTTAATAAATTTTCAATTTAGTTTCTCAAAATATAGTTTTTTTAAAATTAAATTATTGTAAAATAATTACAATAAATTTAATGGAAAAAATATAATATGTTAAGATATATTTTAAAAATTATAGTAACAATGTTAATTGATAAGAAATAAAAATGGAAGAAATGAAAAGAAAAATGAACCATAAATAAGTAGGGGTTATGATTTAGTATAGAAGTCGAAATATGAAAAAGGTTATTTTTAAAATAGTAAAATAAATTAAAATATTAATAATTTTTTTATTCTTTCAATCAAATGTTTGTTATAGATAGAATTTGAAACTTTGTTATAACATATAAATATTTTATGTTAAATTTATTATTTTTGACAATTTTCTTTTAAAAAATGTATAGACTATTACTTCTTAGGATAGTTATGGTCGTGGTCGTGGACAAAATGACTTAGAAAAGTGTATTTTATAAATTGATATTTGATACATCCAATGAAATCAATATATTTTTTTAAAAGTTAAAATATGCAAATAGTCCAAAGATATATTTAGGCTTAGGGTTTGTCTTCTAAATTTTAGGGTTTTTTCAGCACGCCTCTTTCTCCCTTTCGGATAGTTCGTTTCCTCTGTTGTGCTTGCGGTTTGTTCTCTCTCTTTAGCCTTAAGAGTCATTTGCTCTTTTACTTCTTCAATCTCATTCCAATTTTTGTTCGCTAATCTGATTCCAAAATTTAGGGTTCATTCACTTATCAAGATGCAGAACGAAGAGGGTAAAATCACAGAGCTTTATATTCCCAGAAAATGGTTCGTAATACAACTATTATTTGTCTCACTTTGATGATTCTGTCGCTAACTTTCATGTGGGTTGAACTTTTTCATGAGTTATTGTGTCGTTGATGCAGCTCCGCAACGAATCGCCTGATTACTTCCAAGGACCATGCTTCTGTTCAGATCAACATTGGGCATTTGGATGAGAATGGCATCTACACTGGGCAATTTTCTACTTTTGCTCTCTGTGGTTTCATTCGGGCACAGGTGATTGTCCTTCCCCTCTATTTCTCTCCTTGTTGTTGGGTTTGTACCGAAAGGATGCAGTTTTTAATATGTGATATATTTGAGCATTGACTTGGAACGGGGCATTTTATCTTTACTCTGTCTTGTTGCAAACTTAAAACTAATTTTCATGCGCTTTGTTGCGTAGAAAGCGTGGTTTAAGAACGATGGATTGAACTTGGTTATGATTGAATTCGTCGGTATTTGACTTTAGTTCTTCTAGTAAAGGGTGTGCATTTGAGAATGACTTATTCTTCTTGGCCATTTGATTCTCTGCTGGCTACTGGCTGTGTTTTTATATATAATAACAAACAGGTTTATTCAGTCGTCTGTGATTCCTGTTGCCTGATATATTATGAAGCACCGTTTTATGGACGGCTGTAGACTGTAGGTAATTGAAACTAATCACGACTAGTAAAATGAAGAATATGATAAATTTAGAGTTGGACTACATCATAGCCTTACGAAAGAAATCTTGAACATTTATAAACTACAATCTATAGACAGTAATTGAAAAGTACTAGATGAAACTTGAAAGTGAAAGAAAATGATAAGAAAGGGTAGAAGTTTGAATAAATGAGTCTCCAAAGGCTTTCTCCTCCTGCCTCTGCCCTCTTGCTTTTTCTTGAATGGTGGAAAAAGCCATTGTAGATTTATAATCAAGAGTTAATACTAAAGCATGGCCCTAGAAAAGAAATATCAAACATAGCTAAAGTACTGATGGGAAATGAAAGAGTGAGAAGGAAGGGTAGAAGCCTCGAAAATGAGTCTTGAAAGACCTTTGACATTTGCCTTCGTCTTCTAGCTTCACTTTGAAGGGGGATAGAAGTCACTGCAGTGTACAAAATTTTCATGTCCATAATCCATTATCTTGTTATTTCTTTCCTCATACTCTGGAATCTGAGTTGAAGCCGTACAAGATTTTCCTGTTATTTTCACTGTGTCGTTGATGCTACTGATTTTGGCCATGTAGCTGTCTAGAATCTTGCTATATAGTTCAATCTCCATGCTTTGGAATCTGACCTGATGGGGGTGTTTGAGGCTTCTGTTGATATGAATTGATGTTTCCTATCATAGCTTGAACCATGTCTTTTGCTGTTGCTTGAATATTTCACATACTTGACTGGGTTTTACATATTTCATTGCATTATCTGGCCTCATGGATGTTTGTCTTAATCCTCAGCTTTCAAGTTCTCTATGGTGATATTGATGTACTCATGGTGCTTTCTTATATTCTTTGTAGGGAGATGCTGACAGTGCACTGGATCGTCTCTGGCAGAAGAAGAAAGTTGAAGTGCGTCAACAATAGATGATTGTGCCGTTCTGGTTTATCTCTATATCAAAGTTTTCAAGTATAGAGATACACTTTTAAGATTTTTTGAACCACTCGTAATCTTTTGACAATTTAAACTCGTTAGTTTCTTTAAATGCAAACTCAACTTCATTGAGTCTGGACAAGCAATGATGAGTCAAAAGAGGACCACAACTAAGTTGAATGAAATACGTTGAAGTTCATTTTCCATTAAAAATATTTAGCAGAGAGACTCCAGTCTCTCTCTCAATTTTGAGACAACTCTCGAGCCCTAATTCACTCACCATATCTTGCTTTTCTACTCCATTCCTCTCCCTCAACTAATTACTAACACCTTTAATATTCGTAACCTTATTCCCATCAAAATATAAAAATCAATGCTTTAAACTTATTTGAGAGGTGATTATGATGCATATTTGGATTCTTTCTTCAACATTTTAAGAAGTTGGAAATGTTCATGTTATTGCAACTTTTGACATTACATGAATATTTAACCATGATCCTTGACATTTAATCATTGTTATATTAAGCATAGATAAGGTTTGAACTGCATATCTAAAATTAAACTTGCATCTCAATTGCATTTTGTGTATAGTATTTGGGAACTGAAACGTGATTTAGAAAAGAAAAAAAAAAGTGAGAGATGTGATTGAGAATGTTAAATAATGGAGTTGCGTGTGGAACTCTAGTATCTTTGAACATGTATTTGTCTGCTTTCGTAAGCATAAAACCTAGCATCACTTTCTAATTTCTATTACTAGATGTTAAATGCAAATCTAATCTTTGATACAATTATGTCACATGGATTCAACTTTACCATATATTTTAAAAAATGCCTAGCATCACAATTATTTATTATTAATTTAGAACTTTTGAATGTTTTTATTAGGTAATTTATTTTGAATTTGCCAAGTTTGAGAACACCATACAAGGGCTTCCTTTAAGAAAAAAAAAAAAGTTGGGAGATCTTAAACATATTGTGTCTTTTTCAAATTTTATTTTTGGTTGCGAAGAATATAAATCCATTTTTTTTGTTTGTTTCCTTATTGTTTTTAAAATAATAATTCTTTTTTATAATTATTATCTATAAAAGTCTGGCTTAATTTTGTTTTTAAACTATCAATTGACTACATTAAGTATTTTCAGTTAATTTTTAAAATAATAGAGACAAAAATATATTGTAATTTGACATATTATATGAAAAATCCTAATTATTTCACAGCAATTTTTTTGTAAACATTGAAAGTTTTGAACATTCCTATAATATTGGGTCCTTCTGATCATAGAGAAACACCTATTTTAAAGTTCATCCATTCATTTCCATTCTCACCTGAAATCAAGTTTGAAATTCGGTCAAAAGTTTAAAATCATAGTCTAAAAAGTGTTTAAACCCAACAAATCGGAGTGTTATAGAGTAAAAAGAAAAAGAAAAACTATTTAACTTTTAGTCAAAATGACATGAAGAATGATTTTAAGTTTTATTCAATCATAAAACTAACTTGGAAAATCCACTTGCAAGTAATCAAAAAGCAAAGAACCAATGTGAACAACATCTAAAATAATTTTCATTGATATGTACTAAAATTAGCGAATCCCATATTTCTTTTCTTTGAACTTCAAATCAAATCCTCCATTATGATTTGTTATTTAAATAATAATAATTTAGGGTGGAGGAAAATATAAAGAAAATGATCTCTCTTTTCATGTTCATGATGGATGCATTTGATTTGATAAAAGCCTCAAGTTTTTGTTTTACTTTCTTTCATTCTTACAATTTTATCATTATCATTATCTAATTTTTATGTCACGTTTTTGGTTTCACATGTAATAGTTAATATATAATTCATATATTAAAAACTATTTTGGTTCTTTCAGTGGCTGAAAAGCCATACCAAATATTCCAATCTTGGCTCCTCCAAGCTTCAAAATCATTTTGAAGTTTTAGTGGGCCAATATCAAACTAATTTGATATTTTCTATTATTAATTTTTTTTATGTGTATAGTTTTCCTAATTAATAAGTTTAATCCATGTATTAATGAGTTTGTACTTAGGGTATATTATCAAATAGAATAAAAAAGGTCACTTATACTTCAATAAGAAGATTATATATATTTTGTAATTTTCTAAGAAAAGTTATTAGGGTTGGGAAATTTGAACCTTTGATAAGTGTTAATTTATTATTATTATCATTATCATTATTGCTTTGGATTTTTTTATTGTGTCCTTTCTCTAACCAAAAAGACAAAATCGAGAAGAAAAAACAAAGTCATATTGTTCATTTTGGCACATGACTTCACCACACTCAATCATTGGGAACTTAATCACATTTCTTTTTTAGTTCTCATTCCAACTTTGATCGATGTTAACCAAAATATAATCACGTTAGGTTTTCGATGTCACAAAATACATATCATCTTAGTCTTAAATAGTACAAAGATAATCGTTCATTGTATATATATTGATATATATATCATAATATTTCTAGTATTCTTTAGTTCGTGTGGGATTTTGTTTGTACTTAATGAGGCAAGTTAAATGTGACGGAAATATTAGGCTATTGCTTGGTTAGTGATATTTGAAAATGGTAGAATAATCCAAGAAAAACACGGATGCATTTTACGTTTTTAATATTTTAGGACATACACTTCTTATTTGATTTAAAATTAATACACATGATTTTAATCCATAAAAGAGTTACCACGTATTTATAAAATATAAAATTGTTTTAATTACTACATTAGTGTTAAGTTAAATCTAAGCTAGGGCTTTTTGAAAATTAAAAAAATATATTTCATTGCAAAAACTCAGAAAAAAAAATTCACTATATATAAATATTTTTGTAAATTTTACTATTTTAACGATTATCCTACTATTAATCCATTTATGAAAATTTATTTCATAAGGTAACTATATATATTATTTCACAATATCATTTAAATTCTACAAAACTAAAATGAGTTTATAATATGATCAAAATAATTATATTGATAACTTGTTTTTCGTAATAATAATAATATATTAGTGTGATATGAATTTTAAAATTTGATTTAAAAGAATATGAATAGATTGATATGTAGTTTCTAGAATTTTCATATCACAATATATCATGTACAAATTTTTCTATAAAGAAGTGAATCAACAAAAAAAAAAAAATTTCAAATAACTCTCCAATAACAATAATTTTTTTAATAATGAGAAAAACTATTGACAAAATTAATAGTGACTAAGTCATGTACTGCCAGAACATGATTCAGCTCACGTGTGTGACAAAGTCTTAAAACCCTAGCTATCGCCTATTCTAACTTCTATCCTTTCACATAAATAAAAATCCTACGTTACATCTTCCCACAAAAATAAAAATCCTACGTCTTCCAGCGTCCCCCTCTTATTGTCGTTGTTGTCCCACCATTATTGACTCAGGTCCAATTGCTTGAGTTGCATGTATTATTTTTTTAGTCAGTTATTTATTTATTTATAATATCCAGTAATTAGATATTTTGTATATTTTATAACATATTGTTATTATTTTTTTACCCATTAGATGGAGTGATGGTCTACTTGCATTTTAACAATTAGCAAATATGTTAATATATCGATTAGCAAATATTTGATCGTCTGATAGACACTCAATTAGTAAAGTATTACAGGATCGAATAGTACTTTTTTTTGTTGTTGTCTACTTATCTTTGTTTTTTTTAACAAATTAATTGAACACTATACACAATGTGGCATTCACGGGATGATGGTTGTGCACAAGGAGAAGAACACATGAGCCAACTATATTAGATGATTGTTTTTTTGGATAAACAACGTCAATTACAAAGACAATCGCAATGACTCTTACTATTATTGTATGTTAAGAATTTTAATATAATTTTATAACATGCACATTATTTAATTATATTATTTGTAATCATTCGAATAATTTTGTTCAAAACTCTCTCCTTCTCTATTCTCACTTTCAAACTCTTTAGGCCAAACACAAAATTTTTATATATTTTAATATTTTATCTCCTTTATACTCTCTTAGAATTCTAAGCTTAATAATTACAATTATTCAACTTTCTAAATGAAATGAAATAAAATAACTAGAAATATAGACGTCATTGTTATTTATTATTTATTATTTTTTGTTAAAGGAATATTCAAGTTGTTTTTTAAAACTCTACAAATATAAAAAGTCAGAATTATATATATATATATTTGAACCAACATTTTGCCAACAAATTGTCTCTAACTCATTAACTTTTGTAAAGCACATTAAGTTAAAATCTAAATTTTTGGTTATACCTCTCATTTAATACGTATTATGTTTTTGGTTTTTATAAGTATAAATTGAAAAAAACTATATCTAATGCTATTTATGATAGAATTATAAATGAAAATCACAATAAAATTTTAAAAGAAATTATTCACGATTGAAATCCAAAAAAATAAAATAAAATTAAACTATGCTTAATTTTCATATTTTTTGGAATTTTGACTAGATATATATATTTTTTATATCCGCAAGTCTTCGAACCAGTTTAGACAACCTAAAAATTTTAGGTAGGCGAAAAGTGGATTAAAAAAAACTAAGCGATAATATTGTTAGTAAAATTAATTTAAAAAACTAAAGGATTATTAAACAACCTAAAGACACGTTTGATATTTATTTGATGTAGCTAATTTTTAAAAACAAAAAAGAGTTGTGTTTGAACATGTGTAGGGTTAGAAATGAGAAGAAGAAGAGATGATAATTACAAAATAGTGAAACAACAAACAACAAAGATGAGGAGTACATCTCCATAGAAGGCAAGTTGGGGCAACACACTAAAAAAAGAAAACAAGAAAGAGTTAAAAAGAAAGTAGAGGATAATTTAAGGAAGAAAACAATTAATAAAAAGCAAGGTTGTATCAATTGATTAATTAATTATTAATAAGGAAGTTCATTGATTTAAAATTAAACTAAAAGCTAAACATTGAATAAGCAAAAATTGGTAACCAAAAAAAATTCTCTAAATTTAGGAGAGCGTCTTCCTGTCCATCCAATGCCCCTTCGCCTTTAACGTACCACTCACATACACAGATTCTCCATTTTCTATTCTCTTTGCTTTCACTCTTCTCTTCTTCTCCATATGCATTCTTCTTCTCTTCATCACCATTCCCTTCACTTCCTTCCTCATCCTCAGCACCCTCTCTGGTTTGTTTCTCCTTCTCTTTCTCTCTCTTTTCTCTCTCTTTTCTCTATCTTTTCTCCACCTTTTATCTCTTTCTTCTTTTATCTGCTTCATTATGTTATTTCAGTAATCTCTACCAATTCTGGCGACTTTTTGCATTATTTATTTCCAACTCTCCTTTTGATTCTTTTGTTTAATTGATTGAAGCATACTTTTACTGGGTTTTTCTGACTTCTGTTAGGTTACTTTTTGTTCTTACTTTGCTGCCTACCCTCTTTTTCTTATCTGCCCTTTCTTCTTTGAATTGGGTTGTTTCCTTGATTATCTGTTTTTTGATCGTTTGATGGTGAATATATAGGTTGTGTTTGATTTTCGGATTTCTAGTTTGTGTTTAATTCGTTTTTTTTTTCTTTCTTTAAATGAGTGTCATTGAAGTTAAGAGTTTAGTTGTCATTGTTGTCGTGACTTTTTTGTTTCTGATTTGTTACTGTAATAGTTGGCACTTGGTATTTAGTAGTTTTTGTTGTTTGTGTAGTTTATGGAACTGGAATTGTGCTATTGTTTTACTGTTTGGTTTTTCTTTGCATGGGTGGGTTTAATTTGTGAAAAGGACAGGAAAGGAAAGGTTATGTAAGGTAAAAAGGATATTTGAGTAACCACAACTAGGTTTAGTTAAATTCATATCGGGAAATTCAATTTGAAGGAGCAGTGGAAAGTACTGTGTGGATTTTTGTTTTCTATAAGTTGAATAGGGTAGCAAGGATGCATACTTCAATTTTCAGCCAATTGATGGATTTTTCATTTTAAGGATTAAGCTTTCATTGAGAAAAATGAAAGCATGTACTAGGGCGTTGAAAAAAAAAGCTCTCAAAAGGAAAGGAGTCTTGAGCTACAAGAAAGAGCTCGTATTCATAAAGAATGATACCCAAAGGATAATTAGTAATTACAATAAAAGGATGTCCTTAAGGACACATTAAGCCTTGCACGCCCAACCACATCTCCTCTAAAGACCTCTCAACTTCTCTAAGTCCTACCATACTTCACATATGATAGCAAACAATAAGCCTTACCACAGGGTTTTCTATCTCCCTTTATCCTGAAAAGGAGAGTTCATCAGTGTCTCCTCAATCACTATCACAGAGCAACAATGCTTGTTACACTCTGGACAAATTAAACCTTACTCTAAAGGGAATAAGAAAACTGGTATCCCCACAACAGATGATGTAGATCTTCCCCGTGTTTGTTAAAGATAATGAACATCAAGCCAATTGATTGATATTATACATACTGAGTTTAAGACCTTACAACATCACAGAGCTCCCCCCACCATTTTTCACTGTTTAGAAGTCTAAATTTCAAGTATGTGTATGCCTGGATTTATTTGGTGCTATAGAAAAGACAATCGAGTTTGACCTTTCAAATCTAACTAACTTAACTTTGCCATTTTTATTATGAAAGTCATTAAAAATGAATGTATTTGTTGTAACAGTCATATAGAATGCTTCAAGAAGCTTCAACAAAACCCGAGGGAGAACTTGAAGTTAGCTTCGGTTATAAATGCAATGGCAACATAGGTGAAATTCATGATGTTTCTGACAAGTTGGAGATCCAGTCTGGACTTCCAAGGGTCAGCAGTTTCTCTTGCTTATCTGGGGCTGCCTTGAGTGCGAATGCCACCCTAGCGAACACAAATATATGCAATGGGTTGATAGGAGAAGAAATTCTGCCAACCTGGGATTCTCCTAACTCCTTCCGTAAGGTTCCCTCATCGCCTACTCTTTCAAGGTTGGATATACTGTCAACGTCTCTGCAGAGTAGTCTGTCAAACTTAAGTTGCAGTCCATCTACCCCGACCTCTGATTATGATTCATACTTGTTGAAATCCATGAGTGCTCCATCTGGAGGTGAAGGTTTCCTTAATGTTAAGGAAGTGCAAGTGGCAGGTGGAGCTGCTGGTGAGGACAGGGTCCAAGCTGTTTGTTCTGAAGAAAATGGATGGCTATTTTGTGCAATTTATGATGGTTTTAACGGAAGAGATGCTGCTGATTTTCTTGCTGGCACATTGTATGAAACCATCGTATTTTATTTTAATCTACTAGATTGGGAAGCCAAGAATGAAACCTCTGACGGTTTAGACATGGATGGTTCACATCTTCTTGATGATAGTAACATTACTCAAGGAAGATTTTCTCCTTTGGGAAACAATAGTAAAATTACTTCCGATATCCACAATGTGTTAGACAACCATTCATATGCCAAAGCAGGAATGAAAAACTACCCTCTAAGGCATGGGGTGTTCGATAGCCTCCAGCGTGCTCTTAGTCAAACAGAGAATGATTTTCTGCACATGGTAGAACAGGAAATGGAGGACCGCCCTGATTTAGTTTCTGTTGGGTCATGTGTTTTAGTTGTCCTTCTTCATGGAAAGGATTTGTATACGCTAAATTTGGGTGATAGTAGAGCAGTACTAGCTACCCTTGATGAGGGTTCTATGAGAAGGAACAGGGGTCTGAAAGCTGTCCAGCTCACTGAGAGTCACACTGTGGATAATGAACTTGAAAGAGCTCAGTTACAACATGATCATCCTGATGATCCGACAATAATCGTTGGTGGCAAAGTCAAAGGAAAACTGAAGGTGACTCGTGCTTTTGGAGTTGGCTACTTGAAGACGGTACGCGACAGTTATTGATTGCGTGCCTGTCAGTATGGCCATATTCTCATATAACACAATATCATTTCTCTGTTTGTGCAGTGTATAGAAATTTAATAAATAGAGTAGAGGCACTGTCTTAAAATGCTAATAATGATGCAGGTTGTTCCTATTAAAGAAAAAGGAAAAAAGAAAAAAGAAAAAGGATGCAAGTTGCTAAACAAAATAGAATTTTTTGTTGCTGACTAAGTCTTCATGCTAATTGATAATACCTGCGTGATATTTTACTGTAGCTATGTCTTGTATGTACGTTCTGTATTTGAATCCACCACCCCATCCCGTACTTGTAAGGATTCTATCTTTTCTTCTCCTGTTACTTCGAACCTCACCTGACCTTGGTAAAATCCATATCAGCTCAGGACAGAAAAATCAATATGCATGATCACTTTTATTATATATAGGACATGAATTTTCAGGACAAAGTTGATGTGGTATCAATGCTAAAAATGGTATTCATTTCTGAGTGAACCAGGTAACGTCATCTGCATTCTGGAAATTATTTTAGTCCATCATAAGTTTGATTATTATGCATTTATTTTCTCTGCAGAAAAAATTTAATGATGCTTTGATGGGTATTCTTCGAGTTCGTAACCTAATAAGCCCTCCCTATATTTCCACTCAACCAGCATTGTCTATCCATAGGATATCAAAATCAGATTGCTTTGTTATAGTTGGAAGTGATGGTTTATTTGACTTTTTTGGCAATGAGGAGGCAGTGAACCTTGTCCATTCGTATATCTTGAGCAACCCAACTGGTGATCCTGCAAAATTTTTACTGGAGCAGCTTCTGTTGAAAGCAGCTAATTGTGCAGGTGAAATCCAAATCGTTTTGTGTGAAATATTTGGATCGTTTCCTAATTTATATTAACGGAAGTGAAATTTTACTATTTATTAACTTATTTTTGGCATGATATTATCATGAATGCACGACTGAAAAGAGTAAGACAACTTTAAAGCTTTTACATTTGATGTCATATGTTGACTCCGGTCTAGAGTGTTGAACTTAGTTATTTATGATGTTTTTAGCAGTTAGCAGAAGTCA
Organism: Cucumis hystrix; assembly: GCA_025688845.1. Taxonomy (NCBI): domain Eukaryota; kingdom Viridiplantae; phylum Streptophyta; class Magnoliopsida; order Cucurbitales; family Cucurbitaceae; genus Cucumis; species Cucumis hystrix. Next base: position 4,773,283 of record CM046888.1, on the reverse strand, counting down.
ACTTTTCATTTTGTTTTATTGCTCATTTTCTTAGCTAAAAGTTTCTTATGTGTCTAAAGCTAAGCATTCTCTTCCAGTTTTCAATAAAAGGTGAATTGTCAATTCCTTGCGACAAGATAAAACATTACAAACCTTAGAATCTAATGGCAAAGTAAACGTACAAGAAAAAAGACAATTGCTATCATTTAATTCCCGACCAAAAGGCTAATACTGTTGGAACAAATTGGGGTTAGAATTAGAGTACCCTTACCGGTTCTATATTGTATCCTCTTATCCGTTCTCACCTAGGATAATCTTTTGAAGAGGTGTTCCTTAATATTGTAAAATACTAGTCAGTAGCCATTATTTAAGGATACCGACATTGAGTACAAGTTCAGTGAAAACACTGCCCTTTGATTCTGCTGTTTGGCCAGGTGGAGAAATTGTACTCATGTTATTTCAACTGTCAATTTTATTTAATTTTTATTATGAGCTTTCTAATAGATTGTGTAGTTATTGAAACCCACACATCTTAAGAGGTGTTTGGAGTGTTGAGTTGTTTATTAGAGTATCTGGGTTATACTAGTCCGAGTTTGAATTGTAAACTACTTTAGTCTAAGTAGGAAATAGTATGCACTGTAAGAAAGAATGATTTAAAATTGTAAAACTTGACGTGTGTATAATAACTCACTTGAAGTTGACGTGTGTATAATAACTCACTCCACTCACTTGAAGTTGGGGACTCAAACACCCTTTCCGTGTTTTATTTTCTTCGCATCAGCTACTTCATAAAAAGGATTAAAAATAAATAAATAATTACTTGTTTAAGACAACGAGGTGTTTTAGTATTTTCCTCATAAGTAGACTAATCTTGTGCTTATAATTTGAAATTTTCATATCTGTTTGTATCGATTGGAGCTGATGATGAAAGAACTTATGTTTTATAGGTTTTAGCAAGGAAGAGTTAATTACCATTCCAGCCGGCAGGAGAAGGAAATATCATGATGATGTAACTGTTATTATAATCATCCTTGGAACAAATCAGCGCACCACAAGGGCATCAACTAGCATGTAAGCTTAAATTTGGCTGTTTTTGCCTGCATTAGCTCATTTTTATTTCGTAGTTATGCACTTAGACCTGTGGTGGTAGTTCTCATACTATATGTATCTAAGTGAGAAACAATTGATTTTGATAGGGTCCTTGTGTTTCTTTTCATTATTTGGCTCAAAATCTGATCAAAGAACCTCTTGTTCTCAGATCAGGTTCTTGTACTTTTACAATAAAATACATTTTAATTATAGCGAAGTCTCTTATTCTTAGAGATAGTGGCTGAAAGATCTAAGAAAAGTTAAAAGTTTGGATGTAACCACAAAGGACTGTCTTAGGGTCTGAATGATATCTCTGAAGATTCTAATCACAAAGATCATTGTTTCTTCTCCATTGTGGTCAATCTCTCTTTTCAAGTTAAATACGCTTATTCTAAGTTGCAACAAGCCAAATGTCGCTAACTGGATAAGGCATATATTACAAGTTTGATTTTTCACTCACATTTTGCACTTCTTGTAGGATCTGCTAGATTCTGCATTTTATTTTGATATATTCACCAAGTTATGGATCCGTGTATCTTTCCTCTACCATGTAAATATCATTATATTCTTACACCATCCCAGCAATGGCCACTAAATTAAATTAACTTACTGGTTGGTCCAAGATGCACAAAATATTAGGGGGGAAAACGGTCCTTGAATGCTAATATTATTGTATTCTGAATTGCTTGGATCCAAGATACTGGGAACTGGGAAGTCTCTGGTAATTACATACTATTTTAACTTTTTCTGCCATTTTCTCTTTAGCTTCAGATACGCCAATGTCAGATGGGGGTAGTTAGGATTTGAGTGGATAATGGAATGTTAGCGTAAAAGTAAACAAATGCATAATGCTGAATAGGTATACACAGTTTACATGGTGTAGTATAAATTCTTTTGTTCTAAATAGAAAAACTATCTCAATCTGAAAATTGTTAAATCAATGAACTTTTGGGACAAACTTGAAATTGAATAATTTTTCTAGATTACTCCTAGTTAGTGTCATTAGAAATTTGCAGAAAGTTTCACTTGATAGAGAGCACAATAAACCTAAATGTTCTTTTAAACCAAAAATTAGAAGCATCCAGCCCTTCAAAACTTTTCTACTTGCTAACCTTCCTGTCATTCTGGATCTCACTCATTTACATCTATACTCATCCTCCGCTGTTTTACTACATAAAACCAGCACTTCAAATTACCATATCTTGCCCTTGTTTTCGATATTGTCTTGATATTAGTACATCACATGATGAAGCATCCATGGGCATTCTCTTCACTGAAATAATCCAGGTACGTCTGTGGCTTTGCTTGATCCTCATAGTTGTCTGTCTGATCATTTGAATATGAATATGGAATCGGTGGGACATGGTAAAAAAATTCAGGACCTTTACCTAAATGAGGCGCATTGTAATTTAACCCCAAAATAGGTGGAGGGAAAATATAACCCTTTGGGCCTGTGTATATTTGGTGTGTCATTGGGTTACCATTTCTTAGGCCCACTTCTAGATCCTCATTGAATAGCCCATGTACATTTTGGGGGATTGAACTTGATTTATCACTATTGTTATTTCCTGGATGCCCCTTCATTTTCTTCTTTTCACTACTTTTGTCTGGAGAACAACCCTTTTGTCCAGTAGTACTGCCCTTGGAGCCGGAAGCCGGCGAGGCCTCCCTGGCCGGAGGTTTTTTGGGAGAGCTTCCAATATTCTTTGACTTGTTATTCTGTTCTTCATGGTTTTTCTTGACAGGGCTGACCTTAAACTCAACCTTCTTTGCTGAAGCTTTATTAGTGCCTGGACTTCTTACATTTTCTTGGTCTTTCCCTTTGTTAGTCTCCAACATCTTGATGCTCTTTTTCTCTTTTCCCGCTTGCTTTTCTGGCCATATTTCCGCATGTTTACCTGCCTTTCCCAACCTCTTGGTCAGAGTCTCAAGACTAACATTTCCAGTGACTGTAACTTTCTGTTGGTCTGAGTCAATAATGGTCGTATAAACGCCTACAAGATTAAGAAGGTTATCACTTCCAAAGCTTTAGACTAAGGGCAACTTGTAAAAGTTCCCAAATCCTATACTTAACTGATAAAAGAACTAACATGGAAGGAAAAAAATTGGAACTATCAGTTGTTAATTTTATCTCGCATTTGAAGCCAAAAACAGTAAAAGTGTACAATTTGGAATGGTACCATCAATGCTCTGTAGAACCTTTTTAACCTTCCTCTTGCACCCTTCACAGTGAATAGAAACTTTCAAGACCCAAACCTGCAAAGAAAAGAAGGGAATGAACGGGGGAATGCCTGAGGAGAAGAAAAAGAAAAAGAAAGTTAAAAACTTGGTAAGAAAGAGTAGGCATTTTCTTACCTGTGCTCTGAGTGGTTGTGAGGGTGCTGCTTCAGAACATACCACAGCCATTGGAAGGAAAGTCTCAGTTCAGTAAGAGACGGGAATGACTAAAAATCTCCTTCTGGTTAAAAAAGAGAGATTGAAAGTGAAACTATGGAGTCGAGGAGTCATTATTCCATAGATTTGCTATATACATAGTATTGAAGAAGGGAGTTCGAAAAGAGCAATGGTCTATCAAGAAAATGACAAAAGAGTAGCAGCTTTCCTAGCTTTCTCCCCGTAATTATAGTGGAATTTAAAAGCAGGCTGCCAGGTTTCACTCTCTCCCAACAAATATCCTGGAAACTCTAAAACTCTTTTTAACAAATTTAAAAAATCATCATGCATTAAATGGTCTTTTTAATTATCTGAACTACTCCCTCTCCCTCTCCCTCTTTAATCTAGATTGACCCCATTATTTAATCTTCCTTTGTATCACATTTCAAGATTTATTGTTCTTTTTCTCTTTTCACCCAATGTATAATAATACTATTATCTTCTCCCAATTAGATAATCCCTACATTCATTCACAATCACATCCTCGCCTTTTCAAGCTTACTTTGGTGCAACCCTTTCCTCTTCTATTTGACCCATTAATGACGATTGATTAATAGGAATTAAGAATACCAAGATTTGTCCAATGAGGGTTTTCCTTGTGTGGAATTTGAGAAATCTTTGCCACAGCCCATCTAAGATTTTTTTTCTTCTACGTTTTCTATTAGGTTTTGCCAGTGATTTTGGTTTTCAAATTAGGTTTTCCTTTGTCCTGTATAGCCCTACCTCCTACAAGTATTTGTTTAAAATTCCAAATCTTAGATGCTAGGAAAAGCTGTTCTTATCAAATAACTTGTTTTCATATTTTGAAATTGATTGAGATTTCAAAAGGGAATCCAAGCAAAGACATTCAAAACAAACAAAGTAAAATTTAAAAATCTGATTAAAGTGTTAGTAATCAACCTTACATTCTTGTTGTCAAGAATACAACTACGAAAAGTAGGAATAAGAGAACTAACACATCAAGACATAAAATTTGTTCCCCTTAAATTTTCAAGTGCTTAAATAGAGCTTTAAAACACTCATAATTAAGTCAATCCAAAAATATTCCATTGTAGTGTTAGGGGTGCTAAGTTGAGTTCTAAAGCATGAAGTTAATATGTTAAAGTTAGAAAGTCAAAGTTCAGCTAAAGTTTATCAACAAATGTACAAATTTCAATAGCGAACACTATTGAATTTGATTGAATTTGATGAAGTTACTTAACACTGACTTATGAAGTTAGCAGGCTAAAAACTCCCACAATCTATAGAAGAAGGTTGAAAAACTTGTAAGTATACTAAGGAGAATTTATTAGATGAATTCTCACGAAGTAGGTAGGAGTCCTAGTATCGCTAATAAATAGCGAGTCGAAAATAAATTTGTTGGCCTCTCTCTCTCTCTCATGCATTGAATGAACCACATAATGTATGAGCTGGTTAAACCATTGTTGTATTCTGTCTGTAAACAAAAAAAAAAAGGCCACATTTCCTTTAGGTAGACGTGCGGCCATGGCCAAGGGGCATCTGATGATCTCTGAGTAAAGGCAAACATAGTTAAGATGACAACTTGATACAGACAGCCCTACAGTTGTAAGTGAATTATATATTTGCAAATAAGTGAAAAGAGAGAAAACACTCCCATTTTCCCACGCAACATATATAATTTTGATTGACAGACAGAAGTTATGAAGGTAAAAAGGACAACACAATTAACAATGTATAAATGAAAACAGCAAACAGCCCCTTTACCCTTTCCTCTGTTTTGTAGCACTTCCAAGTCTTGTTTGTCATTAAACTCCTAGCTGCTCTCTCATTATCTTATATCTTATTCTTTTGTGTATAGTTTAGTTCTACAGAAATCGGTAGTTTAAATGTATGACCCTATTGTTTGAATTTTTGAGGTGAAAATAGGTGTCAAAGTTATTTTATGTTAGCTTGTATTTGGTTATATAGCTTCAGAGATGGACTTAATAACTCTAATTTTCTATAGTTTAGGTTTACATTACTTCATCTTTGTAGCTAGTCCCAAGCTTTGGTCAAGCAAACAAACTCCACATACCATATATGGGTTTGGTTTGGGTCCCTAACACCTAGGTGTGTGAAACTAGAAGTTGTTTTTAGATTATCCCACCTCTGTATGTTTTTCTAGTGGTCGAAATTTTGATTAAGTTAATTACTAGTTGATTCATATTTTAAACTTTTGAGAATTTTTTTCCTTTTCATTTTAAATTTTGGGATTAATATTTAATAAGAGGTAATAAAGGGTAATAAATAGGAGTAGTTTTAAGTGACCAAATTTGTTGGTTGAGAAAATAATAATTGATATTTTAATAATGTGAGAAAATTAAAGTGATCCCACCAACTCTGCTTCGGAAAATGTAAATTCATATCGTTGGGAAAATAAAATGAATAATGTTGATGTGCGTGTGAAGTTAAAAGTACATTTCAAATTTAAAGCTTCATTGATGTCAAGAAAACCTTTCCAAATCTATATTTTCCCAAAATAAATAAATATAAATCAAATCAAATTGTACATTATTGTACAAATTTCAATTATTTGACCATCTTTATCTTTCTTATACGACCGATATTTGAATAATCTCGTTTCATTCGTTGGATGATTTGATCAAATGTATAAACATAAACAAACATAAGTATTTTTCTTCTTACACATCTAGTAATATTTTTAGTCTATATGTATAGTTTTGGATTGTAAATGTAGGCCTCTTAATCACCAACCAATGTGTTCTATGTTATATGCAAGTTCAATTATGGTTGCTTTGGTAGATGCTCCATTATTAAGATTTGAATGAAAAAATAAAAGCTATAGTTTTATTAGCTTTATTCAGGAGATTTATTAAACTCAAATTTTCAATGAAGTTTCATTTGGGTATATGATTTTTGTGGTTGAAATTTGAATTTAATATTTAATTGCTTCGTGAAGCTTTGAAATTTATTTCTAATTGGTATTAAAAAATAAAATAAAATAATTTAATTCTAATTTCGTTTATATACTTTTGATTGATTTAAAATCATTTTCATTTTGATTCTTATACTTAAATTATGCATCTTATCCCTTCAAACTTCTCTCTTTTCTTTTTTCTTTATTGAAATTTTAGCATGACTTTATTCACTAATTTTCTTAAAATGTGATTTTCACAAAAATAAAATAAAAAATCTTAAATATAACCATGAACTTGTATTAAAGAGTTCTTATTCTATAAAAAAGTTTGTTAAATTGTGCAAATATGGACCAAAATTGGTCGCTTCTAAAAATATAAAAGTTATATTGAAAATTTTGAAAATACATGCATCAAAATAGCAAAAAAGAAAACTTAAGACATGCAGACCTTAAACAAAATATTTTCAACTCAATTAAAAATAATATACACCAACAAAGTTTAACAAACATACATCAACTAGAACTACCATACTAATTTAATTAGTTAAGCTAAAAATTTCAAACACCAATTAGAAATCAAATACAAATCTCTATATCCAACTAAAACCAAAATTGAAATTTCAAGGAACAAAAGCCTAATTTTGATACCAAAGAATTGATCTTCAAGTTTACATCAATATGATAATATACGCATTTGAATGGTGTTTGGTTCGGTTACTGTTTGTCTTTTAGAAATTAAACTTATAATCACTTCTTCCATCCATAAGTTACTATGTTTTGTTATCCGTATATGAAATACGAAAACCGCAAAAGAAATTACAAGACAGCAAATACAATTTTCAAAAAACCAAAATCACAAACCAAATAGTTACCAAAACCGAGCCTTTGCAAGAATACCTACTCTGCTACACAATTCTTTATAACTGAGAGAAATATAGAACCAAGAAACACGTCGTTCTTCAATGAATCAATGCTATGCAGTACTGAAAGTTTCTCCAACATAAACTCCATAGTTATTTAGAGAAAGAGACATAGCCAAAGAGATAGATCAGCTCTAAAGGGTGGAGATATCATAGAACACCTCAATGGGAAATATTGAAAGAACCCTATCGTTACAAAGATTGAAATTTAAATAGAGCATGATGCAAAATAGAAAAATGTGGAAATCCATCGCCTAGAGAGAACTGCTAAGATTCTCTTACCATGCAATGAAAAGCTTAGAACGTACCATGCTAAAACTGCCACTTAATTCTCAGCTTCATTACCTTTCTCCTCTGTTAAGTTATCCTTCTTAGCCTCGTCTGCATCTTCCTTGTCGCGGCTTCCCACTGGATGTTGATGTTGTGTCTTGTTATTGTCCACAGAAACATCCTGAAGCTGCCAACATTTCATAATTTTCTTCAATATATTGGTCACGAATATGGTGAGACAGTATGGGTTGGTGGTGTTTTGATGAAATTCATTTGTATATTTGAGTCTGAAAGTCAGTACTTAATAGAAATAGAACTTACACCCAAGTTCCTCAAGCTAGTAGTCACATCTTCTTGTTGCTGCTGAAGGGTAGTCCTTAGTTCTTGGAATTCCTGGTTTCATGTTACAAATTTATTGCCCTTCCAACTGGCATCAAAAAGTTTAAAGGCATATTCAATATGTGAAGCATTGCTCGCTTACCGTGCGAAGGTGCTCTACTTCAACATTAAGTGATTTCTTGAGTTCAGAGAGTTCCTGCATGAAGCATTGAAGATACGTATCAAATGCTGCAGAAACACAGATAAAATTGAAATAGGGGGGATACCGATGGATATGACCAACAAACGGGAAAATTTCATTATGATGAATAGCCTATGTGTACATTTTCTTGTAAACCAAGGTATTGAGGGATTAAATATCCTACACGATGAAAACATTAGCAGACTTGAATTGAGATCTCTTTGAAGTTTGAACTATCAAGAATCAGTTAACCAACATCACGTCTAGCCTACAGTAACCGGCTGTCCGTATGAGCCACAAGATCTGATTACAGTAGGCTTCTAGGATAACCAACTTGATTGTGGATCATGTTGACCCATTGTAGGAAACTCAAACACAAATATCTTAGAAAATGTCAAGCTGGCTGGTGGACCGTGGAGTTACATTTAAGAAATATGTGAATACATAAAAATGAATGAACAAATAGAGTAAAAACCAATACAAAATTCACCAATATTAACTTACACTGCGGTAGGTATTAACTTGCGTGTCTAGCTTTGACCTCCAATTCTGGAGATCCTGAAATAATGCTCAAACACAGGGAACGTTTACAAAATCAGAGAACAGAAACAACTAAAAATGAGCAAGGGCTGAATCAGGCTCACTGTAAATCTAAACTTCACCTGCTTAAGAGATTGAATTCTATTAAGCAGCTCTGATCTTGATTCGTTCAATTCCTGAGAACAAACATGGCAAATCTCAGAAGATCAAAGTTAAATGGCAGTTATCTCAGAAGACTTCGAAATTACACCCCACACCCAAAAGCCTTAGCTAATAAGCTAATGTATATACTTTTTATATATGTCCTTAACAATCCTTCCTTCCCATCTCTAGTTCGAAAATTAGTAGATAACCCTACAAGTAACCAATTACGAGAAACGAATAGGAAATGACACTAAAGAAGTTTGAACTCAGGACTTCCTACATTTTAGGAAACCATGTTAGTTATTAATACTACATCAGCAGGACCCGAAAACTCAAAAATCTCTTATTTACATTCATAACACTCTTTAGCTGCACAATCTGAAAAGTCCCAAACACACATAATTCATATTCTCAAAATCCCAACTTCAGACAATGAACAATTTAGTTCTCAAAAATCTTATAATTAAACTTCATAATCTGAACATCACAAGGCAAAATTCACAAATAAAAGTAATAGAGTCCAAAAAAAGGAAAAATATACATATATATACCGTAATTTTGGAGCCAATGGGGGTTAGATTCTCCTTTTTCTGTGAACAGAAGAAATAAAAATGTCAGATAGAAAAAGCAAGGGGAGAGCAAGCAATTGAAAGAAGAAGAAGATGGGTGTGTGGGAAAAAAGAAATGGGGGATAATTAAAGAGTGAAAATGAAGAGAACTCACTGCTGATAGAGGAGCAGGGGAAGGAGTGGAAGAGTCGGAGTCGGCCATAGAAGCAGGGATCGAAAAATGGAAATGGGGAAAATCAGAATGTGAAGAATTGGGAATTAGGGTTGAGATGGGGATGCGTGAAATCGAAATCGAAATCGAAATCAAAATTCAAAAGATTAGAGGAAAGAGAAAAAAAGGAAGAAAAATAAGAGAAGATGGGGACAGAGTTTGTGGAAGATTTGAAATTTGAACCAAAACAAAACCCAACGCCACACTTTGCTCACTCTCTTCCTCGTGGGTGAAACTGTGAGGAAAAAGACGGCCTTCTTCTACTTTTCTTTTTCTTTTTTTTATTTCCTTTACTAACTATTTTTTATATTTCACTTCATATATAATTATTTTAAATTCATTAATTGGTTAGTCATATCAAATTTTAAAATCTAGCTACCATACCCAAATTAGATCCAAAAACTAAAACATACTATGCAATTTCAATATATATATATATAAAATAGTTAGTGAAGGAAAGAAATTAAATTAATAAAGAGAAAAGAAATAAGTTCTTAAATTTTAAAATTGAACAAATGAGTCCAATGATATTTTAAAAATTTTCCAATTTTAGTCTTGAATTTGATAGAGTTCATTAGCAAATTTAAGATGAAACAACAACAATAAGAATCATATATTTAATAGATAATTAAACATCAATTAATGAAGTTGATAAAATTGGAGGGTGAATAACCAACTTGAATATGTCAACAAAGCAAACTATTTGTTGGATATTATTAGGTTGATGAAAATGTATTGTTTTGAAACATTATTTTCACCTCTATATGTTGTTCCTTTTCTCTCAATGTTTTAAAATTGAAGTATATTCCATTTTCAAAACTCTTTAATTTGAGAGTTTGAAAAATTATTGTATAAATTGTAGGAATGTTTTGATAAAAAGTGTTTTCCTTTATAATCGGCTGGAATTATTCAATGTTAATTATTGTATTTTCAATTATATTACCAATTTTTTTATTTTTTATTACAAGTTTTTAATTATTAACATTATCTGTTATTTGATGTGTAAACTATTTTAATTTGAAAAAAAAAATAGTAAATATTGAGATAAATAATATAGAAAGATAATAAATATATAAACTATATTAAATAATAAATACGGTAGCAGATGAAAGAATTTGAAATAGTGATGATTACAGCTAATTTGAAAACTTTTAAATAGTATTTACCTATAAAAAAATTTGGTTATAAAAATAGTATTGGATAATCCCTTGCCCCAAAATGCTCTTGTGTATTTTGTTGAAAATGACTCGAGCTTTGCTCATAGCGTAGAACCTTTCCTCATATATATGTGTGTTAGTTAGGGACAATACCTTTCTAGATATTTTGAAATATGATATATTGTTCATGTTGAGAATATAATTCTCAGGTGACTTTGTTTTCTAAAAATTCTAATGTCAATAGAGGTAGTTGTTTTAATTTAATATACTTGTATTTTATCACACCAATGCAAAACTTTGGTTGCATTTCCATCAACATGTTGTCGTTGGTGCTTGTATTAAAAAATTGTTCACTTAATTTGTAAATCTAAACGCGTTTGTTTTGTGTAATTGTCGAAGTTGATTAGGGAAGGTACCATGTTCAACAAAATCACTAAAAAGATTAAATGTTAAATTCAAAAGAGCTAGTGAAAAAGAAACATGGTCACTTATCAAATCATCAACTTGATAGGGTAATTAGTAAAAAAAGTGAAATAAACCGTATAGAAACTAAAATGTGATCAAATTTGAACTCAATCAATATCATAAGTGAAGTCTTAGATAAATTGTGCATAATAGTGGAATGACTTTCTATAAAATCAAACTTATACTTTTGTCTTGTTGCGTAAGTATTAAATTTCTTAGATCTAAAAAAAAACTACTTTAAATTATTGATCTAATTCTTCGATTTAAGCAAAGTTTTTCATTTGATTTTGATCTTTCTTCAACTATTACGTCATATCAAAGAAAGATATTGTGTTAATTAACCATGGGAGAGACTCAATTTACTACAACTAAACAATTTAGCATTAAGATCATATTTTTGTAGTTTATTTTTAAGATAGTGACCGTCATCCTGCGACACAACAATTGATTTGTTTGACACTCTATTTTTTACATTTAGTTAAGTTACAAGTTTAGTTAGTTGGTTGTAACTTTTAATACTAGACACGTAAACTTGAAAAGAAAAGAAAATTTTGACAATCTTAGTAAGCACGTACACTCTACTTACGGAAAAGGCAGAAAGAAACTCAAAATTCAAAATGGGGAGATGATATGGATGGTAACAAAAATGTAGGTCATCCAAATAATATAATGTGCATGCATGCAATTGTATGGCCGATGGGCCTGGGGTGTATATATATATATATATATAAACATCCAAATTATATGTTTTTCGTTTTCTTTTGTATATGAAGAAGGTACTTAGGGAAGCGACGGCTCAATGGGAGAAAGTATTGGTGCCCATTTCTCTGTTTTCCAAATAGGAATGGGTTTTACTCACATACACACGTGACTCTCAAACCCTCTCTCTCTAAAATCTTTTTCTTTTTCTTTTCTTATCATTATTATTGTCCCAATCTTACACCCTACATTTTCTTTTTCATATCAACTCCACGTCTCCACATGAAGAACTGATTGACATTTTTTAAAAAAAAAACTCATGAAACATTAAATAAACAATCAACAATACAATGTAAATATTAATTAGTTTTAAATTACCACCATCGATGTCGAAATTTTGAAGATTACTTATAGAGGACGAAGAGAATACATATATTAAAAAGAAGAAGAAGAAGAAGAAGAAGAAGAAGAAGAAACAAAAAGGTAGGTTTGTTCCCCCACGATATGGGCGAAATCCGTTGACCCATGAGGACGAGTCTTATCGTCACCAGCTTGTGGCGCATGCACGTGCTGTGTCAGCTCACCCTAACCCCACATATCTCAACCACCCTTTTTTACTCTTACCATATGCTTAACCCTTACCCCGCTCTTTCCCCCTTTCTTTCTTCAATTATCATGATTCATTTTTCTTTTCATTTTAACTAATAAATGCATTTCAATTTTGCAATTTCACTTTTGTTTTTTGTGTACTTCTCTAAATAGAAAGCATGCACGCCACGTAATTAATTTCTCTTTTCTTTTTCTTCTAAACAACAAATATACATACACGATAATAATTATAATTAATACAAAAAGATACCAAATTAATTAAGAATGTATTTTTAGGGCTATATATATACCATCTCCTTTGGTTCAGTTTCCATTAGGTTTTCCAACAAAAGTTCAATTTGATACTACAAAATGAAACAAAACCATTGATTTTGTTTTTTGAATTTTGGGTTTTCTATATCACTCTAGACACAGTCAACTAAACATGAAAGTCAATTTTAAGATTTATATAATTGAAGTATAGGAAGTGAAATTATTGTATTTTAACCATTTTTTTTGTGGGCTATTCTGCATTTTGCATGGTTACCATTTCCTTAGCTTCTTTTATCACTTTATTGTTTTAAATTTAATTAATATTCAAACCATATATTTTATCGATTATACATATGTATGTAAATGTTTTATTCATATATAGGACAGAGAATTGGATACATGAGAATTTCCAACCAAAACCTCTCTCTCTCAATTATGTCTGTAATAATCAAATCTTGGAGAAATTATTTGAGAGTTAGACAAAAAATAATGGGACTAGCTAGGCTGATAATTCTATATATGATTCGATATGTGAACCAGCTAATAGAAATTTTTAAAACATAAAAAATAAAACAACAAATATTGACATAAAAATATCATTACTTTAAACATCAAATATATATATAATGACCTTTATTACATATTTATTAGAAAAGATTAAATATTCGTTAATATAACAAAATATATTATATAGTAAAACATAAAACATTGAAAAAAATAACTCAATGAATATATACTTTTTTAATTTTATGGGTATTATTTGTAAAATGGGAATTTGTATTAAGAGAAATATATATATATATATATATAAATAATATTTCCAAATCTTGAGGAAGATACTGCTTGATTAATAATGCATTTAAATGGACGCTGAGGTGGGGACAATATCTATATCCCTAACTTAGCTACATCCCAAAATTCATATTAAATAAAATAACTTTATTCTAAAAATTGGAAATTTTATTAATTTCTTCTGTTTATAAAAAAAAAAAAAAAAAAAAAAAAAAAAAAACTCTTATTATCTACGTGTCAACTCCCCATTCTTCCTTAACCTCACTTCCCTTTGTAAAATCCAACCCTATAAAGTATAGTTTTATATATAATGACATTCAATAATTTCCAAATCCTATTCACTAAAAATATAAAATAAATTGTTAGAATTATAAGTTTAATTAAGTTTATAAACTTCCAATTCTGTATTTGATTGGTAATTATCTCATATGATAGTAGACACAAAAGTACTAGGACTAAACTTATATAAAAGAAAATTAAAAATCACTAATTAATTCAAGTCTTAAAATGTTATTTAGAGAAGTGCAAGTTTAATAAACTTTATATCTTCCTTTAATATAACTCATACATTCATTCTAATACCTTCAATCCAAAAAGAAAGAAGAAAAAAAAAAAACTTATTGGTTCAAGTCTTGTTTTGTATTCTAAATTTTAAATTTATTTATTTTAACAATAATAAAAATATTTCATAATAGAAAAAACACCCTACAAATATATTTTCACAATTTATAATAAAAAAATAGATCTAGTAAAACTACATAAACTAAAATTAGATAGGTGAAACTATAAAAATCAAATATATGTTAAAACAAAAATGATATCTTAATCGAAACAAATTCTTTCATAGATCAAGAACAAGAGAAAGATATATCAACAAGAACTTAACTACTTGTATATACTTGAGAATGAAGAGATTTTGACTTTAAATCTTTTTACTAAAAAAAAGAGTGGAAAGAGAGATATATAGAGAGAGTTGTCAAATCAAATAAACTCAAAAACAATAATTTCAAATTTATATAATTTAGTTCCATTGTGAATTGTAATTTCAACAACAAAATTTACATAATCAAACCACCCCCAATATATATATAAATATATATTATTACCTTCAAACACACACATAAACACAACAATAATCAATCACACAAACAAACTGCATCATCTCAAAAGAAGAAAAAAAAACAATATTAATTATAAAGAGAGAGATAGTAATAGTTAAGGGTATAGGGGTCCTACAATTAGTGGGACTGCATGTCCTTAACTTGAAAAAGATTACGATTCCTCACAACGATGTCGAATAAGTGTCTAGCCTTCAACTTATTAAAATCTTTAGGAAGTGAAATTAGATCCACAGACGATGGCTTGTGAAATTGCATAACCTCTCCATCTTCATAGTACACTTCCCATCCCAACATTGATAGCTTGTTTTCTAGCACCTCATATGATGTCATCGCCTCGTTCGTTGGTGTGTATATCAGAACTTTTCTTTTCCCAGATCCCCCGCTGCCGCTCGATGTCGTCGTCTCTGCTGCCCCCGCTCTCTCTACTAGCCGGATCACGCCGTTGTCGAAAATCCAAACACCTGACATTTTATTACCTTCTTTCTCACTGTACTTAATTGGACGTTGGTTGGTTCTTTGGGTTTGGAGAATAATAATGGAGGGATTGATTTGGTGAGAAGATTGTGTATTTATATATATATATATAGGGAGAGAAGAGAAGAGAAGAAGTAAGAGAGAAAGTGAGTTTTTTTTTCCTTTGGGCAAAAGAACAAACTTTAATGTGCCATGTTTTTGTTTTTGTTTTCTTCAAAGGATATGGAGGCTAATGTGAAGTGGGGTCTCAAAAAGTTTCATAATTTGATTGAAGGATTAAAAAATTTCAACTCTACTGAAAGTCTGTGATTCAAATTTATCTTTCTTTATATAAAAAAAGTTAAATTTCTAACTAATTGAAAATAAGAAAAATACTTAAATATACATCTCGTTAAATTTCTAACTAATTGAAAATAAGAAAAATACTTAAATATACATCTCATCTTTAAGTTATATAAAGGTATTTGATATAAATAAGATTCAAATTTATCTTTCTTTATATTAAAAAAAGTTAAATTTCTAACTAATTGAAAATAAGAAAAATACTTAAATATACATCTTATCTCAAGTTATCTCAAGTTATATAAAGGTATTTGATATAAATATGCATTTTACTTGAAAAACATTTTGCACACCTTCATATAACATTTAAGTATAAAAAAATTGTAGAATATTAAATTTTAGGTATGTGATCGCTATAAATATATCTAACTTAATTTAATTTATTCCGTCTAAACCTTTTTAACGAATATAGAATAAGAAGATTAATTGAATATGTTGATTGTATTAGAATAAAGGAGGATTTAATTATGTGTATAGAATATAGTATAAACAAAAAAGCAATGAAAATTCATAAAATTAAATTAACAAGTTGTGTTCTTAGGTATGAAAGGTTCTTTGGTTAGTATTTTATAAATTTTTAAAAAGTTTATTACTAGACCTAACAATTGATGATTGATACGAATTTTAGAAGGAACATATTATTTTAGGAAATGAAGAAAAAAGAAAACTTGTCATTGTTTTTAAATCTATAGGGTATTTAATTATCGGATATGGGGAATCCATTTATATTACAAAATTCCAAAAGACTTTGAAAAAAAAAATTGAAAAAAAAAAAGAAAAAAAATATCTTTTTCAAAACCCCACACGTGGGAATCTTTGTCTTTTATGTGTTTGTATGTATTCCCTCAAGAATTATATTTTCCCACTTTATGTTTTCCCCTCTCTGGATGTACCTTTCAATAATGGAATTACCATTTCCAAACCTTTGAAATTAAATATATTTAATATAACATTATATAACAAATTATGAAATAATGAAATTTTATCTAAAATTTTTTACTATCAAATACATGCAATTTGGTGGCTAGAAGGTGAGCTTATTGGAACACTAATAATGTGTATTTGTATGATATATATAGAGACCATGCACAAATACATTTGGACTTAGTAAAAGGATGATATTAGGTATATATTGGACATTATTTATATATTAGATTTACAATTAGTGATAAATTGTCGTTTACTTTATATATTCTATAGGTTTTTCTAATGATATAGTGAGAATATTGATTTACCTCTCATGTCAATATTGATGTTGAGTTTATGAAAATGTGAAAATATCGACTTATTAGAATTTAATATTATGTTAATTATATCTTCGAAAAATGCATAGTTGTTTTTAATACTATTTTATTGTAATTAATTATAAAATATTTGGAGTAAGATGTAATGTAATGTTAGTTTAAATATTAACTTAGAAAGCGTATTGATGACAGTTTGATATGATAGAAGATTAATTTAATATTAGGGACTAACATACAATATATTTCAAATTAAGAAAAAGAATAAGTAAAGAAATTAAAAAAGAAAAAGAATTCAATAAATATTATTGCTCTCTCGTTAAGAAATGGTAATATTAACGTATTATAAATATTTCAAAACATATATTTGAGACCTAAAAATTAGATTCGATTTTTCAAGATCGCCGTACCATTTGAAGTCACCACCTACATTATTATCAAACGAGTCGTTAATTGTATATTGTTTTTATTTTCAAATATTGAAATGGGGAATAAAAATTACACAAATGGAACTTTATATGCTGTCTTTTTTTGCCTTTAATTTTTGTAATATACAATTATATTAAAAATGAATATGTAATTTGGATTATATGTATATATATATATGCTATGGACACATGTGTACTTGCAGTTTTGCAATGCATATCTCTAAGTCATTTGAATATTTGAATAATGATAATATTCGGCGGAATTGATGGATATATATATATCGTAATCAATCTATAGTGTCTTCAAAGTTCAAAATTTTCTTCAAAAAGATATTTGATATATCGTTTCCAAAAACAGATATTATTGCTTCTTTATTAAAATATATGATGTCACTATTTATATCTATTCCAAAATTACTTTTAATTTAATTTCCTCCTTTTATTAGTGATTTTTTTTATTAATATTGTCAAACGTATATATAAATATTGTAGTAATCACGAGACTTGTAGTATAAATCATATTCTAATTTTACAAAATAAATAATTTCAATACAATAAATAAATATATATAATAAAGCAAGCAAATAACTATTTGTTTCTTTTAAGAAAATAAAGGTTTTCATCTTTTTCTGAAAATTAACATCCAAATAATTCATAGCTAAATTCCAATGATAAAAAGTTTAAGAAATATATATTTACCTTTTTAGTTTTTTCATAACTCACGTTCCAAACATTTATATAAAATGTGATAAGTAAAAAATAAACCAAAGGTGAAACTAAAAGTCTCAGTACTTATTAGTTCTTTTAATGTGATAATCTGTGAGGAGAAAGAAAACCTCAAAAAACAACGAATACTTAGCTCAATTGACACTTGTATGTACTTAGAATTGAAAATCAAGAGATTTTATGTTCAAATCCTTCACCCCAACTTATACTAAAAAAAATAATAAAAGAAACCTTGAAGTTGATAGTATGTACATATCCACATCAATTGAGTGTTTATAAGTTTTATCTAAGAATAAAGATCAATTATTATTCCATTCAAACAATTCACCTTACATATACGCATCATCTTCAAGAAACTACTAGAAATGAACAGACAAATTAAATACTGAATTGGATAGATTTCAAATATATATTCTCTCACATGTAAGAAAAAAGGGATTGAAAGTGGCTAATGTCCATCCATAAAGGAGCAAAAGAAAACCCTAAAAATTGAAAGGTGGGCATAATGATAAAAGAAAGGAAAAGAGAGAGAGAGATCATATTCCAACAGCTAATTGAAGGGGAGAAAATGTGTGGTTTGAGTTTAAGAGAGTAGTTGAAGTTTAAAAGGGACAAAACATAATTGAGTGTTTAGGGGCAACCAAAAGATGAATTGAAGTCATCATAGTCTTTGTTCATTTTTGCTTCTTCTTCAGGTATCTAAAGGGTCCAATTCCATTACACACTCACCCCCCACCATCTCTTATATAAATTCCCTTTACATATAATCATCCTCACAATATATATTATATATCTATTTCTTTCTTTTCATTTGTCCATTTGGCTCACACCCTCTCCCATTTCTCCATTTGTTCCCCTCTTTCCACCTTCAAGGACAGTCTCATAATTTAGTTTGTGTCACGTAACAGTTTAGTTGTTTCTATAGGTTAACAACTGTAACCATTTTATGTGTCTGCGAGTCCGCCGTGCATGTATAGGTCAACTTATAAGTGAATGTCGACTAATTTTACGAACAGTAATATAATCCATGATTGTATAATTTTTTGGTGTGTTAAGAAAATTAGTAGGATATATATATACACATTTAACAAATGACTTGATCTTTGTTCTTTGTCAAGGTTATATTCTCTTGCTCTCTTATTTTACCACTAATCAACTCATAATGATTTGATTTTGGTTTTTAATTGTTTAACAGAATCATAATCTTTATGTAAATTTACGAATATGTGTGTCACTGTAGTTTAATGAAATGCTTACAAATGTTAAGGTAATAAAGACCTCACAAATTGTTATATATGAACTCATTTTTTTCAAAAATTGAAAGTACAATATCCGTTTTATCTTTATTTATATAGAAAAAGAAATTATTGAATACGTAAAGAAGTATTTAAAAGAAATTTTTATTTTATAAAATTAGTGTAAATATCAAAACTGCAAAAAAATGTTTAGTAAAATTTTAGATTCTACTAATAACAAAAACTGATAGAAGTCTATCAATATCTATCAAATGTTACCACACAAATAAAATTCAATTATAACCTATGTTACATAATAAAAGGTTGTATAGAAATAAGTGTACGGTAGCCTACACAAAAACTCAACCGTTATCCAAGAATTTTAAGGTGATTGTAAAGATGAATTAAAATGAAAGATGGGTAGAATATAAAATTTGGTTTTGTCCACTCTGCATGGAATAATAATCCATACATTTAAATGAATCAAGTTCTCTTATAAAGCAAAAATTATTATGGATTTAATATATAATTAACCTTACGTATTACGTTTCTTCTACATTGGAAAAATCAATTTAATAAGTTAATTAAGTAACACTACGGACACATATATGGAGTACCTAATATTCTTGGTATATTAGGTCTACAACCAAATTGTTCATATATGTATCTATATATCTATATATCTATACACCTATACACGCACCCTAGACCTTTAAAAGTTAATTTTTTTTTTCTTAGAAAGAAAAGAGACAAATTTTACCCATAATAAAAGTTGATGTTGCTAGATTTTAATGATTTAATAGTAAAATATTGCTCTACAAATTTTCCTAGGATTTTAAAAATACTAGGGGTGCTTTAATTTTTCAAATTAATGTTGGAATTTTCGATCCACGTTGCTTTTAATTACTTTTGAATTGTAATAAAATCAAATCAAATATCGAACAAAAATTGATTGTTGTGTCGTATGACGAAACCACTGTCCTAAAAGTAATTATAGTCGATCGAGGTATCAATTGTGTTGTCAGTTGCTCTCCAAGATTAATGCAACTCCCTATTCGAACGTGCACTCGTCGGAACAAGGAATAGAACAAAGATTTTTTTTTAGGATATGACAAAGATGGGTTTAGAGAGATTGAGATGTGGTTTTCATGACTGAGATGAGATGGACTTCGGTGATGCCAAGGGCCAAGTCCGGAAACGCCAGGTCAATCGAGAAAATTAATACCGAATCAGTTTTCCAAAATACAAAAAGCAAGGTAATTAAAAAAATTTCTTTCATTCATGCTAGCGCAATTACCCGAACCGCCTGGATGGACCACCACTGAAGCAAGCGCTTGGCGATAGAGTTATGTAGTCACCACCAACATACTTTGTTTCCCACTTTAACTATTTTTATATTTATACTCTCTTATTTCTTCAAAAGTTTTCAATGTGAGACAAGGAAAGTGAAATTCTCTCAACTTTGCTTATGCCATTAGGACCACAAGTCCTTTCCAACCATTAATTACTAACCCAACCAAATTTTGATATAATTATAAAACTAAGAATGATTTAATTACGAAACAAAATTTTAAAGCATTGTTTTATCTTTTATTCATTGTTCATGTAACACATTCTCGACGATATTAATTATATTTCAAAGTCCTTCAAATTCAAAATAGAAAGTTGACTTTATCAAAACGACGAATTTCTCCTCTATATTCCTTTATATTGCATCAACAAAGAACATTAAAAAAAAATCTCATTGAGGGCTAATAAAAATATGATAAATATTTGTATTAAATAAAGGACAAAAACTTTTTACAATAAAGTATATTTTGCTTTGAATAGTAAAGATGTTACACATTTAGGGTTACAAAATATTCATTTATGTCTAAAACCGACCAACTTTCTCAACCATGGCTTTGCTTTAAACAAATCTCTCTTGACATACCCATGTGATACCCATCCTCCCTCACCACTATCACTTACCCTAATTTCTCCTCTCTTTTTTCTTATTTAAACCCATAGTTGACTCTTAAACTTTCTTTTTTTTAAAAATATCTAATTCAATCTTTCAATCTTTCAATTTTAATTTGTATCAATTTTCAAATGTATCTAATAAGTCGTTAAACTTATGATTTCATGATAGATAGACCTCTAAACCTATTTGATATATGTTTGAAAACCCACAACTTCAATACTAAGATTTAAAGTTGAAAATAGTTTTATAAGTTTAGTTTGATAACTATTTGGTGTTTCTTATTTTTCGAAATTAGGCACTATGTAAACTCTACTTTCATATATAATTAAAATCCTTGATGTATTATTTACTTTTTACTTGATGTTTTTTAAATTACAAAGTTTGTACGCCAATGGTTTGAAAAGGGTTTACAAATTTAGTTTTCATGATTTTATAATTGAAATTTAATTTCTATGATTTGATAACTTCATAAAACAATTTGTACGTTAGGAACCATTTATGAGAATTTTATAAAAATACATCTGAACTATGTATGAGATTTAATCAAATTATATGAACTCAATAAATAACTTTTAAAATTATAAAAACTAAATTTTATTTAACATTATGAAAAACTAGAGAAAATGTAGTTTCTAAAACAAATACATTTTTTTCGACTGATAATTGTTAATTAAAAAAGAAATGATTGTCAAACGAGACACTTATAAACATGAATTTTAAATTTACATCTAACAAAATCAAACCCACTTTTTAAAATTTTGAATATATTTAAAAATCAATTAGTCATAAAACTAAAAATTTAAAGCACGAAATAAATATTAAACCTCAAAGTTCAAGTACTAAACTTTTCCATATTATGTTATTATGCACCTATATTTTCTTTCCGTAATGTAAAATCATCATAACTTACATCTAATAGTCGTTCTTCTATAAATGTGTATCAATGATTTGTTTGGGTTATATTTGAAAACCCTTCCTTATTTTTCTTGAATTTTGATTTTAATTTCAACATATTGTTTGATAAAAAGGAAGTATGAAATGTCGAAATCATTAAAGAATGACTTTAATTTCTTTTTAAAATTTTATTTTCAATTCTCACTTTTTAAATGACGACACAAATAATATATTTATTTACCCAATGGGACTTAGGTCATCAAAAGGGAATAGAAACGTAACTTATAGAAAACTAAAATCTTTGAATATATTCTATATCTTATTTTTTGTTTTATAAATTCCTCACGTAACTATGTACACATCAATATATACATTCAATATTTTCTCAATATCCATCCATCCATCCATCCACGTATATATATATATTACCCAATCAAGAATTTGATGGTTTGCCTTTTGTTTTCTTTTTTGCCAAAGGTAGTGTAATTAAAGCATGTTGTTGAAATATTGAACCTCTAACGTTAAGGTTGATAAAGTTGATAGTACATACACTATACCGTTAATAAGTTACATTCATGTTGGCAATTTAGTACTATATTTAGAAATGATGTGCATTTCAAAGTTTAAAATGTCGAGGTTTCAATTTTATTGAAAGATATTTGATTGCTTAGTTTTTTCTTTAAATATATAATAGAATTAATAAAAAAAAATTATTAACATGTTGGTAAAAATTTAATAGTATGATTCAATTATCAAGGACATTTTATGCAACAAGGTCCAAGCATCTTATATAAAATGTGTGACAATTTACTAAAAGATGTGCAATTAAACTATTTGTAATTATCCACTATTAAAAGCAGTAAAAGTTACTTTTAATCACTTTTTACCTCTCCAATAACAACCTTCTACTTTAATTTTAATTTCAATCTTTTATTCAAGGTTAGTTATTTTAAATTAGTTAATCACATTTTTAATTCTAGAACTAAATTGAAACCAAACTAAATATGTAATTAAGCCAAAACTTAAAGATCAAAATAAAATATATTATTATTAAATATTGATTAGCATTTCAAAGATAGGATAAAGAGTTTCAATATGCTTAATTAGGCATTAGGCATTGTATAAGCACACTTGAAAAGGAGAGCTAAATCACATATAATTCTTTTTTAAAAAGAACAATAAAGAATATTTCTTTTCTCTACTTATTAATAACAATAATGTATATGTAAGTGGGATCCTAGCTAATTAAAACAACACATTATTATTATATATATTCTCTATAGTTTTTTAGGTTTTTGGCATCTTTTTTTTCTTCTCTTCAAACAATTAATGAACAAAATGGTTTGTAAGACTTCATAATATAAACAAAACCCTAACTATTCATTGTTTTAAAATATGTATATATGGGGTTTTGTGGAATGGTTGCCTAATTAAAAAGGAATACTTTGGTAATTTTCAATTTGGTATATATATATATATATATATATGAAAGGAATCATATAAAATTCAAATCCATAGAGATGGTTGATTTTGGTGCTCTGCCTAAATTTGTTTGGGTTTAGAACAGATGGATCCAATCTAACAAATTAAAGTTTATGAGAATAAAGTCTATACTTCAAAGCATCTTAGCTAGGGTTTAATTAAGGTTTTATTCCATTGTTAATTATAGAAAATTTAAAAGTGTTTAATTCATTCTTCTTCATAATTTCATCAATAGCTTCTTCTTTTTTAATTCCATATGTTAACTTTTTATCGAGTATGTTTGATAACCAATCTATATATATTCTTCTAAAATAGTATACCGTTTTAACTTTTTTTTCAATGTAATTAATCTATAGTTTAAATACGTTTTAAAATCTTATACTACAAGATGCGAGGCTTTTTTCAATGCCACATCCGGTTGGAAAAAGTATAAAAGAAAAAAAGTGTTGGGTGAGGCTTTCTCAACGCTAAAATGAGATCGAGATAGGATTTGGTAAAAGTCCGAGAGAAGTTTGGCCAATGCCAAATCAATGGGTGTAAAAAAGAGTTTATAAAACATTTAAACATGTAGTGTGTTTTTCAAATCGGCCATAAAATGATCTAAGAAGTATGATTAAAATTAGATATATGAAAAATGGAAGTCCACAACCTGATTGCTTGGGATAGGGTTTTATTTTCTTTAAAAAATTTATTGTAAGAATGGTTCATTAATTAAATTGAAACCCATTCCTTGGGAAGTGACCAAATTAGTTTGATAGAAATAGAATTTAATTGGTTTAATTTGAATAATTTTCTCCTTGCAAAAACAAATTATCATAAGGTTTGCAACGTTGAAATTTGCATATTTGGCAAACGCGTTACACGTATCCTACTTTACGTAGTTTGACTACACAATCTAAGGTTTTTCTTTTGTTGTTTCACCTAGTCTAGGGCCTCTCTTAAAGATCCAAAAGAGTTTTTCTTGAATCATGTGTGCTTTAATTTATTTTTGTGTTTGGTAGGTTTTTGCCATTGTTTGTTTTCTATTTTTTTTTTTTTTTTTTGGAGTTTAATAAAGTGACAAATGATGATCAAATTAATCGACCTAAGTGTCTATCCACTCAACCTAATCGTATTTATCTCTTTATTCTTTTTCGTGGGGGAGGGGGGGAATGAATAAGAAATATATTCGAAGCCAGCCCAAGAGAGCCCATTTTAAACCAAAATGATATGAGAAAACAGATTTTAGGCTGCAATTTCCCTATTGGAATAGTATTGATGATGAAAATCTAGGATTAAGGGCTAAGAAAATTCGATAAGCAGTGATTCTTCATCTAAATCCACACCTAGGGCACTTTAGTTTGTTGGTTTAATAAGTCGACTATGCTGTATCACAATAGCCATCTAGTTTTTGAATGAAGCTATGTTGTACAGTGTTTCGAAACTAAGACTAGAAACAAATTTTCTTTACTCTTGATATTAATCATGGAAAATTTAGGTTGATATAATCTGAATTCAGTATTTCAGTGTGTAAAATGAAGTAGAACGATCACCTTTGTTCCAGTTATAGGCAGATCCTCCACCATTCCAAACAAATCTAGAACAAATAAGAACTACTGTTCTAGTTCAAGACAAATGAACATTATTGAAGGCACCTAACAATCGTTCAAAGATAGCAGCGATGTCTTTCAAAGAAGGCATGCGGCCACAAGGTTTGTTGAAGTTGGGAAGAAAGGGAGAAGGAGAGGTGAGGAGAGGAAAGAAGAATCACTCAAAAATATTACTAAATCAACACATTTGGACAAATTAACAATCCAGTCAACACCTAATCATCTAAATGTTAATCAACTAAGGGTCAAACGACCATTTTAGACCAATGTTTTAAACTTTCAGGACCAACAAGTGCCATGGGAAGTTTAGATAACAAATAACACTAATTCCAAACTTGAGTAGTTTTTGCTCTAATAGAATTTTTTGTACAAAACACAAGAAATTTTTTTTTGAATCTACTCACAAAATTGAGTGAAAAAATGAAAGAACACACCGACACGTAAAAACCCAAGCCGGCAAAAAAGCCCTCAATCTTAAATAAACCAACAACAAAAACAACCTAACTAACTAGCTAGAACTGTAAGAAAAACCAAACCACCAAAAGAAATAACCCCATCTAACAACAACAAATCGTTGGCTCATACTGCCACCCATCAAAAACTCCGCCCTTTATTCAAGTTTAAAGACTGAGATGATACGGATGACAAAATTTGGATCATTAAGTGCTTAGGAAAGTATTGTGTATAAATTACAGAGTCCCCTATTTATGCATGTAGTGCATATTGCAAGCGACAGGTAAGATTATATATATAAACAACATTCAGAAGAAGAAAAAAACTGAAAGAATACAATAGCATACAAAAAAACAAGCCCATCAAAACATCCCAACCGATAAACCTATCTCAGCCACTCCTACAGTGTAAACAGTTGGTCTTTAACACGTAGAAAACAGAGCATGAATGAATCTAGTTCTTCTTTTATGAAAAACCGCACTTCTCAATGAGAAAAATTAGATAATACAAATAGAGTTACCAAATGAACCCCAAACAAAACTTAAACCATAGACAGAAGAAGAAGAAGAAAACTAATCATCTAAGATATTACACAAATCCTTAGAAACCGCCATTGCATAAAGGAGACTAGCTTAAAGCCTAACAAAGGAAACTCATTTCTAGTGAAGACCCTTGTTGCTCAATTCGTCAAAAGTATTGATGATCAAATAAATGTACGTATTGGCCTTACGTGCAAATAGAAATAACTGATACAAAAAATGGGAAGACGATATCTTGCTACAAAAATAAGCACACACAATTAAACCAAATTTCCAGTGCTTGTCAAAGTAGATTAACAACAGCCCATCAGAGATAATTATTCAATACTATCATAAAAAGAAGAAACTGTTAGTTTGCAGCAAAGAATAAGCACAATCTTATCTCTATGATATTAGATAGCTCGGGAGCAATAGTTTCATCATTCACATAACTTAAACACTTAATTAAAGAGGCAAATCTCAACACCATGGTGTTCAAAAGATACAAAATTGACATGATGCCTAAAACAGAATATCAATTTGAGCTCAAAATCCTATTGATCAACAAACTTTACAAGAACAACTGGAGTATACCTGGAACAGGAAGCCAATTCCCAATAAACTCAATTCAGCTTCATCCTTGATTCTTTAAAGCTCGTCCTCCATCCTCAAATACTCTCCAATATCCGATTGGTGTAGAACCACAATCCCATTTGGGTCCAATTTCCTACAATCCTGCGTGGATTTTGCCGCAATTCCAAATCCCAAAGGCACATCCGACATAGAATACACGACGACCCCATCACCGGGAACAATATTTTCAGTAATCCGTCCTAAGCCGCCTTTTAAAACATGGTTTCCATACAGAAAGGACATCTCGGAGGTTGGTTTAAGCCAAACCTTGTGCTTGGCATTGGGGGACAATAGCCCTAATGACTGGACAGTGAGATGAAAACTGCCGCCATGAGTGAACTTTCCGATGCAGGTTCCGAGAGAGACGAGGTTGGAGCGGGCTACGTTGGTGGCTCGCTTGACGAGGGAGTCACTGACGTAATAGACCTTGTTCTTGTGGAGGCGAAAGCAGTAGCGGCCGGGATTTGGTTCGGTGCCCTCGTGAGAGGGATTCTCGACGATGTTCTTGAGGTTGTTACCTGTGAATTTGTGAAGCTTTTCGAACACGACGGTGGTCTCTTGCTCGTCTAAAGGCCTCATCGTCGCCGATCGGAGAAGAAGGCGTGAGCGGTGGCGCGGAGAATTTTGTAGGTTTTAGGGTTTATGACTTTATATGTAAATATCTTTCACAACTTGAAAGGGAAGATTTGTGAATTTTATCAAATTGGGGACTCAATTCTAAATTCATTTAAAAAAAAAAAAAAAAAGGATCAAAATGAAAGAAAAAAAACACCCCAAACTTTCAAAATTAAAAATTGAGCAACTCAAATTATAAAATTTAAACTGAAGAGTTACATAAGTATATAAATTCCTTATAAATTCTAATGATTATATAAGTTAGAATGATTCATTTTTTATCATTTGCGAGTCAAATTTTTATAATTATTATAAACTTGATTGTCAAATTTTAACATTTCTAGAAATCTTAAGGCTCAATTGTTATTACTTAAAATTTAAGGTGTAATTATAACTATCACCATACTTTATGAATGGTTTTTGTAATTTAATCAATCAAGACAACATATATGGTCTAAAATTTTATCTTTTATATCTAAGTGAAAGATTGGATTGAAACAATATTAATTCCAAAACATTAAGGTAATGTTAGTGTCCTCAAAACAAACGTACGAACCATTAGAATCTTTAACAATTGACTTTTAAATCTTTATTATTTAAAAATATATTTTTCTCTTAATATAATTTTGTTCATATAGTTATGGTCATTATTTTTCATTGGTCAAACTCTTACGTCAATTCTCCAACGTCCCGAAAGCAAGATTTCTCTTCTTGAAAGTCTCAAAACTACAATGAATCATTAAAAGCAAAAAGATCTTACAAATACACTATCACATTATATCGTAAGAAACTTTATTAATCGCTATAAATTCGTGCATACATTTTCTTTCTTATTTCTTCTGGTTTCTACTTGTACTTTAAATGTATTCTAAACTTTTTCTATTCCTATTTTGAATTATCAAATCTTGTACCTAATATATATTAGGAAAGTTCGTATAGATTGAAGAATGAAAACGTTTTAGGCTACGTTTGAAAATAAATTAAATTATAAATACTCTTATTTACGTCAATGTTACTTTTCTTTTTTATAAATCAAATATTTTGAAACTAGTTTACTGTTTAAATTAACTAAAATTTTCACTTTGAAATATCATTACATTGTTTCAAATATCAATTTTCATTCAACGTTTTAATAAATTGTTGTTTAAGTGATAATTTGGAAGGTTTTATGAAACGTGAATGATAATAATATTGCAATTTAAAAAATGGACTGTGGTTTTTTAAAAATGAAAATCAATAATTTTATATAATCAACTATTGTTTTATATGATCAAGAAAAGTTGAACTTCAATTTTTTTTTAAAAAAATCAAATATATTCTTTTAAACAAAT
Source organism: Cucumis hystrix (assembly GCA_025688845.1). Lineage (NCBI taxonomy): Eukaryota > Viridiplantae > Streptophyta > Magnoliopsida > Cucurbitales > Cucurbitaceae > Cucumis > Cucumis hystrix. The sequence goes on along the minus strand of CM046888.1, from coordinate 4,744,711 downwards.
TTTATTTTCAATTTGACGTCACTCCTTAAAAACTTAAAAACTTTAAAATTTTAATCTTTATCTTAATTTTTTAAATTTATAATCGAACTAATTTGACAAAAGTATTTATTTAATTTGTATAAAGGTATCTTTCCTTGTAATTATTTTAAACTAAATTGAGATATAAAACTTATTTCAAAACTTAAAATATCTTATACAAAATAACTATTATTTTGTTTTGAGTATACTTGTCAATGTGTTGATATGGATACTTTTTTAATTTGATAATAGATATTAATGATAAGTTAAGGTTCATGACATTTGAGTTATTTGCTTATGTTAGCATAAATTAATTAAGGTGATAGATCTTTATTATAAAATTATATTACACGATTTTCCTTTTTCTTTTCTAAGTTTTCTAAGTCTTCTTTTGCTTTTGAAATTTTCACCTACTCCACATAAATTTCAACAAATTCTTTTAAAAAAGAAAATAATGTTTGAAGAGGGAAATGTTTAATATTTTTCTCATGACATGGAGGTCTAACTAATAAAATTTAACCCTAAAAAATAATTAAAATTTTGATTAGAAGTAATGTGATTATTGATTAGAAATGTACGATTGAGAACGTTATAGGTATCACCATCGTTAATTAGCATTCAAATCAAATCAAACTTTAGAGTTGCGTGAAATGAACGAAATAAATTTATGGTTTTGAATTCTTTTAAGGCTCTTTTTATATATTCTTCATTCCCTTTTTATTAACTTTTTTTTTCTCTTCTAAGTATTTGAAATCACTAAAATATATAATTTAGTTTCTATTTTATTATGATAAAAACAAAAAAAAAAATTGTGTATCTTTTCTTTCGTGTATCTAAATTTTTGGAATTTAAAATATTTTTTTATAAAATTTTACCTAACAATAATATTAGATTTGAAAGAAAATTTATTAAATATAACATATTTTATAAGTTGAATGTTTGAAATTTCATTTTGTAATTGTTGTACTGAGACAATTTATTAAATATATGGTTATCAATACATGGTGATAAATTAATAGCTTGATAACTATTTTTATTTTTACGGTTTTATATTGTAACTTTGTGATATAATTTTAATTTTATGATGCTTCATTAAATTAAACAATCTCTACTACATTAAAAATAGCTACGAAAGGAGAATTTTCATTATATTAGATGCTTAAAAATCACGATTGAAAAACTGAATAAAACTACCAGATTTTACTTGCATCGTACATGTTTCTTGACTAGTGAACTTAAATAGATGGTGAGATTGAGTTTAACACTTTTTTTTTTTAAATGTTTAACAAATGCATGATAGTTTTAATTTAGAAGTAAAAGTATTTACATGTACGTATAAAGAAAGATATGAATCTCAACCGGAACATACTCTGAATAAATTAAAGCAACATAAGACAAATACAAATATAACAATAACACCCATCTTTTTAAAAATATCATAATTATATTTTTTTAAAAAAATATATAAAATTTAGCAAAATTTAGATCAAACTCTGATAGTTTATTCGTGATAATATTCATATTATCACTAACCGGAGCCAATTAATGATAGAATCTATCGTCGATATAATTTTTTTATATTTATAATTATTTAAAAAAATCATATGTTTGATTATTATCAACGGTAAAAGTGTTATACATTACAATTGCGTTAAAGCAATGCACATTGGTTTTTATTATGTTCAAATATATTTAAAAAAATGTTTTTCGGGGTATTTTTAAAAAAGTGTAAAATATTGAAACTATTTACAAAATATAGCAAAATTCTGAACTTTTAAAATTGTTTGTATTGGTCTTTGAATTTTTGGAAAAAAAAAACTTAATTTTCTCCCTATCGTTAGAATTATGTTAACTCTCTAATGGAACGATGACAGGACTTTTCTATATTTGAACGATTAAGCTGTAAATTTATCGTATTAATTAAATATTCCTATTTTATTCAATAAATCTTTTATGTCAATATAGAAATATAATTAATACAACTTTAATTAAATAAACCCATATTAAAAACTAACTTTGTTTTTTTCTCCGAAACTTAAATCTCTCGCATCTACTTCTTACTCATCACCCTTTATTTATTTATTAAATTAAAAATTCAAATCACAAGAATGACACTGAGTACAATAAAAAACTAATAGAATTGATGCATTGGCGTTTTACATTAATGACAGAGTAAAATAAACTAGAATCAATTTGGTGTTAATGCAAAACTTTTGTCCCAGTGGCTCTATGAAATCGTTTTTTTTTTATAAATAAGTTTATCACTCTATAAATTTGAGTTTTGTTTTAATTTGGTAAAAATTTTATACTTTTAATTTCGATCTTTTTTACTAAATATATATTACAAATTTGTCATTAATGTCTATTAATTAATTTCAAATAACTATGAAGTGGGATTTTAAAACTAATTTTAATAGTGCGATGAAAAGAAATAATAACTCTAAATTAATTAATCGAAATTAATACTAAAAATTGGAAGTGAACCTTTAGAGTTAAAAGTATAAAACTCAAAATCTCAATTTATAAATTAAATTGAAACAACTCAAAACTAAAAGATAAAATTAAACATTTTTAAAATTTACCTACTAAATTCATAATCCAACTTTGAACTATGATTACTAAACATGAAACATTTGAAACGAAAAATAGAAACGGTATCCAAAATCCAAGGCGAACAAATATTTCTAGTTTCCTTTTGTATTTCAATGGTAAGAAAAATAGTGTCTTTTTAATTACTCAATCTAGGTAAAAATTAGACTGTCACCAATTTAAAATGTTTTTATTTTTTAAAACATGTACATTAAATTTAACATTATAGGTAAACTTTCCTTTATTTATTACATGTCACATCAACATATTCTTTTTCATGCTTTTTTTTGTGCCAAGTTAACACGAGGCTAACTAATATATACGAATACAAGAATTTGGTAATACAACAAAACAAAAACATTCGCATATACTAAAGCAATACAAAATCTTAGCAATGTACAAAGATATTGGGTTAGAATAGATAGTTAAATAAGTCAAACACATGATTTGTTCAAGATATTCTATTCCTTCTTATGCCTTCAAAATCCTTCCTCAAGCCTCATATTCAACCATTACTTCATCCTTATGTCACCACAAATAATAATAATAAAGAAAAAGAAAAAAGAAAATCATCTTCTTTTTTTAAAAAAATTTATCTGTGTATGTTGTCTTCTGTTTGACTAATTTGAATTTTGATACTTCTTTCATCAACTTAGTTCACTCTTTTATTTTTATTATTTTTATTATAGCTTAGGGGTTCATGAACAGTTCTTTATTTATAACGTATTTAAGATATTATCATTTTTAATTCCTAACATAAGTAGAACGTAAAATAAATATAAGCTAAGAAATTTGTATGTACATTTTTTCTTTCTTTTCTATTTTTTTTCTATGATTAACCATTACTAATTTATTTTTTAAAATTATAAAATTTTCAAAATGCTCTACTCTTCAATACCATTAATTTTAAATTTATTAGATGTATGTTAGACACAAAATTAAATTATAAAAAATGTATTAAACAAAAAGAGTGATTATGTGTTCAAATTCTCCACCTTAATTCAACTCTTAGATTTTGTACCAATCAATTCTAGTGGTAAGAAATTAGAGTTGTTGTTCTTCCAATCAAATCACCAATGCTAATTCACAACCAACCAATCTAATAGAAAGAAAAATAAAAATTTACCTTTAGAAGAAACATAAACAAAACAAAATAATAAAAGAAATAATGTTCTTAATATACAAAAAAGGCAAAAAAAAAAAAAAAAAAAAAGTGAAAGAAGTTGAATTTTGCACAAAACAAAACGGTAACCAACTCTTGGGGGAGATACCAAACAAATACACAGAACGGCACCGTTTCAATCAGAAGTCAAATCCACCAGAATCACCAAATCCGCCGTCCGCGGCGTCCGACACCATATCTCCGATCAAAAGCCCTCCCAACATTCCACCCACCAACCCAGCTCCCAATCCTAACCCCATGTTGCTTTTTTTATTCTGCATCGGAGGTGGGTAATACGGCGGTGGCGGCGGATATCCGTAGGTTGGTGGCGGTGGGTACCCATACGTCGTTGTCGTTGGTGGCGGCGGTACGTGATTGTATCCGTACCCTGGTTGTTGAGTCGGTGCTGGCGCGTACGCGCTGTATGTCGGGGCCGGCGCGTATGAGTGGTATGACGTAGACGGAGGGTACACGCTATATACAGCCGCCGGCTGCGGCGGCGGGTATGCAGTAAATACAATCTCCGGTTCCGCCGGAGGGAGGACCGGATACAAATTCGAAGGCTGAGAGTGAACTTCTGGCTGCGGAGGAAGAGACGGTGGCGGTGGATAAGCCACACCGTGAGAGATGGCGACGAGACTCGGCTCCGGTACCGGAGGATAACCCCCACCGTGAGAGACGGCGACCGGACTCGGTTCCAGCGGCGGGTAGGTGGGAACCGGGTTGTGAGAATGAGTCGTATCCGGTTTAACCGGTCCGGAGTTGGAATTTTCCCCAAATCGAAAAGCGAAATTCAAGACTCCCTGGGGATTTCCGGACGGTTTTCTCACCTGATAGCTAAGATGTTGCATCAAATCGCCTTTACCCTCTCCGGCGGAATCTAGAAGCTCTTTTACCGGAACATAGACCTCGCCGATATCTCTATCACCGAGATTCCGTTGGCATCGAAGTTTAAAAACGAGGGTAAGACAGTTTGCCCTAACGGCGGCTTCATCGACAGAAAATTTAACGGAGAAATTCCAAATTGGGTTGCTTCCGCCTTCCTTGTCGACAGGAGTCATGAATTTCTGGGCGGATTTAGGCTTGGATTTACCGGAGGCGTCGGTGACGAGGAGTTTGACGAGGACGTAAACGTCCATTTTCATGAGGAGATTGACGTTGTTGAGATCCCTGGCGGAAACGACCTTGATCTCCATAGATCTTTCCATATTGGGAGATATTTTTTTCTTAAATTGGGAAGGGAAAAAGAAAGAGAATCGAAGGTGGGAGAATCGGGAGGTTGAGAGAGATGAGCGGAGAGACGTGGCAGAGTAAGGTTTAGATTATAATTTGGGTTTCTACAGAAGAAGGTATGAATAATATATATGAAGATTCTTAAGTCAATGCTGAACCGGTTTATTCAACCTCCGGATGGTTCTCGGAAATTCCAACACCGGTCGGTTTCTTTTCATTTTATTTGGGTTTACATAAATTACAAACTTCAATTTCTCCCTAACCTAATTTTAATTCCCTAATGTGTTGTTTACTAATCCTTAAATTAAGTTTATTTTTAAAACTTATAACTAAACTAAAATATAGTATTTATATATTGAATATTAAAATCATTTTGTATCAACTTTACTCTAAGTTTTAGTTTAATCAGTGTACAATTTTTATCTTATGACAATTTTGGATTTGAAGAATGACTATATATATATATATATATTTACAACATTCAAATATTGTAATTAAGGTTGCTTTTTGTTAAAAAAAAATTAATATGCTTTTATGTTAAAATTGATGGGTGAATTAATGAGAATTTAATTTACATCAGTTGAAATCCAACTTGATATATTTGAGGGTTTATGATGTAAATGGATTAAGAATTGTCATAACAATCCTAACATGCTTAAGTCAATTATAGTTTTAAATATTATACCAAATCTCTCGTATTTTTCGAAATTTTCCAAATTCAATTATTTTTGTCAAATATTATATCTAATTCCTACACTTATCTAATCGAAGTTTGTTTAAAGATTTAAAAATTTACTAAGATAAACTAGTAAGATTTTGATATAATATTTGGTAAAGATGAATAAATTTAGAAAAAGAAAAATGAAGTCCTATATTTGTTTCTCTATTTATTTTTCTATTTTTGTTTACTCTTTATTTTTAGGAGCATTTTTTAAAATAGCAAAATTTTGGATTTTATCAATGATAGTCTTTTATCACTATAGCATATCAATGAATAACAGTGATAGAATGTGCTATAGGTTATAAATATTTTGTAAAATCTACTCTTTTTAAAAATTCTTCTTACATGTCTTAGTAAATGGATGAGTAGTATTTAATTGAAATTAGGTAAATGTTGTTATTATCATGATCGGTGAAAGTAAAATTAAAGGATTTTGGCTCAAATGTTGAGAACGAAGTCTAATTTAATTGATAAAATTTGACGATAATTGATAGGTACAAACCTCATTAAATTTTAACATAAAGTCTTAAGAAAGAAGAAACCGAATTATTCATGTTTGGTATCAATTATGAGATTGCCTTTCTTTTTTTTTTTCTTTTTTTTTAATCTATTTTGATAAATCTCATTCTTTTGAATATAAATATGGGTGTGGTTACCTCTTTAATTTGATAAAAAAAATGAAGAAGAAAGAAAGTAAAAAAAAAAATGCAATAAATTCTAAAAGGAAATATGAAATGAAATAGATTTGGAGTTTTTAAAACATAGTTATTGAGATGTCAAAAAAGAATTGGTCCTTCCTCCCTCCTAAGTCGTTATGATTAATTATGATTCATACCAATAAAATCTCAATTACATAAACATATAATTATCATATAAAAATGTACAAATATATACCATAAATTTTTAAGTTTGCAATAAACTAAAGCATATAATTATTTAAATACTCATAAATTTCCCCTTATCAATTTTTTTTCCAACTAAACTTTTTTCTAATTTTTAAAGGTTATTTTTAAATATAACAAATATTTACAAAATATCAATCCTAATTATTGAATGGTGATATTTTGAATTATGAATATTAAACTTTAAAATAAATTTTCTTTTTTAAAAAAGATATCACTATATTTATATTTATCAAACGGTCCGATAATTAACAAAAGATCAATTGACAAATAAAAAAATTAAGTGTTAAAAAACATAAAATTTAAAATTAATTTACTTATCCAAAAAACATTATAATATTTATAAAAAAAACGTAAAATTTTTCACGATTGAACAATTTAATAATATACACCAAAATAGAAAACATTATTGAAAGCTTTTTTTTTTTCTTTGTAAAGGAAAAGTGTTGACATTGGAAACCTTCAAAAGGGAAAAAAACATTATAATAAAGAAGTAGTTTAGAGATATTTTATGAAATAACATTTGATTGGAAGCTTCTGAGAACGACTTCCATTCACAGCTAATAATATACATTAATATTATCACCTCAACAACAAGAAAGAATTTGTTTATTTCTTTTTACCATAATAGAAAACAACCATAGTTCCCTAAAAAAATAACAATAAAAGACAAGAGCACTTATAAAAGTTTGTAATAAACTTAATTACAAAGTTTATATGTGGATTGAATTTCTTTATATCCATTTGCTTATTAAATCTATAACCAAATAAAATAAAAATAAAAATGTAGAAGGTGATGTACATCACGTCCATTAAATTATTGTAACTAAACAAAATATTTATAGAGTTACAAAGTTAATTTTGTCATGTTGGTTAATGAACCATCTAAAATACATATAAGTTGGCTTTGTATAGGTCAATCATTTTAAGACCGTTTTTTTTTAAGATGGTGGGAAACTTTCATTTGATTGATCTAATTAGATTATCCATTCAACTAAAAGATTAGTAGTAAATATATATAACAATAATCTTATTGTTGATGTATTTCTTTTACGTTGAATTAGAACAATGTCGTTTTTGTATTTAGTAAATATTTTTATAAGGAATTGAATCAATTAGTCTGTCAACATGAACATAGTTCAACTAGCATAAACTTGTATCAACAATCTCAAAGTTTGAGATTCGATTCTCCACCTCACATATATTGTCAAATAAAAAACAAATATTCTTCTAAGTATTAATTATAATAGATATACATATAAATATTATGTAGTTGGCAAAATATATTAGTAAATCTCTTATTAGTCTTCGTGATAGGATAATGAATGAAAAGTCAAGATGAGAATAGTTCTTGATTGTAATATCAACCACAAAATTAGAGGTTCAGTTTTCTCTCCCCCATATTATCAATAATAATAGCAATAATTAAAAGATGTATTTAAGTTCTCACAAACATATATGATACCAAATCCAAAACAAAAAAGAATTAAGAGATGACAAAGACTTTCACCAAAATTTGGCCTTGTTGGTATTTGGTAACCATGCAATGTTGTGTGAACCAACTTCAAACATATCATACTGAATCTTCATCATTACAAAAACTGTATGTGTGTGTGTGTATAAGTACTAACTACTGGCTAAGTGAAACTTTTAAAAGAAAAATAGTTTGTAACTACTTAACAAAGATATCATATAAATAAGAATTTTAGTAAAGAATAAAAGGTCAGCAAACTTGGGTGAAATTACAAGTTTGGTCCAGAATTTAGGTCATCCTAGTTTGATACGGTGTCATAAATAGTCCATCTAGTTTGATAAAATCATTCAGTGAGTTTCTACCAATAAGGATTGTTTATGATAATTTTATCAAACCATAGAGACCTAAATTCTAGTAAGGACTAAGTTCGAGTTTTAAGCACAGGGACTGACTGGATTAACAATATGACCACAAACCAATTCAAATCATGTGAAATCCTAACAGTTTAACACATTAGTAATTGCGTTTAAGTTAATCCACATATATGTTTGTTTCTTTGTCTAATCTTTTGTTTTTCAAAGACAAATAAATACACTAACATTACCCGTTTGATCTGTATGCAGTGAAAAAGAACAGATACGGCAACCTTATGGATTCTGACCTTTGTGTGTATTTACATTTGCCATAGACGGGCCGATGGAGCATAGCACAAGGCTCAGCCATCTTTCTGTGGATGGGAAGATGAAGTCATAACTCATGTGACAAGTTTTACTATCACCACTGGACACTGTACAGGTGCAAAACACAAGGAGATTCCAAGATTCGAACGACCGAAGAGAAACATCGACGAGTAATCGAACTTGGCAGCAAAAAATGATTTAAGAGAAGCAACTAATTCAAGTTCACAGGGTAAAGGAGCTTAGTTTCTGAATTTCCACAGAGAACTGCCACAGTTATGAAGTGAAACACACTGCTTGAACGTGGAGGATGAGAGAAGACGGCAGTCATCAGAGTTTCTGCTCCACCGTAACACTTCGATAGTTTAGTTTCAGACGGATAGTGTATGATTACAAAGTAGCCTTCGTTCTCGTGCGAAAGTACGCACTAAGGCACCTTTAGCAGTTTAGGAAACCAGGTCATGGAGATTTCAATGTCAAGTTAAACTTCCAGCTTATGGAACATATTACCATTGTCATCGCTGACATTACTTTCTCTGTCCTCTAGTTGGAAATCCACAATGCCATTCCCAAACTTATTCGTGTGTCTCACCTTTGAATGAGCGTGATGGGAAGGTCGCAACATACAATTCTCCTCTAGAAAGACGTCCTTACTCTTCCGCTTCTGTTTTACATCCAATAGTCCTAAAGCATGAGCTTCCAGAGCTCTAGTTGTTGGAGGTCGATTTCGATTACTTTGTCTTCGAGAAATCATGGTGGAGTCACGATCTGAGATGTCGAGGCTTTCAGAACACTTGTTTGGTATATTTTTCTGTCCTTTTGTTTCCGTGGTGGAGCTTCCATGGCTGTCGGAATCTTGAGGAATAGGCAAATTAAGGTCAATAAAAGTATGAGGTACATGTCTACTTTGTGGAACTTCAACAACATTAGGAACATCACCATAACTAGTAATTGTACTGCTCCTGGATAAAGAAGACCAAGGCAAATTCTCCTTCGACGAATCAACTTGAAGGAGAATATTATGGTTTAAATCATAATGATCGGATGAACTGTCCTCCTCTTTTAGTTCAGGATCAGAGAAGATTTTAATTACATTGCAGCTTACTTGTTCAGTGCAAGTGTTTAATTCCCAACTTGGTTTGGTATAATCGGTGGAGTCAATTTCAGATTTGGGTTTTCCCTCGCTCATTTGGTCCAGAACAATATCACTTTGTTGTGTGTTGTCCAATAAAGATTGTTTATCCTCCTGAACTTCCATGCTTATATTGGTAGAATGTAGGCCATCTAGGCCATCTAGGCCATCATTTGAAGACTCTTTATTTGAAGAATTTCCTACACAAGTTTCCTCATCAATATAAACTTTTTTGTCCAAGCTGATTCTGGTGCCTTTGGAAGTGTCACTTACTTCCTTATCAAAATGCATAGTATTATCAGAATGAGTATCATCCATTGAAATCTCTGAAGAGATTTGCTCATCCTCTTCGGAATGACTTTTGGAAACATATTTATTTGTAATCTCAACTGGCAAACTTTGTAGTTCACGGATCTTGAATGTGCTTCCATCAGCCAAACTTGTATCAACGACCATAAATTTCATTGTATCCGTAATATGAACGGGAGTTCGTGGCTTAAGATAGCAATAACGTTGCTGACTAGGAAAATCTTCCTGGTCCTGTTTTATTTTGCCACTCAACTCGCACTCTTCCTTGTCACTGCACTGTTTTTCTACAACATTGTCAAGTTCAAGAAGCCCAGGGTCTGAAGCAACCTTATTTAGGACATCACTGACTGAATCAAAGTAATGTTCTCCCTTAACTTGTTTTCTTCGGCAATATTTTTTCACACCAGGGATCAGGAATACCAAAGCATGCTTTAAACCAACAGTACTACCATAATTGTTAGCCTGCTCGGAATGCCACCCTTTCGCTAACAAACGAGGCCAAACAGCTTCCCAAAAGAGATCACTTGATCGTGCTTTGCTCAACCTGAAATCTCCAGTAAGAAATTTGACAATTTCAACAGGTGTAAGTGTCGAACATGCTTTACCAACTGGTATTTCCGGCCGGGCAGGATGAGCATGATTAGACTTAATTGGATCCATGGTGGTGCTGGTAAGATCTTGTTTTCCTTTACCAATTCCAACGGCCTCTACAAGGGCATTCAACCCAACTGTAGCTTTCAAAGAGAATACATATTCCTCCAGCAGTATTTTACCCTCAATAAATCCCCTACAAACCTGTCAATACGTTAAAACTTGAGATCTAGGGAAACAAAATGCATCAGCTATCGGTAATGATAGGCATTAGGTAATAAATGCAAGATAGAAAATCGAGATAAAGCCCTTCGCCGACTGAACATTTCTCTTTGACCATAAGTCAAAATGTTAAAGAAAAAGTATTGGCACAATATACTTCACAACAGTGAATAAGTTATTGAGGCTGAGAGTATACAAAATGTTTGTGAAACTGAAGAAGAACAACAATAAATAGTGTCTTTCTTTGATAGGAACATGGATCTAAGTGTTCAAGTTAGCAAACTACAGGGAAATGTAATGTGTCTATCTATTCTTTGTGCTGAAAAATCGGGGTGTTAGTTCTGCATTCTTTAGGAAAATGTGGGCAGGACAGCTTCAGCTGACTCTAAATAACTATGTACAAAAGCATGTGGTAGTTTCACTGCGGGCAGTCTATAAATTTCTTAACTCTTTTACATTGATGAGGTTGCCAATGTGAGGATCGGTTGTTATATAATCTAGCATGAAGTAAAAATTGAAGTCTACCTCCACTACGGTATTTTGCTTTTCCTCTGATAATGAGGAAAGCAAGCGAGATGACAACTCCTGTTGCCTCCAGCCACTAAATAACTTCTGTCCACATATACATCTCTTGCCTCTTGCTTTACGACATGCCGTCCATCTACGGTATTTGTCAGATCCGTAAAATTTCCCATAATAAAATGAAAGAATATCCCCCATCCGTTTAGTTCCAACAAATTTCTTCACCTGAATGAGGTTCTTCCCAAAAATGTATAATCCAAGGAGAAGACTGGCAATTTCTCTGTCACTCCACGAATCATTCAAGGAATCAGAGGCCAACCATTGGTCATTGTCAGCATTGCTTTCATTCATTTTCATCTTCATTTCTTGTTGCAACAGAAAATTTGTTGCATATTCCAAATCCTTATTTGTCATGGCATCGGAGGATTTAACTTCTCGAGCTTCTGGAACATCCTGCATTTTGGACACGGCTGCATGTTCACTTTGGTTTGATGCCAGCACAATATTATCATTCCCATTATGTTGCTTCTGTTTCAGAATCTCAACATCATCTATACCTGCTTCTGGTGCAGGAAATCCAACGTAAATATCAAGCAGATCACCAGCTTCACTTTTTGAAAGCCCAAAATCATCTGATTTGACCACAAGAGGGGGAATTATTGCCTGGTATTCATCCCCAATTCGAGGAAGAGCCTCAGGTTCTCTAAAGTCAGCCCATGTACTAGAAATTTGTGCAGAAACAGACTGCTCGGGTGACATATCTTCGCAGCAAGTATCTTGGTTTTTCATTTGAACTACATCCATCTGCAAAAGCCATTCACAACATGACAACCACTTGAGCATATCTTTTTAACTAATTTCAAAGTTATCATATCAAGAAGCACTAACCTTGCAAGATTTTATCAAGTATTAAAAGAGTTAACCTTCAATCATGCATTTGCATTAGAATTTCAGGTATCCTTTTCAGGAACATTAAAAGTTCGATTTCCAAATAATCGTATTATACAATTAACAAGCATATTATACACTTATAAGCAAAATATGAAAATAAAAACGTCTACTTTTCCTGAAAACACACCAGAAAAACCAATTAAAAATCGCATGTTAATACCAGAGGATAAAAACCTCGATGTAATGAATAAAGATATTGATGGTACAAGTACAGTTACCATAAGTTTCCCCACAACTCATCTTGAATTTTAACAAATGTAATGAACGAATTTTAACAAATATAATGAACAGTCTACATTTACTACGAATGAAGCCAGGAACTTCCCGACCTATACATTAGGTACAGCAAGTAAATTATTCACTCTCGTCTGGCCTTTAAGAGAAGAGTGAGCATCCAAACACAAACATAAAACGTTCATTAGCAACCAAATAGATCCGCCCCAACTAATTAAAAAAGTATTTCCAAGAAACATATTCCCAAATGCTAAACCCAACGCAAAGAAAAAACCAGATCGAATTCTCAAGTTGCTATTTCAGAAGAACACAGAAAATATCTTGTCAACACTTACCATTACAAATCATATTCAACCAATCATATAAGATACAAAACCAGCGTTCTAAATCTTCCAAATTAAACAAAGAAGAAATTAAACAAAGATAAATACATACATTTTTTTCTTTTAAAAAAAGAAAGAAAGAAAGAAAGAAAAATCCCTTGCAAGTAAAGGAAGAAATGAGCAATAGTAATCCAAACTCAATTAACCGCAATCATATCCAGATCCATATTTTAAACCCAAAAAAAAAAAAAAAAAAAAAGAATTGAAACAACCAAACGTCCCCACATTAACAGACTTAAAAAGCAGCTCCACTCTAAACTTCAATATAAAAAAAAATCCACTAATCACAGATAGAACCAGTAAACAAACAACTCGGTTAGAACAAGCGAAAAATACTCGAGAAATTACGTTCTGAGAGATTATCTCAATGTGATCTAAGAAAATTAAAGTTAATCAAATGAAGAAAACACCTAAAAAGCTGTGGTTAACACTAAGAACAAAAATCGAAGAAAATTCAAAAACCCGACATGAAGTTATTTCTTCCTTAAAGAAGCGAAACCATATATTGTAATTGTAACAACGAAAAAAACTCACAAAAACAAAAGAGGATCCCTGGAGTTTGTTCAATCCATAAACAAAATCGAATTACGATAGAGAATAATAATAATAATAATAATAACAACAAACATGAAAGGGAAAAAAAAAATAACGAAAATTATGTATAGGAGTAGTTAATACAGTATAAAATGAAAATACTCGTAAATATATACTCGTAAAGAAGAAGAGTTGTACCTTAGTTTAAGACAAAGCTACGCTTTCATGGCGAGAAATACAGAATTGAAAAGCCGAAGAAAAATGGGGATGAACAATATATGAAGAAGAAGAAGAAGAAATAAAAATAAAAATAAAGCGAACTTGTTTATGTGCTTTGAGAGATAGAAAGAGAGGGCTTATTATAGAGAGAGAGGGACGGGGGGGGGGGGGGGGGTTGAGGTCCGTTTTGAGGAACGGGAGAAGAGTATTTTGTACGCGGGGTGGTTGGCGCGTGGTGTGACGGCGCTGGCGACGACGAGTCGTGTGGCACGTGGTGATCACGATCGGTGGCGCCGACTGGATTGTCTACGGGTAGGTGTACCGGAGATGATGTGACTTCCGAATTGGATGTCGACACGTTGTATCGGAGTGTGTGTTGCGGCGGGATTTTGCTTTTTTGGGTTATACGTGGCGGGCGGCGGAGGAGTGTTGGTACACTCGCGGTGTGGCGCGTGGTGGTGTGAGTTTGGCTTTTTATTTTTAATGGTTTTGGATTTCTTTTATTTTGTTTTTTCAGAATGAAAACTGGGTGGAAATTACTCAATTGGGGTTTCCCAATGTATTTATTTAATTTTTTAAAAGTTAAAACGATGTTGTTGTAAATATTATTATTTTGTTTTTTCTTTCCCATTTTGAAAATTAAATATAAAGAATATTACAATAACTTACTTATTTTTAAAAAATAAGATCGAAATTCTAGCCAAATTTTAAAAATAAAAATAACATTTTGAAAGTTATTTTTTAAACAATTCTTTGTTTTTTATAAGAAACTTGTCAAAAATAGCATATAAAATATCAGATTCTATCAATAATAAACATTTGTAAGTGATATCTTTCTATAAATGATATCGATAGCCAATAATAGAAGGATATCACTATTATAATTGATAAAATTAAAAAAAATTGTTATAGTTAGTAAATATTTTAATTTATTTGTTATTTTTAAAAAGGTCTTTTTTTATATGTAAAATATTATTTAATCAAATATTTGATAAAATGTTTATTTATGGTGGGGGAGTCAAATGTTTGGAGATGTTGAATGATTTGGCTTTTGGATAAAATAAAGATTGGATTTAGGGGTAATATTGGTAACAACTTTTTTTAATATTTGAATACTACTTTTTCTTACCAAATAATAATAACTATAAATATTTTAATTTTTGTAATTTTTTATTTGTTTTCCTTTGTTTATTTTGTTGTTTGTACGTTAGAAATATATACACACTTTCATGTTTCTACTTTTTAAAAAGTGATTATTTTAGTTTCTCTATCTTTGTTTTTATCTAATTTTATGGACAAAAGTTTCAGTGTGATATTTTATTTACTAAAATTTTTAAGATGTAACCATGATTTTGATTTGGTATAAAGTTTATGTTTATTCACCATTATAGTTTTTTTTTTTTAAGTTTATAAGACAAAATAAAATGCTCTAAATTTATATGAACAAGAAAAAAAAAGTATTTTGATGGTACAAGGACTAGAATGAATCAAAGATATAAATGTCGATATCTAAATTATATAATAATTTGATATTTATTGTAAAAATTAAGTGTTGGTTTTTATTAAATAATGACTAAGCCTTTTGTGAATTATAAATATGCTTTGTTTCTAACCAATTTACGAAGTCATATGTCTAAAAAAAACTCACTAAAGTCATGAAACATAATGATTTAAATGGTAAGGATTAAATTGTTACAAGTGTTAAAAGTATATGGTTTAAATGGTTGAAGAATAATATTCAATAACTAATCCATATTTGGAAATCATTTATTAAAGAAAAAAAAACTAGAATTAATCGTTCCACTTTTTTTTTTTTTTTATTTGCATCTTTTTGGTAATATTCTAAAAAATCAAGTCAAATTTTTAAAACTAAAAAAAGAAATAGCCACTTTAGTAACCCTTTCGTTCTTTAATTTTTGTTTTTTTTTTAAAGTAAGTATATTTTCTCTAGTAATATAGTAGTAGTATGCATCGTTCTTGACTCAAATAGTTGAAAACTTACTTAAATTCTAAAAAAAATGTTTTTAAAATCTATTTTTCTTTGGTTTCAAAATTTGACATGATTTTTTAAAAGTATAGATAGCAAGCATATTACAAAGCAAGAAATTTAAATGTAAAATGAGTATTTATTGATATCATTTTAAAAAAAAAAAACAAATTATATTGAAATGGGCCGTTAGTTTTTTTTTTTTTTTTTTTTTTTAAAAAGGTAATTATAATATGTAGCAATTTTAGACATAATAATTAAGTATATAACAACCTTTTTAAAAAAATTGCAAATATAACAAAGTCTATCGATGATAGACTCCCATCATTGATAGTATTTTACTAATTTTGCTATATTAACAATTTTTTTAAAAATATTGTTATATACTTAATTATTTTGAATATAATTGTTATATTTGCAACCATCCTTAAAAAAAACTTGACTAAGGATTCAACTTTCGTATATGAGAAATATATTAATTATAGTAAAAAAAATGGAGAAGAAATTGCATGATTAGAAGAAAAGAAAACTAATACTAAAAAACGAAATTCTCACCAAATTATTATTAGAAATTGTAACATGAGTTGGACCTTAGAAAGAAGAAATTGTAACAAATGAAGTTTTTAATCTTCATGATAAGGATGATATATTATATTGGTAAGTGAATATTCAAAGAGGAAATTGTCCCTTTCTGACATCTCTAGATGTATCAAACCACAAAAGAAAAAACAATGCCTAACAAATTTCCCAATTACAACACTAAAAGGAATAAAATATGGTCAAATATGTCTAACTCATCCAACTACTTCTTAGTAAGCAATTTAGGTCAAGTCGTCTTTTTTAAAAAGGTGTCATAGGACAACCATCCGATATTTGAGTCAATATATCATTACTCGAAAATGAAGTGTCTTTAAAAGTTATGCTTCTATTATATTTTAACAACAAATTACAATATAAATTTGGATATTAATTCATTTAAGTTTAAAAATCATTCTTAGAATAGAAATTCGGTAAAATGTCAAACAAAGTTGAGATTCATCAACGAGGCAACAATAAAACTTAGAATAATTACACGTCAATTACATACTCAAAAGAATCGTGATATCAATGGTATAACTATTAGTTATCCACTAAAATATACTTATTCGAGTCAAGCAAGACTTTCTATATAAAATATATTTGAACAAAACGATCGTTAATATTGAGATATTTATAAGAATATGAGCACTTATGAATACATTTTATAATATAGCATAATTCTAACTTATTTATATATATATTATTTGTATGTATGTATATATGTGAAATTTAAATATAAATTTAAATTTAATATATATATATATATTTGAAAAGTGAGAAGAGAAAAATAATTGGAGAGAGATATTTATTAGACCTATTCTTGAAAGTGGTGATGATTTGGGAGGTTGTCAGTGTAATAAAGTTTATTTCATAAAAAAATAAATTTAACGACCTATGCTAATACTTTTTTAATTTAAATTTCACTTGCTTACATTTAAGAAAATTAAAACTATAAATCAACAAGTTTACGTTTCATTAATATTTTCATAATTCACATCACCAAAGATATAAAACCATAATGTGAATATAATATAAATATAATATGAATAGCAAATGGATTCCTTGCATTTTTATAAAATTAAGATTTTGGTATTTTTGTCAAATCATGAATTGAAACATATTAAAATTTATATTTAAAATGTTGTTGTCCGTATAGTTTTTTTTCAAAAATAAATGTGGTACGTGAGATTATGTTTTGGTTAGATAAGCTTTTTTTAAATATCATGAAAACAATAGTTTTTCTCTAATTTATGCTATTCGATAGTTTTTTTTTTTAACTTGTTTAAGTTTTTTAAAATTAAATTTTTAAATACTCATTTCACTTTCTTTTTCTATCCATACTTATTTAAATAATTTTTTTTAAAATAATAACAAAAAAACAAACTAATTACACTTAGTAAAAAAATTATTACACTTAATTTTCTTTGGAATTATAAATATTTTGACAATTTTTAAAAAATAAGTAAATCTTGGTTCACAAAATGTTTCTTAACGTTTAATTATTTTATTTATTAAAAAGATTTATCACAATCCCAACCCTTTTTGGAGTGAAAGGATAAATCAATATTTCATTAAAAAAGAACATAGAGTTTGATTAATTTCTCAACCTTCTAACTATAACTTTAAAACCTAAAATTTCATGGTATTTGTTTTGTTTTAATAGTTGTCTAAATAAGCGTAGGACTTTGTTTGTATTTCCAATATATTCTTTCATTTGCTCGATGTATGAGTAAAAGTTTAACATTGTTTGCTCAAATAGTTGTTTAATTTGTTTCGTTTGGATTGAATTAAAAATTGTTTAAAATACACTTAAAAATATATTTTAAGTGACTTTCAAACACTTTAAGTTTTTTTCTTTCAAAATAACTTATTTTTTAAATTAAACACTTGAAAATGTAATTCAAACACACCATAAATAAAAACATAAAAATTAGGCCTTAGAACAAACAACTAGTTTTCTAAACTGTTTTTGGGTGGATTTAGTAAAAATAATTTTAAAAAATTAAAAAGCATAATTAGTTGGTGCCAAAATATAGATAGAAAAAAGTGCTTATATCATTCACATGACAACGATAATAAATTTACCATTTAGGAAGTAATGTGAATCACAAGACGCTTACCTAGCCAACATTTAAATTCGTCTCTACCTAAATTATTTGGGGGTTGGACACTCCCTAGCCTCAATAGGAGGCGTCAGCGAATATGTTTTCTAAATTTTGACGACTCTAATTGCGTGAGATCGTGTTCATCAAAGGTTGAAATGACCCTAGCTTGAGTTCTGTTTTTCCTGGAAATAGACACTATAGGGATCTCTTAGAAGGAGACATCCAAAGTCATGAGATCTAGCATTATCTCTTTCAACTGAGATTGTCCAACATATTAACAAAAAAAAACTATAGAAAGGTAGAGATCGGTATAGGATAGAGTATGAGTTTAAGTTCTAATAGGGAAAGGAGAGGGTATGACTCTTATTATCCACTTAATTTCCAAAGTAGAATATAGATTGTAGGCTTTCTTCATTCTCGAAGTTCATAGAATAAAATACTTTGTTCTAAATAGCAGGTTCCTTAGTCTCCATGGAGTTTCTTTTCTTTCATTTAGATTCCCTTAAGCCCTTTTAGTAGGTTTAGACTCCTCTCTCGTCTTCTTTTTCACTCCCTCTTACAAAGTCTTATTAAAAAAAAAAGTAGGTTCTAACATAGTAGGAAATCAACAATGATAGGAGCGAGCATCAAGTTTTTAATTTCAATCAATGGTTTAGGACTAGATTGACTGATTTTAGAACAAGATAAGTGAAGTTGTGTAAAATCACTAAAAGACTAATTAAGAACCCACCAAATTACGAGTTTAATATAAACCAACAAAATTTCATACTTATGAAATTCCACCTCTCAAACTATAAAAATACTTTTATAACTCTAAAAATCCAACAAAAAGGACACAACTCAAGTATTGCTCTTTCTTAAAAAGAGAAAAAAACATATTATTCCACATTTTTAGTTTTGAATAAATAATAATTATTATTATTATGAAAGAAAAAAAATAAGTTTGCCGACAAATATTTATAAATAAATTTAAACCCGAGTCCCACCAAAAGACTCAAAAGGGGAGAAATCGATTCGCCCGACTAATAGGATCGCTGGGCTTTAATAAGAGATAGCTAGGCCCAATTATTAATTGGGCCTACATTAAATTACTAAACTGTCCTTTAAACTTTTAATTCAAACACGGGATCCGCACGTGTATACTTCCCGCACGACGGACGGGCGCCACCAAATTACCTCCTCTCCCGTCTCCGACGAGAAACGAACATGTTCTTTCACGCCCGCGCTAAAGAATCGAAAGCAACGAAACTCTCATGCTCCAAATAAATCGCAATTTTATCTCTTAAAATTCCTAAATCCTCCATGGATTTCACCTCTCTCCAATTCCTTCTCCCTCTCAATCAGCATCAAATTAATCGCCATGGCCGTCTCTCCTCTCTGCATATCCGACGAATACATACGCAAAGACGATCCTCAGAAACTCCTCTCTCCATCCAATCCAACGCCGGAGGAGACGATCTTCCTGTCGAACATCGATCTGGCGGTGGCCTTCACTGTGGAAACCGTGTACTTCTTTGAGGACGGTTCGGCGGCGGAGATGTCGAGGATTGTGAAGAGAGCGTTGGCGATTCTTTTGGTTCCGTACTATTTCATGGCCGGTCGATTTCAGACAAACCGGGACAGCGGGCGGTTGGAGCTGGCTTGTAATAATGCCGGTGTTGTGTTTGTGAATGCGAAATCGAAGTTGAGGATGAGAGATCTTGGGGATTTGTCGCTTCCGAATCCGAGTTTTGGTCAGTTTGTTCATCGACCTGGACTCCATACAAACCTCCATGAAAGAGCTCTATTTACTGTTCAGGTATGTGACGAAAAACTGTTGAATGAAATTGATTTGATTAGAATAATAATCACTTCACTCATTGAATTTCTGTATACAAGAAAATAATGGATGGTGACAAAACATAGATAGATGGTACATTATATCACATTTTTCTTGAAGCAAAACATTGATATTTATCTTCAACCCATAAAACTTGTTTGTAATTGTACACATGGTACAGGTTACGGAGTTTGTGTGCGGAGGGTATGCAATCGGCATGGTAACAAACCACGGCGTTTTGGACGGCAAATCCGCGGCGGAGATGTTCCAAAACCTCGCATCAATATGTCGCGGCGGCGGCGACCTGAAAACCCAAACTATTTTTAACGACAGAACAATTTTCAGAGCTCGAAATCCTCCTCTTATTTCACATCCCCACCAAGAATACACCCCATTTTCCCCAACCCTAAAACAACTCCCCTCCTCCTCCTTCACCGCCCTCACTAAACCCTCCCCTACCCCATCGCCGCCCATGTCCGCCTCCAACCACCGCCACTCCCTCATCCCCTTCACCCCCTCCACCATCGCCACTCTCAAGAACGCCGCTGCTCCCATCCCCTGCTCCACCTTCGAAGCCATTCTGTCCCAGCTGTGGCGCGCCAGGACCCGCGCGGTCTACTCGGACCGCCCAGGCGAAACCTCCATGGTTTTGTTTGCGGTTGATGTCCGGTCCAAAACCCGTCCGGTTCTCCCAGATGGTTTCGTTGGAAACGCTGTGGTTACTGGGTTTGCGGCGGCGCGTGCGGCGGAAGTGGTGGAACGGCCGTTTTCGTTTTGTGTGGAGAGGGTGAAGGAAGGGATTGAGAGGGTATCGGAGGAGTATGTGAGATCGGCGATCGATTGGCTTGAGGTTTATAGAGGGATTCCGGCGACTTGTAATGGGAAAAGTTTTTATGTTTCGGCTTGGTGGAAGTTGCCGTTTAAGGAATTAGATTTTGGGTTTGGAAAACCGGTTCATGTTAGTCCAGTGGCCAACGGGAATGATGAGTTTGTGTTGTTACTTTCTCCGGCGAATGGTGGAGAGAGCGGCGGAGGGAGGAGTAGAAGTAGTGTTAATGTTTGGATTAGTTTGGAGAAGGAGAAGATGAAGAAGTTCATGCGTTATATATTTGCAATATGATTTAATTGCCTAATACTTTGCTTAACTCTAAGCATATGATCATAATACACAATGACAACATGTCCAAAGATGAGAATTATATTTTATGTTTTAGCTATCAATTTATAGATTAATAACAATATCCATTGAAATCAATTATCTAAGAACTTTTGCATGGCTACGAGCTACCAAATGCAAAAAATTGAATGGAATATATAATTATAGATGAAAATATTACACAAAAATCGACCGATCATTGACATAGTCGATTGATTAGCCTATCATCCCTACAATATCAAAGGAAACCAATCAATTGGTGTTTAACTTAGATTTGAGGGGAAAAAATCTACATCAATTGAACACTTCCATTGTGAATTAGTTTGGATTACGTTCATGTTTAGTCCATAAACTAAACATTGAATTGGTCAAAATTTAATCTTTTTACTTTAAATATGTTTTAAAATTTTCATTTATATTTTTTGGATGGCACAAAAATTGAACATAGTAGTTATGGATAATTTTTTAATCTAATACATCCAACAAACATTAGAAGTACAATATACATAATCAATAAGATATTGCAAGATTTCATCTATAAGTGAAAACTTACCGAGGACCGAAAAAAGGGATTGGCTTAAGTAAAGGTTCAAGCCAACATAATAGGCTTTGACAACATTGAGGTGCGAGTCTCACCAAACAATTTAATGGGGCTTTCCTCAAGAGATCAACTTAGTCCCAAAATATGGATAAAATAAAGTATCCAATCTCGGCTTGGTCGAGGCCAACCCTAGCAAAATATCAAGGATGCATCCATTCATTTCTCTTACTTCTTTCTTCTCCCTTCATCATCACTTTGCATCTTCATCTTCATCTTTCCCTTCCCTGAGAAACATGGTCGATTTCAAACACAATAAAATATGAGAGAGATAAAGGAAAAGGAGAAGGAAAAGAGAACAAAAAGTAGGAAAACAACAAGGAAGAAGAAGAAAACAAGAGAAAAATAATAAAGAAGGAAGAGAGAAGAACTAAGTGTCTTTGGAATTTTATAGCAATATTGAATCTTTTTTTTTTCTCCAAAACTTAATTTTATCTTCCACTTCACCTAACTTGAATTAGAATTTGTAAAATGTTTGAATTTCTTAGTTTATTTGTTTTTCATAAAAAAAAAGGGAGAGGAAGATGAAGATGAAGATGAAGATGAAGATGGAGAGGAAAGATTGAGGGAGACGAAAGAGATTTGAGATGAGATTTTCATTTGTTAGTTTTAAAATGTTTGATAAAATATAAGAGGCATAATCGATCAAATCCAAAGTTTAAGTAAAATAATATGAACTATTTATTTATTATTTTAAATAATTTATTTGAACTTATTGTTTTTATAATCTTTTCCAAATAATTGTGATAACTCTAAAAAAGAACGAATTTTTTTTTATCACTTTTAGTTTTACATTTAAAAAATAGTACACTTACAAAAAAATGAAAATTTGTTTTTCTAGGTTCATTAAGCTAACCTCGACATTGAGATTCTTCTCAAATTGAGAAAAAAATTATGTTAACATAAATTTTCCGTCCATCTAGGTCAAGATTGTCAATGAGATTGTGAGTTTTTTTTTTTTTTTTTTTTTTTTTTTTTTTTTTTTAATTTAAATTTCAAAATAAAGAAAATTCTCAAATGACCAAAATACCCTTAAAAACTCGAACATTAGATATTCTCAAAACCTTAAATCCTGGGCTCATTCGGGATGAGACGAAACATGTATGCTTAAAAAATCGAAGAGATTTGTCTGATTTTTGCTCCCCAAAACTTAACGAAGTCATCCTCAAGCTTAAATATGTAAAGATGATTTATTTTGAACGATTCCATAGTTTATGTAAAATCTGAGATGGATGGAAAAACATGTAGTTGGCTTTCTGTTGTAGTTAGATGTTAAACTAGATTTTAAGTTAAACGTAAGTGGTTTCTTTGATGAACTCAACAATTTCATCAATCTGAATCTGAGCAGATGAATAATCTCAGTCGAGATTGATGAAATTTCTCTTAGATTTGTATGTGTTTCACGTACGTTTTTTTAATAATTTTGAAAATAAGTTTACACCATCATTGTGCACTCTCAACATTGCACCAAAATGATTTAAGAGGGAAACAAGATTCATGAAGAGCGTACTACGCTAGTTTCATAAAAAAAAAAAAAAAAAGTCCGTGTACTTTGCTAGTTTTAGCTTCACCCTTGTTAGTTTTCAGAAAGTTATTTTCGACCATTTCCCTTCAAAAACCCTAACCCCCTTCCTTACTTTTCTTATTTTCTTTATTCTCTCTGTCTCCCACTCCGCCGATGCCCCGCCGCCCCCCATTTTTCTATTCTGTTCTCTCATAGCTTCATCCTCTTGTGAGGCATTGCTAGTTTCTCCCATTCTTCTTCTCAACAAGAAACCAACAGGTCTGTCTTCTTTCTCCTCCCACTTCTTACACTCATGTCTAACTTGTTTCGCACAATCCTTCTACTTAGATCTCCATCCCCAGTCTTTTCTCACGGATTTTCCGAAAGTCCGTTGAAATCTCTCACATACTTATCCACCTCTTCTGAGATTGTATCATCTCTGAAATCTGCTTCGTTGCCTTCTAATGCTGTTCAGCTCAATAATAATTGGAAGGCTGTATGTGGGTTACTTGCGAATCATGGATTCTCTGAATCACAAATCTCTGACCTTGCCAAGAGGTATCCTCAAATTCTTTCTATGAACCCCGAGAAAATCCTATCGCCCAAATTGTTGTTTTTCAATCTAAAGGTCTTTCTTCCCCAGAGATTGTCAAATTAGTATGTTCAGTTCCTTGTGTTTTAACAGGAAGTTTAAACAAACGAATTATTCCAGCCTTTGATTACATTCAAGCCCTGCTTGGAAGTGAGGAGAAGACTCTCATTGCTATAAAGCGATTTCCGGGTATTCTCGGTTGGGATCTTCGAACTTCAGTTGGTCCCAATATTGAAATTCTGAAGCAAATTGGAGTGCCGGATTCAAATATTTCAAGTTATCTTCAGCGGCAGCCTAAAATGTTCTTGACAAGTTCCATCCGATTCAAGGAGGCTGTAGAGAGAGTTACGGAAATGGGCTTCAACCCTCAACGATTGCAGTTTGTTGTTGCTGTTTTTGCTCTGCGATCAATGACCAAATCTACATGGGATGAGAAGGTTGAAGTTTATAGGAAATGGGGAATGTCTGAAGAAGAGATCCGTTTAGCTTTTAGAAAAAATCCATGTTGTATGAGTGCTTCTGAGGATAAGATTAATGGTGCAATGGATTTTTTTGTCAACAAAATGGGATGTGAACCATTTTTGGTTGCTCGAACACCAACTTTAATTTCATATAGTTTGAAGAAGAGGATTTTGCCTAGAGGCTACGTTTATCAAGTTTTGGTGTCAAAGTGTTTGATTAAGAAGCACGCGCATTTTGCTTTGTTTTTTAACTCTTCTGCAAACCTTTTCATAGACAAATTCATCAACCCTCATAAGGAGCAGATTCCTGAATTGTTGGCGTTGTATAAAGGGAAATTAATGGATTTAGAAGATGAACAGGTTCGATATCCTTGAAATTTTAATGTTTAACTGTTTTGTTAGTTGATATGTGTAGTGACAACTAAAACTTATATATATTAGAGAGTCTGTGTTTCTACATTATCACTTTTTTGCTATCTAAAATAGATATATATGTATATATATAATGATCAAAGATCAACAATTTTTAAACCAATAATCATATATTTTTTGGGTAGATTTTGGTCAATTTCAAACATAATAAAATATGAGAGAGAAAAGAAAAGAAGGGCTGAAAAGAGAAAAAGAACAAAAAGAAAACTAGGAAAACAGCAGGAAATATACTGTATTGTCAAGGGCTATGCTTTGTAAAAGGTTTGAATTGTTTAGTTTATTTGTTTTTCATAAAAGAGGGAGAGGAAGAGAAGATGAAGATGGATGGAGAGAAGAAAGAGATTTTCATTTGTTAATTGTAAAATGTCTAATTATCTTAATTAAAAAAGAGGTTAATTGCAATTATTAACAAAGTATAAGAGACATAACTCATCAAATACTATCAAATATTTATTTGTTATTTTAAATAATTTATTTTAACTCTTAAAAAAGAAATTGAGAAATTTTGAGAATTAGCACAAATTTTCAAAAACTTATAAATTTGTTTATCTCAATCCATTTTGCCCCTCCACACTGCCATTCTTCTCAAATTTTAAAGAATAATTTTAACATAATTTCTCTCTACATCGAGATTGTGGTCATTTGTTCTTAAATTCCAACACTACTAAAAAAAAGGTTCTCTTAATGTTTTTTTTAAAAGAAAATATAAAAAAATTAGTGATTTCAAAAATAAAATGTCAAAATTTTATGAAAGGGTCGATAACATCAATAATTTTATGAAAAGGCGGATGTGGGCTAATCTTTCAAAAAAAAATTTCACGTTAAAACTTTTCTTGACATTTAAAAACGTCAAATAATATATACTTTTTCTTTGCGTTTTAAAACGAAGTATATCTATTTCTTTTCGACGTCTTGTAAATGTCAAGAATTTTTTATGAAAAGTAGGTTAATTTTTGAAATATTTTCCTCGGAACGTTTCTTGACTATGTTTTTTAAAAAAAACAACTCCTCAGAGTTTTTCACTCTTTTCATCTCACTCCACTTTCAGGAAGAAAGAAAGTCTCCATGAAACCCCAACCACTCGAACGCCTATGGTGACCCATCCATCACGCCCAGTGACTTAGCACCCAGCCATCACACACACCTTCAACTTCCAGCCACTCTTTCAATAATTGACACCAGGTTATTGTTTCTTCTTCTTTTCTTTTCGTGTATTTTAGAATTTTTGTTTTGTTATTGCAATTAATTTTAACAGTTAGTCAATGGGTGTTGCATAATTGTTTTCTTCATATACTGCAATCCTTAATTTGTGTATTTAGTTGGTTGTAATGTGCGGAACAACGGAAATTCCAAGTTACGCCTATAAGGTGTTTGGTTCAATGCTTGTAAGAAAGACCATTGTACCTTATTCAGACTTTTGTGAACAAACACTTCTTTTAATCCATGTTGGGTAGCATGTTGATCTTAGAAGTCCAAAGCGGTCGAATCTCATGTACATACTTGTGGTGTTTCAATTATAATTTGAATCTCAATTTTAATTATCTAATTGTTGTTTCAAAAACTTTTTTTTCTTAGTTATTTCAATTTTTGTTTGCCTCATTTCAAGAATTTTTCGACTTCACCGAGTGTGGTTTTAAATGGAGTCACCTGTGAGAGTTCACCAGCGTGGAATAGTATGTGTTGCTTGAGAAAGAAATTGTGTTCAATATTTTAGAGGTTTTTTTAAACTAATGGGTAATTTAAACATTTTACATGTACATTTGTCCCAAAACTCTTCCTTTTAAAATTTGGTGTCCAAAACTCTTCTTTCCCATTATACTTCAACTTTGTCTTTTGTTTTTTTCTTCCGAGTATTCAGAAACGGGTTGGTTTTTAAAAAATCTATTTTAGACCATTTCCCTTCAAAAACCCTAATCCTTTCCTTCCTTACTTTTCTCATTTTCTTTGTTCTCTCTCACTCTCCCACTCTGCCGATCGCCGATGCCCCGCCGTCGCCCATTTTTCTTTTCTGTTCTCTCATAGCTTCATCCTCTTGTGAGGCATTTGTAGTTTCCCCCATTCTTCTTCTCAACAAGGAACCCACAGGTCAGTCTTCCTTCTCCTCCTACTTCTTACACTCATGTCTATCTTGTTTCGCACAATTCTTCTACTTAGATCTTCATCCTCAGTTTTTTCTCACGGATTTTCCGAAAGTCCGTTGAAATCTCTCACATACTTACCCACCTCTTCTGAGATTGTATCATCTCCGGAATCTGCTTCGTTGCCTTATAATGCTGTTCAACTCGAGAATAATGGGAAGGATGTAATTTCGTTACTTGCGAAGCATGGATTCTCTGAATCACAAATCTCTGACCTTGCCAAGAGGTATCCTCAAATTCTTTCTGCGAACCCCGAGAAAACCCTGTTGCCCAAATTGTTGTTTTTTCAATCTAAAGGTCTTTCTTCACCAGAGATTTTCGAATTAGTATCTTCAGATCCTTGGGTTTTGGGAGCAAGTTTAAACAAACGAATTATTCCAGCCTTTGATTACATTCAAGCCGTGCTTGGAAGTGAGGAGAAGACTCTCGCTACCATAAAACAGTTTGCGGGTATTCTCTCTAAGGATCTTCGAATTTCTGTTGGTCCCAATATTGAAATTCTGAAACAAATTGGAGTGCCGGATTCAAATATTTTAAAATATCTTCCGTACCAACCTAGAGTGTTCTTGACAAATTCCATCCGATTCAAGGAGACCGTAGAGAGAGTTGCGGAAATGGGATTCAACCCTCAACAAACGCAGTTTGTTGTTGCTGTTTTAGCTCTGCGATCAATGACCAAATCTACATGGGATAAGAAGGTTGAAGTTTATAGAAAATGGGGATTGTCTGAAGAAGAGATCCGTTTAGCTTTTAGAAGGAATCCATGGTGTATGAGAGGTTCTGAGGATAAGATTAATGGTGCGATGGATTTTTTTGTCAACAAAATGGGATGCGAATCATCTTTCGCTGCTAGAAGACCAGTTTTACTGTCATTTAGTTTGAAGAAGAGGATTTTGCCTAGAGGCTGTGTTTATCAAGTTTTGCTGTCAAAGGGTTTGATTAAGAAAAACGAAAATCTTGGTTTGTTCTTTGAGTCTCCTGAAAAGCGTTTCATAGAAAAATACATCAACCCTGGCAAGGAGCAGATTCCTGAATTGTTGGAGTTGTATAAACAGAAATTAATGGAGTCTAGAAGATGAACAGGTTCGATCTCCTTGAAAGTTTAATAATTAAACTGTTTGTTGTTAGTTGAAATGTGTAGTGACAAAGTGGCAACTAAAATTTATACATGTTCAAGAGAATGTGTTTCTACATCATCAGTTTTTAGATTGCTAACTAAATGATGACTTTTTTAGAACCGCTTTGCCTCGTATTTGGATATTGTCCCTTTGCTCAACATTGTTGGAGTTTGCATTATTTCAGCTTCTTTATGATGCGAAATTTGGTACTTCCATCAGTTGGCTCTTTTTAACCCAACTTCACATTTCATTTATGCTCATAAGGGTTTTAACATCATATGACTAATTTCAATCAATATGACTAATTTCAATTCTTGGATGTGCTTCCTTGTTTAATTTAAGCTTTATAAGGTTTTTAACGTTATATAACTATTTTGATGATGTAGTTTTTAATCATAATAATTTTTTTTAGTTGTTTTTCAAATGTAACAAAATGAACCAAAATGCTTGCAAATATAAAATTTATCTCCATTAAGGGTGATAAACTTTTCTAGAATATACACACATACATGAAAGAGTTCCAAAATTTAACTTTGGTTTATTCCTAGGCAAAGGGAAGGTTACAATGCAAACAAAAAAAATGTTTATAAACTTAATTTTCAAAAAGTAAAGATGTTACAAATAAAAATGTTACAAATGGATTCATATTAGTTCTTAAAAACTTGATTTAGTTTTTAAATTCAAAAAAAAAAAAAAAACCTATAACTAATAGAGAAAAGGTTTGCTAAAGCGGAGGGTATTTTTCTTAAACAATCACCACAATGTGGCAACACGATCCTCTAGGAGGTTGTTGTGTGGCAACACCACCCTCTATGGATGTTCAAATAATCTGAACAATTCACACTATGACTTATGTTGGGTTAGTTTTTATTTTGGATTGAGTTTGGTTGAACGTGACATTTGTGGTGCAATGCCACTTTTTTTATTTTTTTATTTTTTATTTTTATTTTTTATTGTTTCTCCATGCAAACAACATTTATAGTCAAATAAATAAATGTTAACTCAAAAAGAGGTTAAATGCATCTATTAACAAAGTATAATTGATCAAATTAGGAGTTTAAGTGTGGTTTAAAAGATTAAAACAATATGAAATATTTACTTGTTATTTTAAATAATTTATTTCAACTTATTTTTTCTCGTGTCCGATGACTACAATTCACCAACAACCTGCAGCGACGAAGCCACGACCAACCGTTGGCCGTCCATCTCACCAAGTTCTGCAAGAAATCCAATTCCGTGGTCATCACGAACCTTGGCTTGGCGACAAGACTCCTCTGTGCAAGGCGTGTCAGCTTGATTTTTAGTTTTACGTTTAGCCACGAAACAACATGAAATATGTGAACCAAGCATCGAAACGACCCCGAATCTATGGTTCCTACTTCAATTTGGGTAAGATTCGTCTGCTTACGTCCTTTTCAGTCTCAAATCCGAAGACCCATACCGTTTTTAGCAATGATATTCAAGTCATTTATGGTAAGCATGACTAATTATCGTTAATTGACTATTTTAAAGTCGATTAATTTTATGCTCTAACCTTTGAAACTTTTTTATATGGAGCTTTGGACTATTATTTGAGCTTGAAGATTTACTCTGTGTAGACTACTAGTATATGAGAGAGCTTGTTGAGCTTGACAGAGGACGAGTGTGCATGATGTGAACTTAGTAGTGTTTGAGTTACTGATGTTGTGGTTGTACTATGAGTGAAAAAGTGAAGTAATGTCTCCTAATTTAGGTTGATATTTGGGGTCATTACAAAATGAAATTCATAATATATGTTAGGGAAAGTGGCAAAGAAATTCTTAATTTAGGTACTTTTAGCTTTATTCTTATTTGTGTCTCATCTTTCTTACCATTGTTTTTCTTTTTAAAAACAAACATTATTCTTGAACTTTTTCTTTTTTTTTACTGAGTTTTCAAGAGGGGAAAAGTAACATATATATATATATAGAAATTGACAAAATTACCACTTTTTTAGTTTTATATTTTAAAAGTAGCACAATTTTAGAAAACTCCTAGTTTTATTTTTCTTGGGTTCAAGTTTGACCGAAATCTACCTTGAGATTCTTTTAAAATTTTAAAAAGCTCTTCTTGATCAAGTGCGTCACCAAGATAGTGCGTCTTTGACTACAAATTTGAAAATAAAGTGATATATAAAATGACCAAAATAACTATGGTGTTTCAAATGTTACATATTCTCCAAAAACACAAAATTCCAAACATTTTGCTCATTTTCAATCGAGAAGTGAACGACTTTGCTCCTACAATTCAAGCAACTTTCAGTGTGGCGTGCTAAAGAACTTCTAAAGAATGACAAAATAATATATATATATATAAATCATGTAACTTAAATGATTTAGAAATTGAGGTTAACTCCTCTCAAGCCAAATGTGTGATTGATCATGAGCCAAAGTTTCCTTGAGATGGTTCCAAGCTAAGAAATTTATGTAATATGATATCAGATTAAGGTTGCTCCGAGATGTCCCGAGTTAAAAACAGAAACAATTATGTTATTTTCAAATTTTTAATAAAAAAACACACTATATTGGTGATGCATCCGACCAAAAGAGACCGAGATAAATCTTTGGCAGATTTTTTTAAAATTTGATAAGAATCTCAAAGTCGATTGCGATTAAAATTGACCAAAGAAAACTAAATTAACACTTTTTTGAAATATAAAATAAAAAGGATGCTATTTCTTAAAATTTACACACAAAGCTATTTTCGACGATTTCCCTTCAAAAGCCCTAATTCTTTCTTTCCATTTCTTATTTTCTTTGTTCTCTCCTACTCTCCCCCTCCGCCCATCGCCGATGATCCCCCGCCCCCCATTTTTCTTTTCTCTTCTCTCATTGCTTCATCCTCTTGTGAGGCATTGCTAGTTTCTCCCATTCTTCTTCTCAACAAGAAACCAACAGGTCTGTCTTCCTTCTCCTCCCACTTCTTACACTCATGTCTAACTTCTTTCGCACAATCCTTCTACGTAGATCTCCATCCTCAGTTTTTTCTCACGGATTTTCCGAAAGTCCGTTGAAATCTCTCACATACTTATCCACCTCTTCTGAGATTGTATCATCTCCGAAATCTGCTTCGTCGCCTTCTAATGCTGTTCAGCTCAATAATAATTGGAAGGCTGTAATTGGGTTACTTGCGAATCATGGATTCTCTGAATCACAAATCTCTGACCTTGCCAAGAGGTATCCTAAAATTCTTTCTATGAACCCCGAGAAAATCCTGTCGCCCAAATTGTTGTTTTTTCAATCTAAAGGTCTTTCTTCCCCAGAGATTGTCAAATTAGTATGTTCAGTTCCTTGTGTTTTAACAGGAAGTTTAAACAAACGAATTATTCCAGCCTTTGATTACATTCAAGCCCTGCTTGGAAGTGAGGAGAAGACTCTCACTGCTATAAAGCGCTTTCCGGGTATTCTCGGTTGGGATCTTCGAACTTCAGTTGGTCCCAATATTGAAATTCTGAAACAAATTGGAGTGCCGGATTCGAATATTTCAAGTTATCTTCAGCGGCAGCCTAAAATGTTCTTGACAAGTTCCATCCGTTTCAAGGAGGCTGTAGAGAGAGTTACGGAAATGGGATTCAACCCTCAACGATTGCAGTTTGTTGTTGCTGTTTTTGCTCTGCGATCAATGACCAAATCTACATGGGATAAGAAGTTTGAAGTTTATAGGAAATGGGGATTGTCTGAAGAAGAGATCCGTTTTTCTTTTAGAAAGAATCCATGGGGCATGAGAGCTTCTGAGGATAAGATTAATGATGTAATGGGTTTTTTTGTCAACAAAATTGAATGTGAACCATTTTTTGTTGCTAGAAGACCACTTTTAATTTCACTTAGTTTGAAGAAGAGGATTATTCCTAGAGGCTACGTTTATCAAGTTTTGGTGTCAAAGGGTTTGATTAAGAAGCACGCGAATTTTGCTTTGTTGTTTAACTCTTCTGAAAAGCGTTTCATTGAAAAATACATCAACCCTTATAAGGAGCAGATTTCTGGATTGTTGGAGTTGTATGAAGAGAAATTAATGGATTTAGAAGATGAACAGGTTCGATCTCCCTGAAATTTTAATATTCAACTGTTTTTTTTGTTGGTTGATATGTGTAGTGACAACTAGAATATATATATGTTCAAGAGTATGTGTTTCTACATTACCACTTTTTTGGATACGGTCCCTTTGCTCAACATTGATGGAGTTTGCATTATTTCAGCTTCTTTATGATGCGAAATTTGGTATTTCCATCAGTTGGGTCTTTTTAACCCTAAGGGTCGACTAATTTCAATTCTTTGATGTGCTATTATTACCATTGATATAATATTTTTGAGATCGCATCCTTGTTTAATTTAAGCTTTGTAAGGTTTTTAACTAAAATTTTGGAAAGGCATACCAATTCCACTTAACTAAACTTGACATGTAAATTGTTATGTGTCAATTAAGGGTGACCAATTTTTTTAGAATATACAAAATTTTGTGACTTGTGTCAAGGCTTTCTTGCTATATTTGTAAATATTAAACCGATGTCGAGGTTGGTTTGAACATTTCTAAACCGACCGCAGTCGGTTCGGTGATAGTTTTTTTAGGTGATCTTTGTCTTGAAGCAGCCCAACTAGTATTCAACAAGAAAAAAAGCTCTATTTTTTTTTTATGACAAAAAGGTTCAACAATTGCTTCAACAGGGGTCGATATTGTGTCACCAGATTGTTATCTGTTTGTTGATGGAGCTCTTTCCTCTCGAGTGAGCTTCATGAAGTTTTAGTCTTAGTCATTGTGATACCCATCTTCCTCAAGATTTTTGTGCTAATTCCGTTTCCTCGTCTCAAGAAACATGGTCGGACTTTGTCAAATTCAAACATAATAAAATATGAAGGAGATGGAAGAAAAGAATGGCTGAACAAAAAGAAAAGAAAAGAAGAACAAAATCTAGGAAAACAACAAGGAAGAAGAAGAAAATAAGCGAAAAAGAATAAATTTGAAGGAATAAAGAGAAATATACTATAATATTTTAGTCAAAATCAAAGGCAATACTTAAATCGTTTTTTTTGCACAACTTAATTTTATCCCTCACTTCTCCTAACATGAATTAGAATTTCTAAAAGGTTTGAATTTTTTTAGTTTATTTGATTTTCATAAAAGTTGTCAAAAAAAAATTGAAAAATATTAAATCATATATTTAAGGAACTAATTAAATTAAAAAAAAAATTATAATTAAGAACCAGTGAGTACCAAACTAAAAAGATATTAATTAAAATAATATTTGACATTTTTATTTATTTATTAGAAATTTTTTTATGAATATGTTTTTCTTTTCGTATACTTCTTAATTATTAATAATACATACAAACAAATTCATAAATAATTTTAAAATATAACTTATAACATTTTTTTTTTTGAAAATAACTCATTGCTTTTATTAATTAGCATTGACGTATTTCTACAATTCAGAATATTTGAATATTTTTGTTAAAATGTTATTTAATTACTTAGGATTAATTTTATACATTCTCCCGTTTTGCAGTTTTGATTTGTGCATTCATAAAAGTCCTCCTCTTTTTGTGCTCAGCTCTCTCACATGGACTCCTTTACAACAATTTCTATTACTTGAATTTGAAGAGTTTGATTCCAATGGTTTATATCTATAGAGGATCATATATAATTTTAATATCCATCCATTTTATTAATTTTGATTAAATTCCAATCTGCCAAACAGCCCCAAGTGAAATCGAAACAAACTCTTAGCAAGCTAATCTAAAACTGAGTGGAAGTTCATTCAACACTTCCAGATTAAGGAAGAGTGAAAAAGATAAAGCAGCAAGAAATTGAACAGAAATGAAGTTAAAACCTTTTGTTTTTTTTGCTTAGCATAGGACCATCACAAACTCCCATTCAAATCCGATCCCATGGGAGCTCTGCTGCAATCTGAATTCCACCATCTACCATATCTCAACAAATAACAAGAAAAACATTCAAAATGAAGAGGAGAGATACCTTAAGAAAAAGACGGTGATCGTTGTGTAATCGGTCAAAAGTACCACCAAGAACCACAGCTCCATATGAATTTGGAGGAGAGATTTTGTAATTGATTGTCGAATCCTCCGAGATAGCCAATTGTAGGAACAATGTCAAACCGGCCCCCTTATTTTCTTGGTTTCCCACTCCTGGGTTCCCTTACGAATCCCTAACCCCCTTCCTTCAAGATCCTTCTACTTCGATCTCCATCTCATCGCCAGTCTTTTCTCACGGATTTTCCGAAAGTAGTCCATTGAAATCTCTTAGATGCCTATCGACCTCTTCTGAATTTGTATCATCTCCGAAATCTGCATTGGCTGTTCCGGTCAACAATAATCGGTAGGCTGTAATTGCTGGATTCTCTCAAATCGCAAATCTCGGACCTTTGCTAGAGATCGCCTAAAATTTCTATTCCAACTATATTTCAAACTAATATTTAATTTTCAAAACTATATTTAATTTTTTTTCCTAACCTCAACTAAATTTAAAACTAAGATTTTATATTAATATTTTTTCTTTTTGCTTTAATAGATAACAATTTTTTTTTTAAGCATAAGGTAATATATGACAAATTATAAGATAAAATTGAAAATATTTAAGTTTTGAATTGATCAAAAGAAAGGATTTGAATTAAGTGTTTGATACAAAGATTTTGTTGTTTAAATTATTGATAATTTTTATTATTTGTTAAAGATAAAAGATCTTAGTCTTATTTATAATAATTTATGATTCCTATTTCTTTTGGGATTTTCTATATTTTAGTTCTATAAATAGAATTTCTCATACTTTCATGATTATAACTCTTATCTAATACTAATAATAATAATGGAGAATGATGAAACTGGTGACCAAGGCATTTCCCAATGGCTCCCTCTCCGTCCTCCGTTTCAGTCTCCTCCTCCCTCACCTCAGACTCTACTCTCTCTCCGTTTGCCAACGCAGTCTCTTACTCCACCACTATCACTCCATTTGTCGTTGCAGCCTCCTCCTCCTCCAGAACATCCACTACTAGAGTTTTCTCGGCCCCTTCCTTCACCTGCAGCCGAACCTCCACCCTCTCTCCTTCTACCATTGCAATCTCCTCTTCTGCCACCTGATGGGCTACAACCACCGTCAACACAACAAACTCAAAACGAACCAGACAAAGAACTTCCGAGACCAAAACGAATTAGAAAACAAGCAGACACTAGTAGGATCGAGCCACCGTATCCGTGGTCGACAGAGCAAGGAGCGATAATCCACAAACTCGAGTATCTTCAAGCAAATAACATACGCACAATCAAAGGAGAAGTGAAATGCAAAAAATGTAAAAGAAAGGATGAGATAGAGTATGACCTAATGAGTAAGTTTGAAGAGATGATAAAGTTCATTGAAAGAGAAAAATGTAATATGCATGATAGAGCTCCAAATTGCTGGCTAAAACCTACTCTACTAAACTGCAAGCTTTGCAATAAAGAAAAATGTGTAGAGCCAATCATACCTCCAGGAAATGATAATAAAATCAATTGGTTGTTCTTGTTATTGGGAAATTTTCTTGGATGTTTGAAGCTCACACAACTCAGACACTTTTGCACTCAAACAAAGATTCATAGAACTGGAGCCAAGGACCGTCTTGTTTACTTCACTTATTTTGGTTTGTGTAAGCAACTTCAACCCACCTTCGATCAAAACTGACCGGTGAGATGTCTCTGCTGCACTTCCCAATTACTGTTATATCCATTATTTTTTTGTTATATACACATAATTTTCTTTGTTAGAACTGTAGTTTCTTTAGGTTTATTCACCCTGAATGAATTACAATTTTTTATGTGTTATTTAAATATGTTAATATTTATTTTTCTCTTTTCTTTTACATTGTTGGAGTTATATTATTATTTCGAAATTTGATACTTCCATCAGTTGGGTCTTGACATCAGTTAGATTATGCTATAATTTGTAAATAATTTAAATATTTTGCTACTAAAATGATAAATTTTTTCATTATATATCGTTATAAAAATATATAAGTTGAAGATAATATATATATATTTGAAGATAAAAAGTTTTCTTCCTTAGGTTAAACAAAATTTAAATATAAAATGGAAGATTACATAAATCACCAATGAACTATGATGTTATTTATATTTACAAATTTTCAATTTGATTGATTTTGCCCTTTATATATATATAAAAAGCTATTTTCGACGATTTCCCATCAAAAGCCCCAACCTCCTTCCATTCCTTCCTTTTCTTGTTTTCTCTGTTTCTCCCACTCCGCCGCCGCCGCCCTTTTTTCTTTTCTCTTCTCCCATCGCTTCATCCTCTTCCGAGGCATTTGTAGTTTCTCTCATTCTTCTTCTCAATAAGGTACCAACACCTCACTCTTCCTCCTCCTCCCACTTCTTGCACTCATGTCTAACTTCTTTCGCAGACTCCTTCTTCTTAGATCTCCATCCTCAGTCTCTTCTCACGGATTTTCCGCAACATGCCTATCCACCTCTTCTGAGATTGTATCATCTCCGAAATCTGCTTCGTTGCCTTCTTATGCTGTTCTGCTCAATAACAAAGGGAAGGCTGTAATTGATTTACTTGCGAATCAGGGTTTCTCTGAATCTCAAATCTCTTACCTTGCCAACAGGTATCCTCCAATTCTTTCTGCCAACCCCGAGAAAACCCTGTTGCCCAAATTGTTGTTTTTTCAATCTAAAGCTCATTCTTCCTCAGAGATGTTCGAAATATTACGTTCAGATCCTTGGGTTTTATCAAAAAGTTTAAACAAACGAATTATTCCAGCCTTTGAATACCTTCAAGCCCTGCTTGGAAGTGAGGAGAAGACTCTCGCTACCATAAAACATTCTGCGAGTATTCTCTCTAAGGATCTTCGAATTTGTGTTGGTCCCAATATTGAAATTCTGAAACAAATTGGAGTGCCGGATTCAAATATTTTAAAATATCTTCCGTACGAGCCTAGAGTGTTCATGACAAATTCCATCCAATTCAAGGAGACTGTAGAGAGAGTTAAGGAAATGGGATTCAACACTCAACAATCGCATTTTGTTGATGCTGTTTGTTGTCTCCGATCAATGACCAAATCTACATGGGATAAGAAGGTTGAAGTTTATAGAAAATGGGGATTGTCTGAAGAAGAGATCCGTTTAGCTTTTAGAAAGCATCCACGGTGTATGAAATTTTCTGAGGATAAGATTAATGGTGCAATGGATTTTTTTGTCAATAAAATGGAATACGAATCATCTTTCCCTGCTGAAAGACCAATTTTACTTGCACTTAGTTTGAAGAAGAGGCTTTTGCCTAGAGGCCATGTTTATGAAGTTTTGCTGTCAAAGGGTTTGATTAAAAAGCACCAGAATCTTGCTTTCTTGTTGAAGTCTCCTGAAAAGGGTTTCATAGAAAAATTCATCAACCCTCATAAGGAGCAGATTCCTGGATTGTTGGAGTTGTATGAAAAGAAGTTAAAGGATTGTAGGAGATGAACAGGTTCGATCTCCTTGAAATTTTAATATTAAACTGTCTTGTTAGTTCATATGTGTAGTAGATTGAGTTGGTATCTTGTTGGTATCCCTATTTTTGTTCATCCTTGGTTTGCATCTCCTTTATGGCTTCTGCATTCGTATTGTGTTAACTTAAATATAATTTTTTTGAGATCACATCCTTGTTTATTTTATGCTTACAAGGGTGAACAAATTTTTAATTAGAAAAAACTTTGACTAGGTTTTCAGTAAAAGGTAGGTTACAAGGCAATAGAAACGAAAAAGAAAATGGTTGCTTAATTTTAGATTTATTGATGCATTAAAAATGTAAAAATGTTATTTTTAGAAATTACGCTTCTTAATTTATATATATATATAAACCGGTAGAAGAAACTCAAACATCTAAATTGTCTTAGAAAACAAAAACAAATTATTCGTTACTCAGTTGTTTTGATTTAAAACTAAAAAATAATAAAATGATATCAAAGGTTTAAGATAGTTAACATTTTAAGGTAGGATTGTTTGCTATATTACTAACTAAATAACTTAGCTTCATTGTTGTAACTATTTGGAAGATTGAAGGTGGCCTGTGAAACAAAATGTGGGCTTCCAGCATTATAAATTGGACCGGCCCATATTGATATCAAATCTCAAATCTTCACCAAGGGTTGCATAATATTTACACGAATGTAACAAAAATAACCAAAATAACCTTAGCCAATTATTTTTTCATAAATTTTATATTTATTCTTATTGTATTTTGATTATTATGATCTTTTTCTCCTTTCAACTTTGCGATTTATTATTCATTTATTCGTATCACCACTTTTCTTCGTTTGAAATTTCTTCATTTTTTCTTCTAGAATTTATTCATTCTTTTTTGTCTCGCATTTTCTTTTTCTTTTTTATTGGTCCAAGATCTAAACGATCATGTACTAATATTTAAACAGATAATATAAGAAACCGGTAGAAAAAGCTCAAACAATCATACAATACCCTTTTAGTTCCTTATCTAAATTGTGTTAGAAAATGGATAGTTGTGAGTTTAGCAATTTGATTCAAAATAGTTAAATATATAGTAACATTTTAAAAAATTTACAAAAATAACAAAAATTAAAATTCTATCAATGATAGAACTCTATCATCAATAGACCATGTTTCAAACATTGGTCTATCATTGATAGATTATACAAGTCTATACAAGCCTATCAACAATACAAGTTTATCAGGTTTTATTATATTTGCAATTTGTTTTAAATGTTGCTATATTTTTAATTATTATTCATAAAATGACCATCACCATTTTTCAGAAATGTTTTAAATTGACCCATATTTTACACAAATATAAGGCCAAATTGACCAATTTACCCATATTTATTATTAATTATATATTAAAAAAATATAAAAAGGAAAAATGAAAGTGGATCATGATTAATAGGGTAAATGATTAATTCTATTGTGGTAATATTATAATAAAAAAATTTCTCTTAATTATTTTTATTTTGGTGATTTTGTTCAAAAAAATCTTCCATCTCGATCTCTCTCTCATTTTCCAATCTCTCTTTCCGCCCATTCTTTCTTTCGGTTGGTACTGTTTTTCATATATTCCACCTAATTATAGTATCTATTGAATAATACGGTTCTTATATCAATTTGTTTATAGAAGGTGGACTGACAATGAGAGAAATCAAGGATGTGAGTTACAGTTTAGAAAGAAAAAAAAAAGGTAAAAGTTTCTCTTTGAATAAGTTGAATATTGATTCTATTTTCTTCACAATAGACACCGAATAATACAAGACTGGGGGAAGTATAAGCGGTGAAGAAGAAGAACATCGGTGACCGATTGATACAATGATCTTTCGAGAGAAAAATTGCAAAAACTTAAGTTTAGTAAGAATTTATATGTCGTATTCGAAATACATTAGGATACTCAAGATAACATATCATTTATGTATTATTAAATATATGAAGTAGTATATATGTAACAAATCACATAAAATATATGTATTATGCAGTGGTATATATTTAAGAATTAAAAAAAAAATACTGATCGGATACATAATTTGTGTATACAGTAGTATATAAATGTAGTAAGACAAAAATAACAAAACATGAAGAAAAAAAATTTATGTATGTATTATTGAATATATGTAGTAGTATATATGTAACATATCACAAAACATAAATGAATTATTCGCTAGCATACATGTAATAAATAGAAACAAATACTTAATGGATATATAATATGTTTATATATTGGTATATATACGCAATAAAAAAAATACATAACATGAAAAAGAATATGTGTGTGTATTATTGAATATATGTAGTAGTATATATGTGACAAATCACAAAACATAAATTTACTATTCAGTGATATACCATAGTATATACGAATGACAGGTCATTTGATAAAAATTATATGTCAAGCATTACAGGAAGATGAACTAAATAATAAAAAATTAAATAAAATAGAAGGAACATGACCGGAATATATCTCGGCGAGAGATTTGTTTATCTATATAAGGGCACGTCCCTCGTCCCTTAATGGTATCAGAGCCTTACTTATTTTCTCTTATTCTTTCTCTCTCTCATGGAGTAAACTCCTCTCTGAATCCGGAAAGGATGATAGTTAATCTCTAAACCTATTCTTTTGCTCTTTATTCTCTAATATTTTTTATGTCTAAACTTCTTTACTATTATTTGTCTCTCTATTTAAAGAGAATTGCTAAAGATAATAAGTCTAAGTTTGTTATCGTTTGTTCTTGCAAGTTTGAATATGGCTTGGTCAAACCTGCAAACTTTGAACAAAATCGGTGAATGAATTTAGAATAATTAACTTATATTTTCTCTTAACATTAGATCGATTGATGAATATTAGTTAAAAGCTTTTAGTTTAGGTATGAAATTGGAAATAATTATACATTTTATAGTATAATTAAAAATATTAGTACAATATAAGATAATAATTTATACTATATTTAAATTATTGTAAAGGTAATAAATATGTATTAATAATTAAGAAAATTATTATTTTTAGTATAATATAAATAAGAAAATAATTTAATTTTAATTTTAAAATTTATATATAATTAATAATTATGATAAGGTTATAATTGTCTTAAAAATAAATAAATCTTTAAAAATGAATAAATGTTTGTTGTCTTAACTATTTGGAAGATTGAAGCTGAAGGTGGGCTGTGAAACAAAATGTGGGCTTCCAACATTATAAATTGGGCCGGCCCATATTGTTGAAACGATTCTTTCGAAATTGGAGAAGGGTGTAGGGGTCGGCGAGATTGACGAGAAGAACACATTTATGAAAGTGTGGTCTACTTGTAAAGTAAAGGCGACACTATTGGCAGCTTCATCTCCAGTTTTACGTTTACCCACGGAACAATCTGATATCTGGGAACCAGACGCCGAACCACCCCGAATCTACTCTTCTTCAATTCGAGTAAGATCCGCCTGCTTACGGCCTTTTCTCAAATCTGAATACCCATACCATTTTTAGCAAAGGATTCAAGTCATTTAAAGTAAGCATGACTGGCTAACCTTCATTTCCCTGTTCGGACTGTTTTTAAGTCGTTTAGTTTAGGCACTAATCTTTGAAACTTTTTTATATGTAGCTCCGGACTGATAGTTTACGTTTGACTTGATTGATGATGTCGTTGGACTAGAGTGAAAAAGTGTAGTAATGTCTCCTAATTTGGGTTGAAATTTGGGGTCATTACAAAAAGAAATTCATAATATATGTGAAAGGGGGAAGTGGCAGCAACCAATGAAGAAAGGTGTATTGTTTCTGAGTTAGAATTAGATACTCTACAGATAAGGATCCTTTTCACGCTGATTGCGATATTATACTGTTCGTTTCAAAGCCTTTTGTTCAGTTTTGTTCTGTTTTCTTGTTAATATTGGGGTTTATCAGGTTTCTTTAGAATCAAATTTTATCAGGTTTAGGATTTTTCTTTGATTTTAGAGGTAATTACGGCCATAGAGATTCTTTTAGCTAAAGGGTTTTTTGGGATTTTCATATGATCTTTGTTCCCTAAGCAGTTCCTGCTACTAATTAGCGTTTAGTTTTAATGAATTTTAGGTTTGATGTTACTTGACTTTCCGTTAGTAATGATGATAACATGAGTAGAATAAGAAGATTAGTACGTTGATATTAGCCAAGTAGTTTAATAAGTTGACACGAACTTAATTAGGTTCCACATGGGTAAATGTAGATTCCCAGGAGTAGAGAAATGGCTATCTCGGAGGATTCGACAATCAATTACAAAATCTCTCCTCCAAATTCATATGGAGCTGTGGTTCTTGGTGGTACTTTTGACCGATTACACGACGGTCACCGTCTTTTTCTCAAGGTATCTCTCTTCTTCATTTTGAATGTTTTCTTGTTATTTGTTGAGATATAATATATGGTGGAATTCAGGTTGCAGCAGAGCTCGCAAGGGATCGGATTTGGATCGGAGTTTGTGATGGTCCTATGCTAAGCAAAAAAAAGGTCTTAACTTCATTTCTGTCGAATTTCTTGCTGCTTTATCTTTTTCAGTCTTCCTTAATCTAAATTTGGAAGTGTTGAATGAACTTCCACTCAGTTCTGGATTAGCTGATATTAATTTTAACAAATCTGTTCAGTATGTGTTTTGCAAACTTTTAATGTGTTGTTTGTTAGTTTTACAACAAATTATGTGTCTGTTCACATTATTCGCACAAAGTTCGTCCAGCAGACTGCTCTGGTTGGTAACATCAAAATTTTCCTCTGATTGGTAAAATAAAAAGAGAGACAATCTGCCACTTATTACAAGTGCTCTAGGTGGTTATTTCTTTGATCTGATTTTTAAAGCTGTTCGACTTATGACCTTGGCGAAATTTTCCTTGTTTCTAGAACCATGGGTTTGAGATGGTCATCTAAATTGCTGTTTTGCAGTTCCCGGAACTCATACAACCCATTGAGGAAAGAATGCAGAATGTCGTAAATTATATCAAGGTACTTAATTTAAGAACCTATTTCTTTGTCGCTTTGTGTATGCATGCCAGTTTTCTTTCTGTACCTAATAATGGAGAATTGGTAAAGTTGCCTCTTGTACTTCAGTTTAGCAAGAAGAGCATTCATTACTGTTCTTTTGAATCTTTGGATGATCCTCGAGGAAATAATGTCGTTTATAAAACTATAAGCTTGCAAGAGTTTGTTTCGACTGTAACTTAGCTGCATGAAACAGTCCTGGATTTCACGGACCATGAAGTCTACTTGGGGCTGTTTAGCAGGTTGGAATGTAATCAAAAGTATTGAGTGTTTGTGATTCGTAATGGGAGGAGTTTGTAAACTAGGTGCTTGTGACCCGTAATGGGATGAATTTATAATGTAATGTAATCCGAATGTCATATTTGGAATGAGCGTTTTGGGTCCTATTTGTAATATAAAACTCATTTATTTTCGATAGTTTTCAATTCAACACTCCTCACTGTTTTCACGTTTTACGATCTTAGTTTCATTCCGTCTTCAATTACTCACATTTTCCAACATTCTTCTAATTCTCATGAATTTTCATTACATTTAAGCTCTCCTGTTGGAATGTAATCAAAATTACTAGGAATACGAGAGGTGGGGAATTGAGGGCGGAACAGGAATTAGATTGTGAAGCGTCAAAACAGTGGTAAAGAGGGTTGGGCTGAAAACTGTGGGAAGGGAATGAGTTTAATATTATAAATCGGGGCCAAAATGCTCTATCCAAACATGGGTTTGGAATTAAAACCCATTACATACCCATTCCATTCCATCCTCTCAAACATGCCCTTTCTGCCGTATGTTCTTGAAAGTGAATTCCCTCTTGGCTGTGCTTTGTATCTTGTGAATAAATATTATTTTCAATGCTAGTTGGATGTCCCAAGTAATGTTGTTTGGCGATTTTTGCAGTCTGTGAAGCCCACGCTGTTGGTAAGGGTTGAACCTATTGTCGAT
The DNA here is from genome assembly GCA_025688845.1 of Cucumis hystrix. Classification (NCBI taxonomy): domain Eukaryota; kingdom Viridiplantae; phylum Streptophyta; class Magnoliopsida; order Cucurbitales; family Cucurbitaceae; genus Cucumis; species Cucumis hystrix. The sequence continues at coordinate 4,700,908 of CM046888.1, read as the reverse complement.
CCATATGGTCCATCCATTGTTGAAGAAGCTTTGGAAGCTATTGTTGTCAGGTTTTTCCTTTGCTGTTTTATTTTCTAATAAATCTTTGATATTCACTGTGGATGTGATGGCTGATGATGTTCTTTCATCCAAGCCAATAAAACACTCACTAGGTTTTCCTTTTGCAGCAAAGAGACATTACCTGGTGGAATGTCGGTAAACAAGAAGCGATCCGAAAACGGCCTTTTGCAACTGAAGGTCTGAGTCCTTTTTCCACATCATCTTTGTTTGCAGTACAAAATATTCCGTATTAAATTAGCTTGATTTGGTGATTTCTGTTTGCAGATTGAAGTTGTAGATTTAGTAACTGAGGAGCAGTCTGGGGGTGAAAAACTGAGTTCATCAACACTAAGAAAGCTTGAGGCAGAGAAGGCTGCCTCTGCCTTGCAACAACAGAAAGACTAGAAACACACAATCCAAGTATTATTACTCATGAAGCCAACATTACATAATCTTGTTTTCTGAGTATTTATCAAACTTATAAACATTAACGATTAATCTATACCGATGTCAAATCTCTAATCTATAGATATCTCAATATACTGACAGAATATTTTAATCTTAATCTTACATGTGAGTTCTACGCATATTTGTAGTTCAATACATTTCTTGATTTAGTCAATGGTTGTAAAATACTTAATGCCCTTTTATGTAGTGGATGTAATATAATTCAATGGAATCAATTAATTAACCGAAACCAATGCTTCTCCACCCCATTTCTTGGAAAAGCTATTAGGTTCCTCGTGCTTCTTTCTCTACCTTCTTATATGTCTTGCTATGCTTAGTAGTATTCTGTCGGTTTGGTTGTTTCTCATCTCCTAATAGTTATGTTTAAACTCATGAATCAAAACCTTTCAGGTAAAAGGACACATTTCCAGTAAAAGCAACTTCAACACAACTTTCTACTATAATACCGGTTAGCCATTAATGCGAAGGAGGAGATTTGGAGGTTTTTTTTTTTGTGAAATAAAAGTTTATTTTAATCGTTTGTTATTTCTTCACTATCGATTTCTTTTTCTATTATTTATTTTTTAAAAGATTTTAAAATGGAAATCAAAGTTTTAAAAACCGAACTAAGTTTTGAAATTAAGTTTCTTCCTTCCCAATCTGAGTAAGAATTAAAATGTTTATTTAGAAAATGTGAAAACCAGGGTTAGAAGATGATGATGTAACAAGGACAATTTTAAAAAACTAAAAAACCAAGAAACAGAAAATAAATGGTTAACAAACAAAAAGTAAGATGTTGGTTTATATGTATTGATAGAAAGAAAAAAAAAAAGTTAGAATGACCATATCTCACCTTACCATGAAGTTTGTCTTCAGTTTTCTTGTTTGTGTTTAGTGGCCATGGAGCATAGCTCAACTAACATACTGCTAGCATAATACCTTGAAGTTTATGTTGAGTCTTACTATGGATGCTTAGTGGTCATGGTTTTGATGTTCTCCAAGTTGACAAGCACACAAGATTCTCACACTTGTAGAGTGAGTGTCGAATTAAACTAAATGAAAAAAATAAGTCAGGTCAAGTCTCTCATTTGAAAATTACTTACACAGTATGGTGGTTAAATGAGGCTATTTACAAGCCATCATCTAACACACATCTACAGTTACTTGTGACGATATTGGTATCTAAAACTTGATTACTTTTCGATTTGTATCTATGTATCCGCTCGAATGCAATAAGATTTTTCTTTTGGGACACACTTCCCCATGCCTCTTATCAAGTACCTTATGTGTGGGGCCACCGAGTTCTTAACTTTGACTCTCACAAATATTGATATTCTTGTAGGTCAATGATTTGATATTTGACATCAATATTTAATATTTGATTTTAAATGTCTTGATATCAAACCCATCCATTGATGACATGTCAATATTTTAACTATTCAATTCACATCAAAACTTAACTTTATTATTATTTTACTAAAAGCTTCCAATTTTATTTCAATTCATTCCGTCAATGTCAATTCAATCAAAAATATAAAACTAACTTACAAATAAAATGAATGTATGATTTCAATATAAATTTCAAAACATCTTTAAATAATTATATAATTACAAATAGTTAAATTTTCTTATTACATTCTAGTTCCATTTATTTTGTTAAAAAGAAAGTTTTAAAAATACAAAGTACTCTTCCTCTCAATATATAAAAAAACAATCTATTTTGTGAAAACGGGACACAATTGTAATACTAAATAAACGAAATAAATAAAAAAAAAATTTAAAAATTTAAAAATATTGTAAATTTTCACTTTTATCTCTCTTTTATGGAATTCTCTCACATGTGGGTCATACTTATAAGCCTACCAAATATTACTGTTTATAGACAATTTAGCAAACATGGAAGACATATATGGCCACCAAGATCTTTTATAATAATTTATTTATTTTACTGTTTTAAAAAAATGTGCTTTAAAAATATTTATATAAAATAGTAAATGTAAAATTTCAACAAATTACAAGAGATAAAAATACATTCTAAAATATTATTATTATTATTATTATTTAAGGCCATATATTTGACCTGCTATGATTTTAAATAAAAAGGAAAATCAATGGTCAAGCGGTTAGTGTTAAATTCAATTCAACAAACAAACAATTTAGTCTCAAGAACAACTCCCTCCCAAGTCCTGAAGAATCAAGAACAATCTTAATTGACACCACTTCTAAAGTATGTTTTTCATTACTAATTTCTAAACTTACATGCTAATCTCAACCCAATACAGTTTTTAAAAAGAATTAAGAACACCCCAATAATTTTTTACTTGAAATTTTCAGTTAATTATTAACTATGACTATAGAAAGATTTCAATTTTTTTTTAAAACCCTTATTCTCTCTCCCTGTTTTTTTTTTTTTTTTTTTTTTTTTTTTTTTTTTTTTTTTTTTTTTTTATAGTAATTATCAGTTTTCGTATGCAAAACCCATCAATCTTTTTTCTTTCCAAGATCATTGTTAGCACTATGCAACTCAGTCCCATCAACGCTCATCGGAATTTTTGTTTGCGAGCTTCACTTTTTCAATCGCTAGCTACAGGTTTTACTTTTCGTTTTTTTTTTTTGGTTTGCATTAAATCTTTCTCTCCTTGTTCTTTGGATTGTTCTTTGCAAATTTCTGAATCATGGGAATGTATTTTTTGTTTCGTTGGGATTGTTTTGGAGTGGTGTAATTCAGTTTTTGAATGGGTCGTTTTAGTTATGGATGAGTAGTGGAAGGGGAGTGAGATTGAAATTTGTGATTCATTAATGTTAATGATGAGTTGTTACTTTGAAGCTTGAATTATAGTTTCGAATTGGGTATATAAAACTTTTGTTTGTGGTTTGGTTTACAGTGTTGTTCGTTATCTGATTGTGAATTTTATGGTCTCAATTTGCAGAACTTTTGATATCAGCATTGAGTAATTTGAGTTTGCTAGTCATACAACAATGAGTGAACAAAACTCTATTGATCTGGAACAAGGATGGGACTTCATGCAAAAGGGAATTACAAAATTGAAGAACATTCTTGAGGGACTGCCAGAGCCACAATTCAGCTCGGAAGATTACATGATGCTCTACACGTACAAATTCTTCTAAATTGCCTGCTATTAATGGTTTTCATTTTATATGTATATTTATTTAATTGATACCTTTGGGGGGGGGGGGGGGGAGTTTTCTACAATTATCAATTTGGAAGTTGGTTTGATGGAGACGATGAATCCAACTTATGATATCTATTATGTCTACAGGACCATCTATAACATGTGTACTCAAAGGTTTCCTAATGACTACTCTCACCAGTTGTACGATAAGTACCGCGAATCATTTGAAGAGTATATAATTTCATCGGTAAGAAATATTGGTTTTTCTGACTTTTGTTTTTTCTATGATATAAATGGTTAAGTGTCTTTAATTCTCTTCTTGTCGGTTTCATGTTAGTGTTGTGAATGGTCCAAATTCACCATTAAATTTGGTATGCTTGAAGCTGAAGTGCGTTTATTGTCTTAAACATTTTCCACTTGACGATGTATTTTTAGTCCTAGCTTCACAATATTTGTACTTGTTTTGTATGTCACACATTTATGACATTGTGTTGATAGTCCTAGGTTCACGGATTATTTCCGTCTCATGAGCTATCCTTGCGAAATATTTCATCGTCAGGTTCTAGTTTTTCTGGGGTGCAGGTTATCTTTTTCACTTGCTCACAATTGAACTTTCTTTTCAGGTATTGCCATCTTTGAGGGATAAGCACGACGAGTTCTTGTTGAGAGAGCTTGTGGAAAGATGGGCAAACCACAAAGTGATGGTTAGGTGGCTTTCTCGTTTCTTCTATTATCTTGATCGCTACTTTATTGCTCGAAGGTCACTTCCATCTCTTCATACTGTTGGGCTGACCTGTTTTCGTGATCTGGTATGTAACTAGTTACGACCAAACATTGTGCTTGGTTTTTCTTAGCATTTTATTTTCTTGGCCCTTCGCTTGGCTAAAATCTGTTCTTTATACTTGTGAAACTTGCTACTTAATAAATTTGCCAGTCATTGCAATAGAATATGTATTGACATTTGTGTTGGTTTAGGTTTACAGGGAGTTGAATGCAAAAGTTAGAGATGCTGTTATATCACTGGTATATTAACTTGATGCCCTTTTATTTTCTGCACTATCTTTTAAGCTTTGCAATGCATAACTAAATTTTCTCCTATCAGATCGATAAAGAGCGTGAAGGAGAGCAAATTGACCGAGCTCTGTTAAAGAATGCCTTAGATATATTTGTGGAGATTGGGATGGGGGAAATGGATTGCTATGAAAATGACTTTGAAGTAGCCATGCTCAAAGACACTGCTGCTTATTACTCTCGAAAGGCTTCAAACTGGATTCTCGAAGACTCTTGTCCTGATTATATGTTGAAAGTACTTCCCTTTATTCTTCTCTTAGCTTTGTAGATGACTGCAATTTATTTTTCTGGTAGCCTAAATTCATTTTATTGAACATTCTAGGCTGAGGATTGTCTAAGGCGTGAGAAAGACAGAGTTTCACATTATTTGCACTCTAGCAGTGAATCTAAACTTCTTGAGGTTTGTTCTGTCTTCTTAGTGCTTTTGTACTATTCTTTTTCATTCTTCTTTGATCCCGATCATCCTCAGGTATATAGTTGATGTGTTCCTCTTTCTCTTTCTAGAAAGCTCAGCACGAACTGTTATCTGCGTATTGTACCCAACTGCTTGAAAAGGAGCATTCTGGATGTCATGCATTGCTTAGAGATGACAAGGTACTTGCAAAATTTAATATATTTGATTTCCAAGAATATGGTTGACAATTTCTGAAAAGTGAACTTATATCTTCTTCTGTGGTGTTTATGGGATATCTTCTAGGTGGATGACTTATCAAGAATGTTCAGACTGTTCTCTAAAATTCCTAGGGGCCTAGAGCCAGTTTCGAATACATTTAAGCAGGTTAGAGATTCCACTTTGCCTTGTTTTCCAATTGAGCGATTAGAAGTCTTTGCTCTTATTTTATCTACCTTTCTTAGCTCTAATGTGATCTTTAAATTTCCATTATTCAGCATGTTACTGCTCAGGGGACTGCCTTGGTCAAACAAGCAGAAGATGCAGCAAGCACCAAAAAGGTTTGTCATCATCCATTGTATGTTGTTTATTCATGCATTACCATTAGATAAATTAAAAAGTTTCCTTTTTGATTAATCATTGACCAATGAACTTTTGACGGTTAATCAATAATAATTAAGGTGGGTAGGTTTGTAATAGTTACATATAGGTGCAGTGACTGCTGAAGTTTTTAGTAAAGCATATATATATCATCTCCCAAGAAAATTTCCTTTCAAGCAGAAAGGTTTCTGCTTTCCGCTTTTCAGAAAGTTAGAGATGTGATTGATAGTTTCTCTTTCTATTTTAAATTGGATGGATTATTTTCCTTTATTCTTCAACTTCTCTCTCTCTATTTGGCATTCTGATATAAATTGATAGTTTCGGTGTCTTGGTGTTCCATTCACAAATTATTTTCTTCTTTTGGAGATTTTCCAATGTGTTATAGGTATAGCTAATATCATTTGGAAGTTTCTAGTTCTAGATAGATATATGGACATGTCTTGCTCTCGGTCTTGCACCTGGGCTAAGAAGTAATAAAATGAAAGCTGTATAATTTAATAACACTAAGTGGCCTAATACTTGATAAGAAAATGGGTTTCCTTTTTAATAGCTTTATGAATTGCAGAGCTCGGTTTCAAATATTCATGCATTCAAATTAAACTCGGTGTACCATGTATAAGTGAATTGTGTGTCGTAACAGTTCTTGTCGTTCTCATAATTAGGGACCGTGTGTGCTTTGGACAGGTTTAATATTCTCAGTATTCAGTCTAGTCTGCAGCGTTGATTGTATGATTAAGCTGTACTTTTCATGAACATTTAGTTGAGTTCCATCTCAATGAAATTGGTTTTTTGATTAAAAAAAGGTGGACATTTACCTGAGCTACAAACGTCAATCTTGTGAGGTTATTTTGGCTAGAACTGAGGGCAGCTTTTTCCTTCTTTGTAGGCCGAGAAAAAGGATGTCGTTGACTTGCAGGAACAGGTAATCTTCTTATGCACATTTTCTCTCTCTCTCTCTCTCTCTATATATATGTGTGTGTGTGTGTATGTTAGAATTTATGGGCTTGGTGTGTAAAGCCCAAGGGTTTTTATGTTAATTGTTTTACCAGTCTTCTGAGAAATTCGAGGTCACCTCCATTTTTCGAGACTTTTATCACATCGCAGAAACACAATTCAATGCCAAGATTGCAATTCTACAGAGTGATAGCGGTCGTGAGTTTCAAAATCATACCCTAACGAGTTTCTGCCCTCCAAAGGGATTGTCCACCATAGTTCTTGTGCGTACACCCCCCAACAAAATGTGGTTTCCGAACGAAAAAACCGCCACCTTATGGAAGTAGCCCGCTAGCTTTTGTTGTCTACTTCCCTTCCCTCCTATCTGTGGGGATGTTGTTCTTACTGCAGCTCATCTTATTAGCTCGTGTTCTCTGCTTTCAGACCCCTTTAGAATGTCTCAAGGAGTCTTATCCTTCTACTTGTCTCATTCCTGAGGTTCCCATTGTGTGTTCGGGTGCATGGCCTACGTTCATCGCCATGGCCCTAACCAGGCCAAGTTCACCCCTCGGGCTTTGGCCTGTGTTTGTTGGGTATTCTCTTCATCAACGGGGATATAAATGTTTCCATCATTCTTCTCGTAAGTACTTTATCTCTATGGATGTCAATTGTCACTTTCCTTGAGGATCATCCTTTCTTTTTTGTTAGATTGCTTCAGGGGGAGTGTGTAAGTGAAGAGCCTAACTGTGTGATTCCCTTAGAGTCTACTACTCCTACTCTCATATCCTTACTTGACCTTGTTCCTCGTGACACAAACCTACCAACCAACCAAGTTCCCTAGATAACCGACTATAGAAGCAATCTCAGAAAGGAAGTTGGGTCCCCTACTGCTTAGCCAACTCCGGTCTAAGAATCTGAACCATCACGAGATCAAGGTATGACTGAATCTATTAACTCATATGTTAACAATAAAATGGGTGAGAAGCACAAGTTCGATATAGTTGTTCATGAAATTAGGGGTGAAAAGGGCAGTTTTGATGAGATTGAGGTCATGGTAGAAACTGAAGGTGTTGAGGCTAAACAAGATCATTTTGGTAATATTTATGAGTATGATTTGCCTCTTGACATTCCTATTGCACTGAGGAAAGGTTCCAAGTCCTGCAAGAAGCACTTCATCTGTAACTATGTGTCTTACAATAACCTATCACCCCAGTTTAGAACCTTTACATCCAATCTTGACTCCACCACTATGCATAAGAATATTCACATTGTCTTAGAGTGTTTTGTGTGGAAAGCTGCTCTCATGGAAGAGATGAGAGCCCTTGAGAAGAACCAGACTTGGGAGCTCTGTGCTCTTCCTAAGGAGCATAAAACTGCAGGATGTAAGTGGGTGTTTACTTTCAAGTACAAAGTAGATGGAACTCTAGACAGGCACATGGCTGGGTTAGTTGGAATAGGATTTAAGCAAACTTATGGGGTCGACTATTCTGTGACGTTTTCTCCTGTTGCAAAGTTAAATGCCGTTAGGGTCATTCTATCTATTGCAGTAAACAAAGATTGGTCTCTGTCAGCTTGACGTTAAGAACACATTCTTAAATGGAGATTTGGAAGAAGTTTATATGATCTCCCTCCTGGCTTTGAAGGCCAGTTTGACCATCATGTGTGCAAGCTTTAGAAATCCTTGTATGGATTGAAACAATCGCCGAGAGCATGGTTTGACAGGTTTACCACCTTTGCTAAGTCCCAAGGGTATAGACAGGAACACTTTTATCACACTTTGTTTACAAAGGTCTCTAAGTCTGGGAAGATTGTTGGGTTGATCGTCTATGTTGATGATATTGTGCTATCTAGAGATAACACCTTTAAAATAGTCCAGTAATCTAGGCCAACATGACAAAACTAAATATGTTGACACTTTATTAAAAAAAGACTAGACAATGGTAGCATATGCATTCCTCAACAAGTTGTTGATATTCTCACCCAGGAGCTTCTCAGACTGAGTTTTGATTTCTGTATTAGCAAGTTGGGTCTTATTGATATGTATGTTCCAACTTGAGGGGGAGTGTTAGAGTTTATGGGTTTGGTGTGTGTTGAAAGCCCAAGGGTATTTATGTAAATTGCCTTTCCCCAGTTGTTCTTTTCTTTTTTGTTAAGGCTCTTGTTGCATATTAATTCTCCCCCTTGTATCTTTGTGTTTCATAAGTAAATAATAAGAAAAGTCTCCACCATGCTCTTTATCCCTGCACTAGGGTTTTCACGTATATATGTGTATTTTTCTTTTTGTTTCTTTCAATAATATATATATATGTGTGTGTAAGTATGTATTACATAACGACTTAAAACTATGATTCGTATTTTAGGTGTTCGTAAGAAAAGTGATAGTGCTACATGATAAATATATGACATACGTGGACAACTGTTTCCAAAATCATACACTTTTCCACAAGGTGCGTTCCTTTTTACTAGTCTATTACCATGTGCAAAGTATGAGTACCGCATAAACTGGTCTTACAACCCAGGATGAGGTTTCTAGAAACAGATATTATGGTATAGAAGTAGAACTATTAAGATTTAAATTATTAATCAAAATATACGTGTACCTATTTAGGCTCTCAAGGAGGCTTTTGAGGTCTTTTGTAACAAGAGTGTTGCTGGAAGTTCAAGTGCAGAGTTACTCTCAACATTTTGTGATAACATTCTTAAGAAAGGTGGAAGTGAGAAACTGAGTGATGAAGCAATTGAGGAGACTCTTGAAAAGGTTCATTCTTTTTTCCTATATTTTGTTCCTTCCGCCTTGCCCCTTGTGATTTCTGGAGAATGTTATCATTACAAATTTAAACCCTTCTCTGTTGGCAGGTAGTGAAGCTGCTTGCTTACATCAGTGATAAAGATCTTTTTGCCGAATTTTATCGGTAACTCTCTAGATTCTCCAATTAATTTGTTTATAAGGTTAAACCGTAAATTATGATAAATTCCATAACCTTTTGCAGGAAAAAGCTTGCAAGGCGACTTCTTTTTGACAAGAGTGCCAGCGACGACCATGAGAGAAGTATTCTGACTAAACTGAAACAGCAATGTGGTGGTCAGTTCACCTCAAAGATGGAGGGCATGGTAAGCGAAATGTTTGTTTGTAATTTGAAGTGCTTGATGTTATGAAAACATTTATAAGTATGATTGTTTTGGATTCCCTTAGGTAAAAGATTTGGCTATGGCAAGGGAGAACCAATCTAACTTTGAGGAGTATCTTTGTAATAATCCACAAGCACATCCTGGCATCGACTTGACAGTTACTGTTCTAACTACTGGGTATTGGCCTAGTTATAAGTCCTTTGATCTCAACCTCCCAGCCGAGATGGTAGGCACAGATTAATCTCATTTCGAGTTTAACCATGTACAGCTTGAACAACTTGATGGAAACTTGTATCTTTTAACTTTTCTTTTCTCTCAACTTCAGGTTAAGTGCGTTGAGTCTTTCAAAGGGTTTTATCACATTAAAGAAAATCACAAGAAGCTAACATGGATTTATTCTCTGGGTACCTGTAACATCAACGGAAAGTTCGAATCAAAAACTATCGAACTAATTGTGACTACTTATCAGGTTTTAACATCGCCCCTTCTCGAACTTGACTTCCCTCTTGTTTTGGAGAAGTGGAAGTTTGTTCTACTGCCAAGTCCTTAATGGTGATTTATATGGTACTCTCTTTTGTTTGTTTTTAGGCTTCTGTCCTGCTGCTGTTTAATATCTTTGACCAACTTTGTTACTCTGAAATTAAGACACAACTAAATTTGGGCGATGAAGATATAGTGAGACTACTCCATTCCTTGTCGTGCGCCAAATATAAGATTCTTAACAAGGAGCCAAACACTAAAACTATCTTGCCAACGGATCACTTCACATTCAACTTGAAGTTTACAGACAAAATGAGGAGGATCAAGGTTCTAATGCTTCACAATTTTTTCATGCACTCTGATGCTAAATATAATTCTTCTTGTTAATGGCAGTGTTTTGATATTCCTTTGTGCAGATCCCTCTTCCACCTGTTGATGATAAGAAGAAGGTAATTAAAGATGTTGACAAAGACCGACGTTATGCTATCGATGCATCAATTGTTCGCATTATGAAGAGTCGGAAAGTTTCGAGTCACCAACAGTTGGTGCTAGAGTGCGTTGAGCAACTCAGTCGCATGTTCAAGGTTTCTCTCGAACACTTTCATGTCGATACTTTTTTTCTTAATCTGCTTTTTAACTTTGAGATTCTAAAATGAAATATTGTGCATTTGCAGCCTGACTTTAAGATAATAAAAAAACGTATCGAAGATCTAATCGCCCGAGACTATCTGGAAAGAGACACTGACAACCCAACCTTGTTTAGGTATCTAGCATGATCTGACCTTCATCAAAATAGAAAAACTTAACGATTTTTACAACTAGAAAATAGTTGAAAGGAATCCTACAATGGCAATGGAGATAGAGATGGTGGTACAGATCCGCTTGCTAATTCTACATTAAGTTGAGAGATATGATTAGACAATGATGGAAAATCTGAATCCCCAATGTTGAGACTGGCTGTAAATTGGCAAGTAGAGAGAATAATTTCCATATGCCTATTGATTAATGAATAATTTGTTCATCAGCTGATATGTCCCAATCTATGTATATTGTCTTTAAATAAAGACCTTTTTTTTTTTTTTTTTTTTTTTGCTTTTTGCTTTTTTTCATTTATTATTAATGTTAATACCATTATTCTTTTTCCAAGTCTAATTTTCCTTTTTCAGTTATGTTATGGTTTCAATTTGGTTAAGACACTCAATTAGGTTTGAATTTAGTTATAAATTTAATGGGGAAAATCAACGTTTACTCATAAACTTGCTAGACGTATCAATTTAACCATGAATTAAATGTTTAAAATAAATTAACATAAGAGCTAAATAATTTTTTGGTTGAAGTAATGAATTTTGAGAACTGTTATTCCATTGGTGAAATTAATGAATTTATGAGAACTATATATGTTAAAATAGTTAGTTGATAAATTAGCATAAATAATTCAAGGTCCATTCGATAAAATTGAAATGCAATCTCACCTCTAAATCTTTTAAAACATGGAAGAATCAAAATAATTACAACTCAATCTACCTCATTTACTCACCTCAAGGTTTGATTTTCACTCATTGGTTCATCAACTTTATCAAGAAATAGACTAAAGTAAAGTTTTATTTTCACTTGTTAGTCGAACAAACTTTATTAAGAAATAGACTAAACTTAAGAATGGAAGATCAAAATGAAACAAAAATGATATTTGAACATTTTTATTTTATTCAATGAGTTTTCTGCTCCTTGAATGGTTGCATGAAAATTTGTCAGAATTAACACATCTCATCTGAGATTTAACTATAAAAAAACAAAAACTAGCTCGTTTTTTGAGATTGAGATTTAGTTCATCTATGGTAAGATTTTATTTCTTTTATTGTTTTACTTATTCTCGTCGATATTTAGTAACTTTTTTATGTTATCTTATGTTAAATTTTATCTCTTTCAAATTGATTCGACCTTTTAAATTTTGAGAAAATCAAAATGTGCAAAAGATCGGATAAGTTTTAAAGTATATATAGAATGTCGCTTTTAAACTTATTCGAGATTTCTCCGAAAAGGCTAAAAAATATCAAATTTTAGTAAATATAACCTAGATTTCAAAAACAAAAAAAAAAAACAAAAAAACCCAAAAATATGGTAGGATTTTTTGTGGTGACTTGGATGCCATTTGCAATTTAGAATTTGGAATCTAAAGGACTTTTAAATTAAAACACAAATTTTAAAGAACTGTGTAAATTTTATATGAGATTTGAGAGAGATAAGTGGATTTTGAGAAGGATTTGAAAGATTAGTGAAGTTTTGTTTTATGATTGGGAATGATCACAATTTTTTTTTGAAAATTTTATAGAATCGGAGAGATTTCAACAACAAAACCAAACCAATCAATAGCATTGAAAAAAAAGTTTAATGTTCAATAAGTTTTGGTGGTGGCGCAACTAGATCAACTATTGTAACGAACAATTTCCCCGGTTTTGTTCCGTTGATTGCATAGATTTTCAGAATTCTTTTGGCGCCAAAGGTGCGATCTCTCTCTCTCTCTCACTCACTATGAAAAATAGTAATCGATAATCATGAATAATGGGACAATCGTCGAAATACATACAATTTAATGTAAAATTTACAATGCTTGGATGAATTTCCCTATTTCATATTGAAATTTCTTCGAATTCTTCAGGCAATGATGGAACATTTGGCCCAAACGATGCCGCATTAACTCCTGACAATACAGTCTGTGAGGTGAGGTTTGTTCGGTTGTTAATTTTCGCACATGAAACTCTTTCTTATTTTGTGAAATATGAATGAACAGTAATGGTCGGGATTCGATATGAAAGAAAAGGGGAATGTTAATGTACATAGCATATAGGGAGCTTACGAAACGTAAGGGATTTCAATTCTATGGAATAGTGGAAGAAAGAAATGATGAAGTTAGTGAAGCAAAATTGACGGTCCTCTTCAGATTCCCAAATCACAAGGTATCCAATATCAATTAGACAAATAATATCTCGCATCTCGCATCTTGCATCTTTCTAATTTTTCTTGTGAAATTTATATTATAAAATCTCAATCCATCATTGAAATAATCATGTTGACTAATGCAACTTATTAAAAGTTTCCTGAGGGTGGGATTTTGGGGCCCTTGTGCTGAGATCATGTTTCCTTTATAGAGTTCCTATTTGACGCTTCCACTATTACCGATGGAAATTAGAGAGAGATTAAAAAAGAAAAGGACTTCCTTCGTGTGAGCGTTGGATCGTTTCTTAGTGGGTTCTGGTCCTTTTTCACGCACAATAATTACGGCCACATTCCGATGATTCTATGGTTCCCTTTCATGATCTGTCTTGCTCTGTTTGGAGGTTTTATATCATTTTCTAACTGTAAACCTTTTATTCCTGTATCATGAAAGAGGAATATACCACCTGGAAATTTTATGTTCTAATAACATGGTACAAGCGATTATCAACTTTTAACTCAATATATATATATACACACACATATACGATAAAACGTTTATAGATATTAAATATAGGATTGACCATTGATTTAGAATTTGGAGTAATTAACAAGTGTTAACTTCCATGATTATTTTAGCAATCAGCTGATGCCTGTGATAAATTTAGCAATCTTTTAGTTGAGATTGTTAATGAATTTAGATGGTAAATGGGGTGTATAATAAAGAATACTTCTACTCTGCAATCATTTCTTAATTACTTTTGTCGAGTGACTACTTGCATTCGTCATATATGTATTGGTGGCACTACCAATATGAACATGACAGCATGCACTCTGTCACCTGGACTATCCCACTGTTATTGTTACTCAGTGAAGCCTTTCATAATGTGTTAAGCTAAAGCCTACGAGAGAAATCTTCTCGTTTATTAAAAGTTAGATTTTATAAAAAAAAAATTTGTTTTTGTATGCCTGAGGGTTTTCTTATTGATGATAATAACGGTTAAAGGTCACTGTCTAAAATTTCTTACCAATAAAGATAATTGGACTTATTTTGCTGGTTAGCAACAATTATATTTTAGAATTAATTTAAAGTCATGTTTCTTAATTGTATGATTTTATAATCAATCTTCTAAACACTAATCGTTTTCTTCTATCTAGTTATTCCTAATCCATCTGCGTAGCCATCAAAAGTAAAGTTTTAAAGTTGAAAAATGGAGATAAATAATCCTTATCTTTCAATTTCTTCACCTATTGTTCGGCGTCCAAATTCTATTTTCTGTTCCATCTGTTGTATACCGACCAATACAAAAGAGCGGCAGTGTATTTACTTTCAACGAGATTAATCTCAAAGCATAGGACTTTTCTACGTCAGTAAGGGTATTTTTTCCTCCCTTGAGTTAGATTAAGAATCACGGATTGAAAAGTTTGTTGATTCTGGATCCTTGTCCAACAAAATCCTCAGGATATTAAACTCACAAATTCCTAATGGGTTATATTCTTCCATTTCTACCAAGGCATTGCATCAGATGTGTTGGTCTTTGCAACTCGGAACCTTTTCTAACTAATGGAGCCACTACTTGCATTGGCACTCTGATTTAACTAGTGGTGGATGACACACTGTTTTACTAATTTGCCAAGCTTCGTGGTGGGTCAGTATGGAGCCATTATTACTCGGGATATTTGATTTGTTTATTCAAGCCATTATTATATTCGGTATCATCATGCTTTGCTTTGTGGACTACTTGTTCTTAGCACTCAGAACTAAATAAAACATTAGGAACAAAAAGAAAACTATTGATATGGTTTGTGCATCTGTTGAAGCGCTTGATGTGAATATATTCATATTTTATGAGCTCTTTTTTGGTCACCACCCGGACGTTCTCTTGCCAAAATAATAGTAATGGAGGTCTCGTCCATTAACTCCTTTTGTGGTTTTAAACAATCTAGTGGGGATATTATGTTGTTGGTTCCCATATGTATCTTCTCGTATGTAGTTAAAAAGGGACATCTACGTTGTGTCACTCTTGTTTTCTTCCAAGTACAGCTGCTATTTGATTGAAATCCCCAAAGACAAACATGACTTGACAAGAGAAGCGTCAAATCTTAGAGGCCCCAGAAACCAAATTGTCAAAAATTACGAAGCTTAACTAGGTAAGAGTTAACTGTGATAGACAATCCATTTAAATTGAGAAATAATTAAAGACATGATGTACATTATGCATGTTGACCGATATTTTTTTCCCCATATTTCCAACGCCACAGTACCGCTGTGCTAAATTCTATAAAGTGTCTGGCATTGGTATCCCTTGGTGGGAAAGTTAGTGAATGCTTTAGCAGGAGTTTTTTATTGGAATCTTGGCAAACTCCAGGGTTCTCTTTCCCTGTAACTTGTTCGTTACATAGTGCTTACTGTATTCTCCATGATTGTATCTTCTATACTTGCATGGATTGTTTTTGTCCACGAATTCTGGCATTGGACCAAGCTCTATGTCATAGCTAGGAGCATAAAATGTGACGAGGGAAAGTCGGTCAGTGTGTTTGTGAGTCACAGCTCTGTGCTCGACGGATTTGTACCTGCCATTTGTAACAACCTGCATACATGTAACAATGAGAAAGGAGGTTAAGTTTCCATTATGCGATAGATAACCATTTCTAGAATTAGACAAAGTTTCATTTGTACCTCCATTGTATCGCCAATGTTGATCACAAGTGCATTTGGGATGGGTTGAACAGGAACCCACTTGTCATCTTTAAGGATCTGGAGCCCTACTGAGCTTCCCTTTCCTTGCTGCAAAACAGTTAAAGCACTTCCATCGGAGTGTGGACTCAACCCCAAAACAAGATCAGGTCTCGAACACGGTGGATAGTAATTCATCCTTATTGCCTGCACGGCCACCCCAAACGCTTCTTCAAATAGGTCCTCTTTTAGACCAAGGCCTAAAGCTATGTACTTCAATAGATTCTTGCAAAGCTTCCTTACTTCTTTTGAGTAAGTCTCCACAGTATTGCTGCAAAAGAAAAGGAGTATACTTGTAAGCTACTGGATGGATAATGCAATGGTGACAGTATTGGAAAAAGAAAAACACGAACAACCACCTGAAGTTAGCTGGCTTCTTTGGCCAGAATAGAGGGTTCCTTATAAAGTCGGGTATAACTCCTAGAGCGAACATGTTACACCAATCCAGTTTTTGGTGCTCTGAGAACACAAATGCTTGCCCATATCCTTGAACTGTCCCTGGTACCATTGCGTACTTTTGTTTCTCTTCCAAAGGTAGCCTGAAGAATTCCATTGCCCGTCCCTCTATATTTTCTAGTAGGTTCAGAGCGATTCCGTGATTGATTACCTAATAGATAACCAAGGCATTAGTCTTGACAGCCTACCTTAAGCTGCTGAAAAGGAAATAAACAATCAGTTTTTACCTGAAAAAATCCCCATTCCTCGCAGGCAGTGGCTAGCTGCAGAATTTCATCTCTGTTTCCCTTTAGAAGCTTGGATAAATCAATAGTGGGAAAGTCAGAGGATGAGATTAAAGGTGTTGCTGGTGTTGGTCTCTCTTGTATGTCCCTGATAAATCTCTCGGGAATAATGTTAGGCTTAAACTTTCTGAGTTCTTGCACATCATCAATGTGCCCTACCTTGATTGGAGAAATAGGTACTGGAGCCATAGAGAGTGGAGAGTTAGAAACAGGGTTCTTAAGAAAGAAATGAGCTTAGATGAAGGTTGAAACTCTTGGAATGCAAGTATCTCTACCCCTGAGATGACCCTGTATTTATAGTGCTGCCCAAGCATGCATTCAGAGCTACTTGAAGCACTATTTCTTTTTTATTATTATTATTTCTTAAATATATTACAGTTCGTGGGGACATTGAATTTGGGGCATTATTTGACACGTGAGTTACACTTGTATATATCTTTTTCGTGAAAGTTACTCATGCCTTAATTTTGATGCATGTAGGACACTTGATGCATTGTTTTCTTTTTCTTTGTCAATCTTTTGAGGTTCGTTATTTGAGACTTATATTAGGTTGTATCTTTTTTTCCTGTGAGTTATTTAAGCCTTGACATATTTGATTTTATTTTAAGCCTATAACTTTACCGATCGAAACTGATCAAATTGACCTCAATCCAGTCTGAGGCATGGATTTTATAGTTCCTCCCTCTTTTGATATTTTCCCCCTCTTTATTTTCACTCCATCTCTTCCAAGCATGCAAATTGAGATCTTACACTTTTACTGTGGAATTTTTGCAAATGCCACTAAGTTATTTGCGTTAATTTTCAGTTAGTTACCTATAGACCAAAAATAAAAGTAAACTAAAAAACTAGAAGATAAAAATGTAATTTTCTTGACTGAGAAGCGTAAAAAATGTATTTGTTTCTAAAAAATAACTCAGGCCAAATGAAAAGTATATTTAAGACTTGGTGCATTTTTTCAAGTTATTAAATAATAATTGGACACATCATTTTATTTGATGAATCTGACACAGTTTACTGAAGTAACTTTCTACCTGTAACATGATTATACGAGTAGGTAATAAAGCATCAAGTGGTTTAGCTTTTGCATGCCATGAAACTAAAACCCAGATTCTCTTACCATTTTCTACGGCTGAAAGGGGAACGCGAAATGGAATATATTGTAAAGCTCCCTTTCGAATTGTACAAGAATCAGGATGTGACTGAGGAAATACCATTCACTTTTCTACGATGAATTATGTGGTGAGTTACTGACTGAATATTGAGCGATGAATTATGCGTTGAGTTACTAACTGAATTTTGAAGTAGATTATATCATACGGTTTAAAGTCTTTTTGTTCTAATTCCAGGCCTCAGGAGTGGTCAGATTGGGTATATTCAAAGTTCATCCATGTGAGAATATTATATACCTAGTTGATGAAAGAACGAGGTATGAATTAAACAACAAAAGACAAGTGTGCGTCTTTCCTAACTTTTTTTCTTCCATCTTTGCTGAAATAAAATCTAGCTTTTCTCTTTGAATTTTTTTTTCCCTTTTTGTTGGTGGCGGTGGAAAATGGGATATAGCAAGAAGCAATGGAATTTGATAAAGGGGAAATATACCGAATGGTCTTTACACTTTTAGGTGATTCTCAAAAACCTCTTTAGGGCCTTTTTGTTTAAATTTTACCAACGAAAAGTTGATGCATTAGTAAATTATTGTTTTACTAAAGTAGTTACAACAGATAAATATATGTCACTCCGAAGCTACTCGTAAGAAAAAAGTCCATTTCTTCTCATGACATCTTTACATGTCTTAACTATATCAATAAAATAACATATAATGGCCTGCTTGGTTAAGGGTTTTGAGAGAGAATGGATTAAAATCGGTGTTTGTTAGAAGGTTTTGAGGGAGAATATTGGACTGACATTTCAAATTTGGTGTTTGTTAGAAGGTTTTGAGGGAGAGTATTGGATTGACATCTCAAATTTGGTGTTTGTTAGAAGGTTTTGGCTCTTTGCCGAAGATGCCATTTTTCCAGGTATTTATTATAAAAACTTTTAATATGCTACCTAAAACATATTATTTGTTTATGGACAATTTTTAATATGTTATCTAAAACATATTATTTATTTATGGAAACTTTTTAATATGTTAACTAAAACATATTATTTATTTATGGAGAATTTTTAATATGTTACCTGAAATTACCTAAAACAAAAGAAGTAATTTGTGTAGCCATGCAAACCGAAGAGTTTGTTAAAATCCTATACTTTGGAACCATTATTTTAGGGAAATTTTCATTAATATAACAAAATACCAAAATATTTGGCGGTTTAACAAAAAAAAAAAAAGGTGATCAAGCGTGTCATTCCTTTATTTTTATTTTTTTTTTTGAATTTGTTTTTTAATTTTTCAACCTGTTATTTAGTTCAACATCGTTCTAAATGATCATGTACAAAAGAATTTTTTAAAAAAATCACAAATCTAAACGATCGTGTATCTAAATACAAACAATCGTGTATTCAAATACAATCGATCGTGAATCTTTGAAAAAAGTCGTTTACAAGGATGCAATCAAATCTAAATGATTTTGTAGTATGGAATGACTGGTAATAATCTAATATAAACTTAAACGATTGTAGAGTCAAATATATTACATGTGTCAATGAGGGCATTTTTGGTTTTTTTAATTGTGAGTCTATGAATTTTTTCCATTTTTGAGATGGTTCTATACATTTTAAATATTTTACCAAAAAACCCCATTTATTACTTTTTGACATTTTTTTAGGGGGTAAATAGTATTTTTTTTCTATTTATGAAAAAAAAACCCTTTTTATTATCTCATTTAGTTTTTTATATAATGTATTGATTATTAAAAATATATTTTTATATTATTTAATTAAAATTAAAACTACTGACAAACTTAATTAATTATAAAAATATTTATGTATTAATTTATAACTAATATAACTTCATTAAATATTTTTTAAATTATATTAATTGATTAAACTTAATTGTAAATTACTCAATTTTCAAATGTTTATAACTAAAATTATTGTCCATTCTTGATTAATTAAATAATTTTTATTATTGGACGATATTTAAAGTTTGATTAATTAATCTATTACAATTATATAATATTTTCATGCATAATTTTATAAATTAAATATCTCTAATTTTTTTTTCATAAATCCTAATAACATTTTCCATTAGCAACCAAACACAATTATGTTTGATAACCAAAAAATTTAAAAGTTTTTTCTTCAACAAAAGCATTCAATGAATATTTATATATATATATATATATATATATATATATATATATATATTATAAAGAGCATAAAGTTAGAGGTGGATTCTAGCTTTGTAAATATACGATGCTTAAAGGTAAAATTGAAAATGATAGATAGATTAAATTATGAGCTATTTGATATATTAATGAGAAATGTACTTTGGTCCACATTGACTAATTGCCTCAAGTGGCATTTCTCATTTCTCAATGAGAAGAAGAAGCAGTTAGTAGGGACTAGGGGCCATATTAGATTCTTGTTTCCTATTTGATATTTGGTGTCCTCAGATCTTGTGTGCTAACTGCTACCCATCCATCTTAGTGTTGTCACTAATCATCTTTTGCTTTTGCCTTCCACCTCTTTCCACTTCTCCCAACTCCCAGCAAAAGTTTTTATTTTTAGGTGTCAATCAAACGTTCACTTCTTTGATTCTTTTAACTCTTCAATGAAAATATCGACCAAGGCTAAAGGAATCCATGGATATGATATTATATTACTAAAACTATCTAAACATCCTTTAGACTTGTTCAACTTTAGCTTTTGTGCTTTTTATTAATTTTTAAAATTACTATGGTAGATAACCATAAGTTTATGTTTTTGTTGGATAGGAATTATTATTATTACTTTTAAAAGTTAGATAAAAATTTATAAGCTAAATTCGAACATCTAAATGTACAAGTTGAATTAATATTGTCTACTTTAGGGATAAGCCTTCTTCTTAGCTTTACTTACTAATACATCTAAAAAATCTTCATATAGGATGTTCTAATTATGTATCTATATGATTTTCTCCTTAGCAAGCTAAAATGGAACTAATATACATTTTTTATAATACATTTAAGTTCAAATTCCTTGTAGTTACAGAGATGTGGATTGAATTGTTGCTCCCTTAGAGGGGTCCTCCCTATTTATAAAAGGCATCCTGATAGAAATTTGGTGTACTCTGGTGCTCCACAGGGGGTGGGGGTCCTCTCCATCCAAAGGCAGCCTTTCCTTAAAGGTACTGTACATGTCTTCCTTTCAAACCCTAAACCCTTCAACTCTGTGGTTTCCTTTGAATTACTTTTTCAGTATCTTGTATGTTATGAAATAATTGTAGAACATAACAACAGAACATGTCCCCTCTCCCACTCACTGCTGCTTGAAATCCACTATTTGTTCTGATAGAAAAACTCCATGAGATTCTCTTTTCTTTTTGCATTTAAAAGGAAGCAGACATATTCCAACCTCAGCAGAAAATTACATGGTTCTGTCGTTTTCCTCATCAATTTTTACCCACTTTACACTTTTACTCACACTGATATTCACTAGAGGTGAAAATGATTCGGTTTCCTTAAACTGAACTGAACTGATTTACTGTTTTAAATGACGGTATTTATACGGATTCGGTTTAAAATTCATTTTTGGTATTTTAAAAATAGTAACTAAAAAAATTGGTTCAGTTTCAAATACAGTTTTGTTCTTCAAAATTAAAACAGTCTGGTTTTAGAAACGGTTTTACTCTTTTTTAAATATACGTATAGTAGTTAAAAATGGTTTGGTTCAATTTCAAATTTAGTTTTCGAATGTGAAGCCAAACTGATATTTCGTTCAAAATTTCTTTAAACCGCGTCGAACCGAATTTTACAGTTTCATTGAGTTTTCAATTTGGCTCAATTTGACTTTAAAAAGAGATACTCACTTTTAATCCTGCGTTATTTTGGTATTAATAAGTTTTTGAGCTAAGTAAAACTACATTAAACTATAAGTTTAATCAAAATTTCAAAGTTAAAAAGTTGAGAGGTAAGGCAGATATTTTTAAACTTCAAACATATTAATCGATTTTAAAAATCCCTATTTTCTACTATTTCCAGTTGGTGGCCTCCATGATGCAAAATTTTCTTACATCATACTCTTCCTATTTATGGCATTAGATTCTCCTCATTCTTGAACATTTCTTACTTTACATCTTTTTTCCTATTGCCTTCATATTCATATTCTCTGTCTTGCCTTATTACCTACGTGGTCGTTTATATATTAGTGTTAACAACTCAACTTCTATAATAACACTACTAAAGTTTGTATATTTACCAAGTAATATCATCTTCTTTTCTTTATTTTGCACACTAATTTACCTAACTGAACTTCGTAAATACAACAATTTGGAGGAGGTTTGGAAGATTGAAATAATATGAATATGAGTTGCAAAGCACAACATGACATATCCACTTCACATAGGTGCTTTATTTCCTCCCTAACATCATTAGCTTCTCTTGTCATTGACATTAATTCCATGTGGTGATCCCTTTTGCTGTTACAGCAACATTTTCCTTTTGGAAAGATTGGGTACTGAAAGTGAAACTCCTCCCGTCCCTCCACAGGTATTCTTATTTTTAATTGTGTCTTCCACACAGTTGAAGTTTAAAGTTGTGTGTCACCCTATCTTATTTGCTCTTTATCTTCCTCTTACTTAATATTAAAAATAAACTACTTTTTAAAACTAGGTTTAAAAGGCTTCTCATATCACTTTAGACTTTTACTTTAAATAATTATATGACATTTTAAATTAGAATAATAATTTTTAAAAATTATGTCCTCTCTAAAATTATTTTTTAAAATTTTAAAATATCATATAATTATTTTAAAAAATACCTTATAAACCTATTTCTTCAAATTCTTGACTAGAGACAGGGGCGGGTTTATTAAGGAGCCAGAGGCACATGTCCCCTTACATTTTTTGTTTTTGTATTTTAATATTATTTTGAAGTGTTAGACGACAATATATTAATAATAATGTTTTGTTTTAGTTAAATTTCGGTTCTTGTGTAGTGGTTGTGCTCGTGCAAAATCACAAGGTTCTAAGTTCAATTCTTGCTCATTTGTTATCTAACAAATATTTAGAAAAAAAATGCAACAAATTAGTAGTCCAAACTTCAACTCTCAACAATATTACAGGAAAAAATTATTATACTTTTTTTTTTCTTTTTTTTAATGCAATTTTTAAATCTACATATTTACGTTACAAAAAATCATGTAAAAATTATTCGTCTTTCTTTATTGCTACAAAGGTAATGAATGTTATTAGAGCAACAGTGAAATATTTTATTATATAGTGTCTGATGTCTCTCATACGAAATTTTTGGAACAACGACTTACTAGAGTTATTTAGCTTAGATACTAAAGTATTATAGAAAAGACGTTGTGTACTCACATCTTGTTTCCATTTACTTTTCTTCAACCGTTGTTTGTGGAAAATCATTATTATTGTTATTATTAGTACTTCTACGACTATATTTTCTTATGTATGGAACTCTTTATTCTCTATTTGAAAATATAACAACAATTATTATGAATATTGATATGGAAAGGAAGGAGAAGCATATGGATGGGATAGGGGTGCACCCACCCACAAAATAATAATTTAGGAAACAAAAGAGAGCAAAGTGGAAGCATCTTCTCATGCATAGGAATTAGGAAGATTCCCAACAACTATTCAACCAACTAATTTGTGTTATAAATATAAACTACTATTGGGGCTCACAACCCACAATTAATTAAATTCATTTAATACCCATATTTACTCATTCTTTTCATATAATGAATTTTGCCAAACTCATTTTCAAGGTTTATCTTCAGCTATCCCTAAATTCCTCACAGAAAGTGCTTTTATGATTGATTCTCAAATCTTTAGGATTCATTTGTTTCATTTTGTTATATTTGAAAACCATTCTTTTTATTTATTTATTTATTTATTAAAAAAAAAAAGACTATGTTAGAGAAAAAGAAAAAAGGTATTAGTGGTTCGACACGTCATTCACGTGGAGCTCCTCCCTCCAACGGGACGACAAAACGACTTTGCTTCTCATCCCCCAAAGAGAAGAAAGGAAGCGACGGGCGATGTCGTGAGATCTGCACAAAGCAAAAAGAGAACAGAATTCAAATTTCTGAAAGAATTTGGAAAAACACAAAAAAAAAACAGAAAATAGAGAAAATCCATAGCCAATGATGATGGAAGATCTTACCGAAGAAGAAAGACGAGCTTTACGCGGAAGCAAGTTCGCTCCTCTCCCATCGCAATCCACTTCTTCTCGATCTCACCCAAGGTTTCTTCTTCTTCTTCTTCTTCTTCTTCTTCTTCATCTATTTGCGTATCTAGGGTTTTCTCTTCTAACCAATGGGGTTTCTATTCAAAGGTTGGCTCATCCAGGTGGACCATTGAAAACCAACAAAGCCGCCGCTCTCGCTAAGTTTCTTCACCGGAAATTGAACCAAGATCCTAACGCTCTCTCTTCTATTAATCCCCAGATTTTAAACCTTGCTGTTCGTAATGCCAAAGCCTCTGTTCATTCCAGTTCGTATTTTCTCCCACCCTTTTGTATTTCTATTTTTCTTTGTTGAGATCATAAATGCGTTGGATACGGAATAGAATTAACTAATCTAATCAAATCAAAGTTTGGTATGTTTGTCTTTCTTCTCTATCTATCTATCTATGATGTTTTTATCAGGTGGTACAAATATCCGGCATGTGGACACATTTGATGACCCTGAGGTTTGTAGTGGGCTATCTATCTATTCAGAATTCTTGAATCTAATGTCTTAATCATCAATGTAGTAACAATGTGACTGATGATAATGATGATGAATGATGATGATTCAGGCTTCTTTTGATGAAGGGGAATCTATGAATTCTGAGCCTAAGAAACAAAAGAAGAACAAGAAGAACAAGAAGAACAAGAAGAAGAAAAATAAGAATAAGAAGAATAAAAGGCAAAAGGTTGAAATCCCCCTTCTTCAAGCTCTATATAATCTGATGAGTGTTGCCTCTATTTTTCCTGATGTTGAGATTGCACACTGCAGATTCTTGAGGACTCCGAGTGTGGCGTTGGGGGAAAACCCAAAAAGAAGTTGAGATTGTGAGCTGAAAGGGAAGGAAACACAACTGGAGATATTCAGTTTTCAGAAGATTGGAGAATTAACTTGAAAGGATGTGAACCTTTTTGGAAGCAAGGCAGTTAGTAAGCCCTACAGGGTTGCTGTTCCTGATATTTTGAACAACGAGAACTACAAAGTCTCATCATATTCACGAGTCTAAAACAATTTGACTTCTCTAGTGAAAGAATGATGTTTAGCTTCTCTTACACATGTTGCAACATTCTTTTATTTTGTTGGCAAATTGCAACTTTTTTTAAATCCAAGGACCTAAATTCCATTGTTTGTATGAGAAATCTTTTCCATCATTTAAATGCCACTTCTACTCATATGACAAACTCAGTGTTTACTACTATCATTGAACCTAATTATTTTCTACTCTAGATTAGAATTCTGGACTGGGTAATTCCCAAGCATAATCTAATGCCAAAAAGAGGATGGGGAACAATACTACCGATGCATAAGCAAGTGGAAGATTGAATTCATTCAATGAAACTACAATTTGCTCAAACTATAATGATTTATACATAATTCCTGTCTATGGTACAGTGAAAAAAGAAACTGATAGCAAGGAGTTACAAATTTATAATTCAAAAAGGTGCGGCCAAAATATTATATCTAAGACGTATTTACACACCATTTCAAATTGACTTAATACAAGGGGAAGTGGATTCGAACCTACGTGGGTATAAGCGCAAGTATCTGACTCCTTATAATTCCCATGCATTTCTGTATCTCGGCGTATAGTGGAAGGTTCTGAGGACAACATGGCTGCAAACTACTGACAGCAGAATCCAGTACCTGAGCAACGTCAGACGGTGGGAACTGTCGTTCTGTGCATTTCTGCATGTTTTTAGCAACAATCAGGATTTGGAGATCAAAACTAATTTAACTATGCATGAGAGGAAGCTATAACAAAACGGGAAAAGTTTAAAATTTACTAAAATTTACATGATTCACAACCCTAAGATCACAGAACCTACCAGCTGAGACAACTTTCCAGGCCATCTCCGAAACAAGAAAAATTTGTCACTCCAATATATCGAAAGTAATGGTATAATACTTCCTCTCTAATAACCTTTTAACAATATGCATCAGTTGATGATGAATAAATAACCTAAATCATCATTTTCTTAAACGTGCAGAACAGAAAATCACAAACAAAATGCTGGATCATATAGATCATTGATTCAGATATAATTGAGGAAGAGAGAAACGAAGTTTCCTTTACCTGAATCATGAGTAGAGTGGCTACACAGTGTGCAATAAGTTCTGAAGGGATCTCCATTTCAGTCTTGTCGGATGAGCCATTGGATTTGGGACCAACTACAAAACTAGCAGTCGATGTGTTTGATGTACATGCATTGAAATGATTCTGAGATACTGGAGCGGCATTACTAGTATCTGCAGCTGCTGATCTCACAGTTGGCAAGGCCAGATCATCCACTGTGAGTCTATTACTCACAAAATCAATGGCTTCTTCAATATTCTCCAAATTACTTTCTCCTTTTTTCAGAGCTAGAATGGCCTGAAATGATTGTTAACAGCAAATGAAATCAGAGGCACGAAACCTATGGGAAAAACCAATCTCCAACATGGACTCTAAAGGATGCATTAAGGATTTGGACGAGTTCAACAAATTGATGAAATTTTACAATGTAAATATTTTTAATTCGTCCAAGATAATTGTATTCTCAGTTATTTATAAGCCAATCTAAACATCATAAAGCAAATTATAGATATCTAATGGTTCATTTGGATTGTGAATTTTGTTCAATGGATATAACCATTAAATATTTGAGGGGTAAAGAATACAGGATTCAAATGAATGCAATCTTTAAAAAATGTACATACCGAAATGCAAGAGAGTTTATGAAATCAATTAGTTAAATACATAAGAACAAATTAATGCTACTAAATTATTTTATAATTAATAGAACTGAGTTAAAATTAATTAGTTTAAAACTGAATATGACATGCATATGACATATCCAATTTTTACATTTGACCAACCAACCGATGCTAAAAATGCCTGGTTAGACAATAGTAAAGATTAAACCTGCATCGCTTCATCGATCATTGTTTGAGCCTTTGCTCTGGAACTTCCCACAATTTCAGCTACATGGGAACCGGGTTCCTGAGAATGAGAGCAAGGGTCGCCCGAATCATGCACTGGCTTGAGGAACATCAATGGTGAAGTCCCTTGGTACGTATTGCGCTGCCTTAGGCAATACAGAGCAGAGGAAACCTATACATACTAGAAAGATAAGCAATTGAATAAAAAAAACAAGATGAAGCTGGAAATGGGTTTATCAAAACTCATGCCTGTTCATTAACTTCATTCAACTGTAGTAGCACAGCAGCATATTGCTTCTTAAAATTTTCTGAATCCTTGAGCAAGTTGTCTCCATTTATTTGGTTTTCCAACACCTCATCATTCAAGCGCTTCAATTCAGACACCACCACCTCCTGAATTTCGACATGTATCAGTCAGGTTAAAAGCCAATCAAATTTGAGCTAAATCTTAGCTAAATAGAGTTCTGTTTTGCCTAGATCCAACAGAGTAGGACAAATAAAGTGTCAGAATATTGTTGAGAATATATTGGAAATATTACTAAAATTAATGACATAATGGTAATTACTTAGGGTTTTGTTAGATTGAAGTTAGGATGACTGGAGTTGGGTAAAGTTTTAGGAATTAGTCCATTGGGAGACTTGGGGGAGAGAGAGAATCCTCTCCAATCAAATTTTCTCTTTGATACTGCAATATAACACAACACGGTTGACATAAAGTTGATAATATGAAGCTAATATGATGTACTACCTTCTTGTCAAGTGCACGTGACAATTCAGAAAGAGCATGAACGTCAGCTTCTTTTGCTTGAATTTGAGCAAGAGCAGAAGGTTGGGAACTTGTCTCCTGTTGAATACCGACAGTCTCACTAAGCCCAAATTTAGCTTGTAGATTAGAGCACCCAAGGTCAACCTGGCCACGAACAACTCCTTTATCACTTATAAAAATCTAGAAATTAAGTGTTTCTAACTAAATTATTTTGGTAGAATACGAGTGGGTCCGATGAAGGAATAACCTCTCCAATCAGGACTTACGACCATACAAATGGCTCTTCCTAAATCCTGCAACAACCTGAAGCAACATGCTTGTGCTTCTCAATATATTCTCTTCTCAAAGAAGGATGATTATGCACTCTCATGATCTGTCTAATACTGATTGTGGCAAAATTTGAACAAACTTGGCAGAATGTTCTATATGTGGCATTCAAGAGAGACAACATAAAAAACCCTCGTGTTTACTGCAATCACAAGGCTTCATCAACCAACTATTTGTATTCCTTATGCAAATGGACTAATGGGGCTAGAGAGCAGCTGATAATAACGAATGGGATGAGCAAAGTAACTGTTTAGTGTTGATAATTTATGTCAGCCAAAATGGGGTTGGTCAGGAGAGGAAACAGGGGAACAAATTTAGATTTCAGAGGGGACTCGTGAACAAAAAATGTAATCTTATTGTCACTATAATATTGTGTACGCACACGTGGATGGGTGGATACATATCAGATACAAGATACAAATACAAACATCACGACACATCATTTTTTCTCAATCTAAATGATCCAAACACAGTGCATGGGGGTTCTAAGACTGCTTTTTTGTATAGGGTCCAACTCTCAATTACCTAATTCAAAAGTTTGGCCTTTAAAAGTCTTACTAAGTTCTGCCCCTAAAAATGAGGAAAAATCCTCCTCCAAGGAAAAGGTAGATATTCAGATGATTTGCACATTGGCTTGATGTTTTCCACCCACCAACAATCCCAAGCTCCCCTAAAAGGCCACCAATCCCATAAGGACAACCCTTCTTTTCCTCATTGGAGGAACACTAACCTTGCTGACAGTGCCCCTGCCCCTCACCCAGATTCTTGCTTCCTTGTGGACATATTTAAACAAAGGAAGACTTTAGGAGCTTCTGATAACTCCCCCCACCTCATTGACATTTCTTTTGCTGGAGAATTTCCATATTCCTCCTCTACAAAATCATTTTCTTTAAAATTACCGTTTCCTAAACTAATTTTGGAATTTCATGGTTCTCAACTTCAATTAACACACTGCTCTTTCCCACAATACGAACAGATAGCCACCTCTTCTAAAGAGAAGAAAATTCTATGAATACAGGTTATTAGAACCTTCTCTTAAGTGTTGACATTTATGGCTTCAAATGATCAGTACATTCTTCAAAGACCACAAAAATCCTTTCGCAAATTTTTGGATATTCTCATTTTCCTTGATTTTAACTTTGGTACAAATTTTATGTGCTCTTCATAACACCAATCAAATTTCTCTTAGTACAACTTTGAAGAGTGTTTTTGTAAATTCCTTAGCATGGTGCTTGGATTTCTTGATGGATATCATCGGCGTGTATACTTGATTCTAACGTCCTCCTCTAAAAGCTCTAGGTAAGGCTGAATTACCCATATTTGATGGAGTTCTATTACAATGACGTTCAGTTCTTCCAGTTCAAAGAATGCATAACGAAATTCAATTATCCATCTCTAAAATGTAGAAAAATAAAATCCTATTACACAATCT
Source organism: Cucumis hystrix (assembly GCA_025688845.1). Classification (NCBI taxonomy): domain Eukaryota; kingdom Viridiplantae; phylum Streptophyta; class Magnoliopsida; order Cucurbitales; family Cucurbitaceae; genus Cucumis; species Cucumis hystrix. The sequence continues at coordinate 4,671,497 of CM046888.1, read as the reverse complement.
GTAGTTCTATATTGATAATAATACGACCTCTGTACCTTCTAGTTGCATACTCACATGCCAATGTGTTGACTGGTGGAGAAATAAGAACAAAATAATTTTCTAATGCACATCTTATAATCAAAAAACAACAGAATACTAACCTTTGCTTGTTTAATTAATTTGTTGATATGATGAGTGGAAGGGGAAATATACACAGAACCCTCAGTGCTTTCAAGTTTATCATTACTGGTTGATTTCATATAATCTTCAATCTTCGCTTCCTTTAGTAAGCCATTAATCTTAACCTCGTTGAGGTTCCCAAATATTTTATCAAGAGTCACACCATGTCTTGACAAATTTGCAGGCATGTTTTCAACTGGATTTAGAGGCATACACTCGATATCCTGTGTGAAGGAGACAAATATCAATAGTGCCATACATCACTAAATCTAAAACAAAGAATGAAAAGGGAACGGTTATCACCAACAGTAAGCAAACTGTTGCGCCCATGATCATAGTCGAAAATTAAGAAATTTTGTAGGAAATACTGGCTTATAATTCTAACACGTAGTTTAAACAATAGTTTCAATTGGGAACTTTTAGCACCCGCAGGTGAGAACTCCCATATGAAATTGTAAGGATCTACAGCAATCTCAATTCCTAAATGAAAAAATAAGAAGTCATAAAAATAAATAACTCATGAAAACATAATTACCATGACAAATTCAACCCCAAGTTCAGGTCGGTCAAACTGAACACGACACCTGCTATAGTCAACAGTAAGTACACTTCCATCGTGGATCTCTCTTGTTTTAGGATGAATCGCAATAACACGTTGTCCAACAGATAATGGCCGAGCTAAATCAGTTGGAAGTCCTTCCCTTGTGCCTGCACGAAGTTCAGCATAGTGTTTCCTAACAGATTCCCTATATTGATTTAGCTTCTGTTTTTCTTCCTTCAAGAATTGAGCTGAGAATCTCCGTGGTCTCCCAAGGGAACTGAATCAAGGCAGAAGTAGAATATTTGGCCTTCAATAGAAAGTGTCATATGAGTTAACAGCATACACATGAACAAGTTGAAAGAAAATACCTTCGGATAACACCCCACTCAACACGTGTCAATCTAGGAATGTGACCCAATCCAACGTGATTTAAGTACTCTACGAATTCACACTTAGCAAACCATGGGAAGTCAATTGCACTATAGAACCACTCAAAAACACACCATCTACGCAATTTATGCCAAGATAGGCAACTAGAATGCCGCTCCTGCAATTATAAACATACACGGTAAAAGATACAGAATCCAGCATCCAAGAAAATTTATGTCATGACTTAAAGTATTTAACCTTGAGATCATGTTGTCTGCCATCTATTGATTGAGCAGTAATATTAAGTTGATCAATCGAAGTACTATCAGAAATTTTTGCATCTCTTTGTGACTTCCACAGTTTCATCTTCCGCTTGCTCCTCAGTTTGGTAGGTAAGATGATTGGATTATTTGATAGAACTTGGGCTGTGGATAAAGCATAGTCACCATCTTCTCTTTTATGGTCAGTACTTGAAGATGAGTGATGATCTAGAGGTTTTGATATTTTGCCAGACTTAAGTCCAGCATTGTGAGGGGAGCGTTTAACTTTACCAACAGAACTCTTTGCTTCATCTGCAGCCTAAAACAAAAACAAAAAATAAAAAGTTTGGAATTAAGAGGGACTTGGGTGCTGGTTGAAGTTTACAGGTACAATAGCCATTTGCAAACGAAATCATCAACATAGAGCCTTTATTAAAAACATACAAAGCAATGGAAAATCAAAATTTATAAAGTAAACACAAAGCAAAACCGAAAGTATTGGTTAATTGTTGAACAAGGACTGTAAACCTTCGAAGGAACAACTATTAGAGATAAGTGTGAAACAGGAAGGCAAGTCTGAAAAGTAACAGTTCCAAGAAACCTGAATTTTCTTATACGCTATTCTATAAATAATGACCAAATAGGAACCACACCTTGATTTTCAGAGTATCATGGAGACGAGAGTCGTTATCTTCATCTTTAGATGATATCTGAGACCAAAACTTTCCATATTGTCAACATTCATTCGACAACAGACAAATTATTTAAAAAATAGAGGCTGCAATTTAAAACCAGAAAAATTATGCTTGCAAACCATCCTTACTTTAAATGGAGAAGACTTCAGTTTCCTTTTTCGATTTCCGTTATTGGATCCTTGAATTCTCTCTGCTTCAGAAATAGGACCAACGTTGCTGCCAAAAGCTTTTCCTGGCTTAGATGTTTTGAGAGCAGAAATTTCAGATCCAGCAACTGAATGACTCCCTTTCATTTTCGACTTGCCCATGACATCAAGATTTTCTTCTTTAACCTTCGCAGGAGGCTCTAATATAGAGACAAAAGGTGCGGTTCATCATCACTTTTAGCAGTTTGGGGAGGAATTGATATTGAGAGTCACAAAACAGTTAAATTTGAAAGCCACCAAATTTAATTTCATCTCATAAATTTAATTGAATTGAGGTGTTCCTTATTTAGCAACAAGCCGAGAGAGTTGGAACATAAAGAATGTGCCCAAAGTTCGTTGATTAAATCAAATGTGTGCCATTCTAGAGGATTAGATTGCAACATGCCGAAACATAGAATGATAACTCAAACATAAGATGAGGGCAAGGTAAAGTCAAGCTTATTTGCTGGAATAAAATGAATGCACATTGAGTAACACAAGTGTCAATGAGGCTACCATTCTCCATTTACTCGACATCCTACCCACTTATGGCTAGCCCCAGCTTCAAGTAACTGAAGACTACAACTTACTTGAACTCCAGCAATTGCAGACATGCTGTACTGATTTAACATCTAGTATCTTCTAGCCGACATGTTATTTACAGAAATTTTATGACTACCTCTCATTTCTTCATATTTTTGAGAAATCCACAATTAGTTTTATAAAAAACAAGAACACAGGAAAACATGAAAATTAAAGAAATGCATTAAGTGATGAAGGACTGCTGAAAACCCAAAATAATAATGTATTAAGTGATGAAAATAATAATGATGGTGATGAAAAACCAAGAAATATGGTATAAGTAGCTTTCATGAGACAAACCCAAAAATAAGTTTTAATTGAAGAACAATTTCTTACCAGTCTCAGCATTTGTGTCTGGCATCATTAGAGACAAATCAGCTAAAGTTTGTAGTGCATCTAACGCTGAACATTCATCTGAACAGAAAACAGCCAAAAGAATGAAGCTACAAACACAAACATGCTTCTTCAGTTACGAAAATATACAAAGACATGCATGCATTTGAATATCTAATGAAATAGTGGCTTGAAGCAACATCTCAAAACAAAACATATAAATTCGCATTCTCAAATTAGAAATAGCAGAAGTAGGCACTTGAACTTTCCATCCTTTAAATTTTTACCGTACTTTAAACATTAATCAATTGGTTGATTAGTAGAAAGAGGCAGCAATAAAAAGACCAAATACTTCTAATGATATGTGATAAGTACAGTAATTTTAAAATAGACTCAGAATCTAGAAGTGCTAATGCTACTGCTAAACCATAAATTGTTAAAGTTCTGAAAACATGAATCCACTGACCACGAAACCAAAATAAGAAGAACTACTTCAATGAACAAGGAATTCACATTCCAGTTATAATCTCCTGTCCCTTTCACAGTTCACGTAACCATCCCATACATAAGAGCATATGCACAATTGAAATATTATTATTATTACAAAGGATGGAAAATAGGCACAGCTTTAGTCAAGAACAATAGCTAAGCTAAGAATCCATCCTCCACAAATAATTAATAGAACAAATAAATACAAAACACAAAAGAAGGGTCGACAACCCAATTCAGATATATCCTTCAGCTTACCTCCAAATAGAGCTTTCTTACTTCTTTTCCTCGGTCCTTTAAAAGAGGATCTCACAGATTTTACATCCAAATCCTCATTTTCAAGCTTTCCCCTCAAACTGCCCGATTTTTGTCCCTCTTCTGTCCCACTGCAAGCTTCCTTAATGTCATCCAAGTGGTTGTACATACTTTCTTCAACTTCTGGCTTCTTTCCATAGTATCTTTTACCCTTTCTTTGAACCTCACGAGTAATTTTCCCCAGGTCATAGTCTGCATTATCAGCTCCAGTGCTTCCTAAGCTTAATTCGCAACCACCTTCGTCCATTTCACTACATCGAAACTTCGTACTCATCATATCTGATTCACTTCGCTGAATATCGAACTTATCAGTCAATTATCTTTTCATGCTCAAAATAATATTAAAGGAAGCAATAGCATGTGTCTAAAAGCTATGAATAATTACCATCCTGTCATTTCGGATAGGTGAAAGTACATGACCTTCTATTTTTGGATTTGGTGTTTGTGAAAGTTGAGGAGATTCATCTCGTTGTGAAGCCTCTGTTAAAACTAATGCTATCTCATGAGCAACATCATCATCGTTTGGATCATCAACCTTTGCCTTGCTGTTATGCTTGGAGGGTGAAAAGAGCTTATCTCTACCATCTTTGTCATATGAATATGATACAGGAACCCGCGGAGTCCGTTTTCCAACAGCATGAGGTTTAATTCCTAACACCACTCACATTAACAACACTAACTCAAATCTGAAAATATGACACCAATTTCCCATATGATTTTAAAAATTAAAAAACAGTGTATGTAAAGAGACACGGCTAGCTCCAGAATAGTACTCCAGAACCAGCCATCCACATGCCTAAAAATGAAATGAAATACAGTAATTGCACCTCAACAGATAAAGGTAAAGAATGAAGGACAACTAAAGAAAACCTAAATCACCTAAGAGAGAAATCAAGACATTTCCTACCAGAACGCCTCTTCTTCAACAATGACAGAAAGCCATAATTTGTTGGAAGTAACTGTGATTGTGAAGCATCTCCAAAATGTGCGTCTGATCCTTTCAAGTTGCTATTTCGTGACTTTCCACGCAGTCGCTTTTGAGGCTTTCTTATTGCTCCAGAATCCTCGTTGCTTTCTTGTTCACTTTCACTGTCTCTCTGACAACCAATCTATCAATTTAGACCTCAGAAGAGCCATAAAGACAGCCATATGACATCAACAATAGTCTTACAATATTCAGTAACATCCATGTAAAATCTATGCTGATATAGGAAAAAAAACACATTGAACCAAATATTGCAGAAGAAATATGTGCTCTACATCAAAAATCCTCTTTCTACATTTCATACATAAACAATGAATGGGAAGATACTTCAATGTTTTCAGGTCACCCATGAGTCTGATAAATACTTCCAGAACCCAATATAGCAGAGGAGCACAAAAAACTTGAGGGAAATAAGTTCTAACTTTCATTGCTATTTCACAGCACAAACCAATAGAGGGAAGGCCGGAGAGAGATGTTAATGTTCCCTCACTGAATCTAACCAGTTAATCAAAGTGTCGATTCTAGCATGGAAAAAGGTCCACGTGAAAAGCTTTACATCCTTTTGCGCTTTAAGATTTTACATTTTTTTATCAAAACAATTTTAGGATGGACTTCCTATGTCAAAAATATAATGAAACTTTGTCTTGCAAGAAACCTTTCCTGAATTTCCACACCTCAATACAAAATCTTTGAAGTGTATGACTGATGGAAACTAAAACTACCCAAAATATCTTCCAATCAATAAAATGCAAAAGCACTTATTCTTGATTGAATTTCAAAGATCTTGTCTTGATTGACCAGCAGTCAAAGCTCTCAAGATGTCAAGTTGCAAGTTTTGCCTTTGTTGGAAGTCTCTTCGGTTGGAAGAATTTGTTGCCTCATGAATCTTGTTTCAATTAGTTTTTGAAGGCTTGGCCTCTCTTTATTTTTACATTGCACTTCTTGCTTAGCTTTTTCTCATTTTCCCCCTTTCGTTTCCTTGTATTTAGAGTACTAGTCTCTAAATTTAAGTGTTATCCATTTCCTTCCCGTCTACATTTTGGTTCATTATTATGTATTCTAAAAGAATAATTACTTTCAGTTTAGTAGTAGGGCCATGAAGGAATCCCAAGCTATTAAGAGAAAGAATCTGCAAGTGCAAATCGAACAAATGATTCCTCCCAGGCTTGCCGATGATTTTATATCATAAAGAGCCTATTTGAATTAACCTTTATAAACCTCTTTTTACATCATTGTAATCACTTCATACAGTATCTTATTTTTAAAGAAACGAAAACCAAAAACAAAAAGACAAGAAATGCATTTGCTTCTGGACCGACATTTCACTCTCTTCCTTGTAACGTAGAGGATGATAGAAACAGTGATAAATAAGCTTTAAGGAGAGAAAAGAATCCACAGATAGAGCAGAAATCTTACCAGTACGCTGTAATGATCAGTCATCATTGCAATTAACCCAACAACTGAAGCAGTACCCTCCGGAAGTGACAAATAGGCCTGAAATCAGCAGAATATGCAATAGAAAAACCACAAAAACAAGATAGTGTCCTTGTATTGACATTGCTAAAATTACGTATTTAAGTTTTTCTATCAATTTTAAAAGCCAGGATATTCCAAACCCAGAATTTCAGAAAAAACAACATTCAGGAAAGGTAGCAAGATATATCTAATACCAATTTATCAAAGAAGTGAGACTCCAAAAGAGCTTAAACAATCGAAGAGGCCAAGGACTAAAAGGTCCTTTGATCAAATATAAGAAAATTCAATATCAAATGACAACTCAAAGCTTTCACGACCTGAAGTATGTGATAATAGAGATAAGCGATTACACGATACTAAGAATGCAACAGGCAAGTTACAGGATATTAACCAAAGAAACTATTTGTATATAAATGTTCATAGCAATACAAATATTTTATATAAGTAGTTGGGAGTTCAGAGATCATTAGGAAAAAAGGATCTACCCTGTTCATGGTGAAAAGAGCCTCAACCATTTCTGTAGAACGGTTCCTTACTGCAGCAGCAACCTACAAAAGACCAGATAAAAATGTTGAAACCCAAATACAGAACTAAATACCTGTTTAAAACTGAAGAACGACATACGGTTACAGTAATAAATTATTATTAAAGTCTACAAGAAAATTAAAGGTATTCGCTCGTTTTTTAAAAACTTCAAGAGAAAGTATTGCACAGTTTTGAGGTACAATAGTTGAAATACACAGCTCAAGTTTGCTGTGCCAAAGAAATGCACTTGGCTCATGGCAATTGAGCATTGCCATAGCCATTCCCTAGATTGGTACTAACCTTCTTCCAATCTTTTCCATATTTACGATATGCTTCGTAGAACTGCTCGACCTCATCCTTACTCCATTGAGGTCCTAACAGGTCAGCAAATTTCCTCTTCTGCAAAGAATCAGAAAATGGTAGCATTGAGTATTGACTCCATGTTAGAAGCAAACCTATTGCTGTCATGGTCCTTTCACAGTGAAAATTCAATGACAACACTAATCGATGGTGGCATTGACTCCATATTAAATCTCAAAGTATGTATGATATACTGACGAAATTTCAAAAGAAAAAATAGAAAACCAAAGCCCAACAGAAATAAAAGGAAAATGGAGTTTAAATTACATAAACAACAATAAGATTGGTAATATGAACACAATCATGGTCTAAGAAGCATGGATTTGAATATGACATGATACAGACACATCGATCGTTTTTTAAAATTTACGGCAAGGACAAGTTATAAACATACATTTTACAAATATATATCATTTTTAAACACGAAGGCAACTCAAAGTCAAAAAAAATTATTCATTCAAATGCTTAAAAAATTAGTTTGATGTATTTCGCTCTCAATTTTATTTTTGTCATATGTGTCAACTTAATTATGTAACAAGTGTTTAATGCATGTCTACCAGATGTTGGTCCTATTTTGACTTTGAACAACTAGCGATTAGCACATCTATTGCTCTAACAAATGTCAACAAGTGTTGGAGTGTCTAAGTGTCCAGTACATTGTCAGACAAGGGACAAGAACACACTTGTCAAACTAAAGTGATTGTGCTTTAGACATTTAACTTTTAAAAGGTGAAAAACAATGATAATAGATAGACTAACACTGTCCAATTTACTTCAAGATAGCCTGTAACAGGACCAAAATAGCAATCCAAATTCTAACTTGAAACAACGAAATATAATATTTTTATATTAAATGGAAAGTCGACAGACTGAGCAAATCTTGGGAAATTCATCTTCCACCACAAACACCCATACCTTCTGCTTGCTTTTGCTGGCATCTTCCACGTATTTGCTTGAGGATGCCTCATTAGCAGAAGAAAACCTCTTATTAACACTTCTGGACTTTCTTGACGGGGCCATGAGCTTCAGCAATCTGTAACACATGTATAAACATGTTTTAGCACACTGACTTAAATATCCACTGAATTCCCAGTCCAACACTTACATTCAACCAACAAAATCTTCATAGAAATTGTACTTCTAAATAAAAAAGAAAAGAAAAAACACCAATGCTGTCCTTAGTTCAGCATACAAAAACTCCAAATAGAAAAAACACTCAAAAGAAACGAATCAAAATTCAAAACAAAATCGCCCTTTTTCCCTTGCTCGACTTCCCATCGCATGAGATAACTCAAAAGAAAACCATTACAACTGAAGAAGCGACGAAGCATCGTTTCATCGAAAGTAACCCAATGCATGTTAGCTCGTAACTAACAAAACGGAATAAAACGAATAAATCAACGTTTAAATTGCGATAACACCCCATCAAAACCCAGTAGTCGAATAAGAAGAAGAATCAAAGGGGAACGATAAAACTTGAATAGAACCGAATTAACGAAGTGATCTCCAATTTTGAACCGAGTTAGGGATGCGACATCAAGAAGAAAACTAAAAGTCTCCATCAATTCCCTCGAAAAGAAAAATCCAGACAGAATTAAGGAAAATAGAAATGTTGGTCATCAAAAAACAGCCCTAGCAGATGTGAAGATGAGATTATTACCGATTTTCAAATGGCTGGTCCCCGTCAAAGCGCGTCTAGGTCCAGAGCATAGAGCAAAGAGCACAAACACAAACTGAAGTAGTTGAAGAAGCGGTTAACGAAGAAGACGAAATCCAGAGAGTGGACAAGAGAATGAAGGGGAGGAAGAAGAAGAAGAAGATGCAGAACAACAATGGGGATTTGGGGGCATAACCGCGAAACTTTAAACTATTATACTCTGAAAAGAAAAACAAATGGTACCAAATGCAATTATTTATTTTCTTACTTCAACGATTTAAATATATTTGGCCTCCGAAATTATAAAATGAAAATTGACGTTTTTTTAAATAGTAAAATAAATTAAAATATTTATAAGCTATAGCAAAATTTTATAGTGATATATTGATAAAATTTGGTAAATATTTTGTAAAACCTACCCTATTTAAAATTCTCCAAATAAAAATAATATCTTTATCTTTTTTTCTTTTTTTTTTAAATATTTATACTCAAAATTATAATCATAAAAATAAAAAAATTTAAATACGTTGATTCTTTTTTTTTTCAAGAGAGAGGTTTGGTTGAATTTAGTTATTGTAAAATAATAGCATTTAAATATTTTCAAAAAATATATATATAAATAGGTTGAATTTAATTTGATCTTTCTATTTTATCATGTGTGGATTACATTTCAAAATTGGTTAAAAAATGCCATGGCAAAAATAGTTATGCTTCATGTAGATCGATGAAATACAATAAATATTTGTTGTTCCATTTCGTAAAATTAACAAGTTGACAAATAAGTCACTTTTAAGAGTTAATATAGTTTTTGTGATAGTGTATGTCTCAATTAAAATAGTGTATTTGGGATGCATAACTACGTATTATTTTTATTTAGATAAAACGGTGGGAGTGTCAAAAAATACATAAATCAATGAGTATCGTGTTTTGTATCTCTTCTACTTGCTTTACTAAAAGTTGTAGGAGCATTTTTTTAAACTTGAATGGGTGTGTTATTTTTTAATCTGAAAGTTATTTGTTCAAGAAGATATATTGGATTATTTTGTTCTTCAAAGTTTATGAATATTGTTGACTAAACTAAGATTTTATAAAAGTAAAAAAAAAAAAAAAGAAACTAACTATAATATTTTTCGAAAATTTAAGGGTTAAGTTTAAAAAGGAAGTGGATATATATAAAAAGAATCAAATACAGTAATAACTTAAAAATTATTATAACGTTCGATTATAATGACCAACATAGCAACTCTATTGTAAAACCATTTTCGACTATTTTTCTTTCTTTTCTCTCATAGCTTCATCCTCCCGTGAGGCATTTGTAGTTTCTCCCATTCTTCTTCTCAACAAGGTACCAACACTTCACTCTTCCTTCTCCTCCCACTTCTTACACTCATGTCTATCTTCTTTCGCAGACTCATTCTCCTTAGATCTCCATCCTCAGCCTTTTCTCACGGATTTTCCGAAAGTCCGTTGAAATCTCTCACATACTTATCCACCTTTTCTGAGATTGTATCATCTCCGGAATCTGCTTCGTTGCCTTATAATGCTGTTCAACTCGAGAATAATGGGAAGGATGTAATTTCGTTACTTGCGAAGCATGGATACTCTGAATCACAAATCTCTGACCTTGCCAAGAGGTATCCTCAAATTCTTTCTGCGAACCCCGAGAAAACCCTGTTGCCCAAATTGTTGTTTTTTCAATCTAAAGGTCTTTCTTCACCAGAGATTTTCGAATTAGTATCTTCAGATCCTTGGGTTTTGGGAGCAAGTTTAAACAAACGAATTATTCCAGCCTTTGATTACATTCAAGCCGTGCTTGGAAGTGAGGAGAAGACTCTCGCTACCATAAAATAGTTTGCGGGTATTCTCTCTAAGGATCTTCGAATTTCTGTTGGTCCCAATATTGAAATTCTGAAACAAATTGGAGTGCCGGATTCAAATATTTTAAAATATCTTCCGTACCAACCTAGAGTGTTCTTGACAAATTCCATCCGATTCAAGGAGACCGTAGAGAGAGTTGCGGAAATGGGATTCAACCCTCAACAAACGCAGTTTGTTGTTGCTGTTTTAGCTCTGCGATCAATGACCAAATCTACATGGGATAAGAAGGTTGAAATTCTTAGGAAATGGGGATTGTCTGAAGAAGAGATCCGTTTAGCTTTTAGAAGGAATCCATGGTGTATGAGAGGTTCTGAGGATAAGATTAATGGTGCGATGGATTTTTTTGTCAACAAAATGGGATGCGAATCATCTTTCGCTGCTAGAAGACCAGTTTTACTGTCATTTAGTTTGAAGAAGAGGATTTTGCCTAGAGGCTGTGTTTATCAAGTTTTGCTGTCAAAGGGTTTGATTAAGAAAAACGAAAATCTTGGTTTGTTCTTTGAGTCTCCTGAAAAGCGTTTCATAGAAAAATACATCAACCCTGGCAAGGAGCAGATTCCTGAATTGTTGGAGTTGTATAAACAGAAATTAATGGAGTCTAGAAGATGAACAGGTTCGATCTCCTTGAAAGTTTAATAATTAAACTGTTTGTTGTTAGTTGAAATGTGTAGTGACAAAGTGGCAACTAAAATTTATACATGTTCAAGAGAATGTGTTTCTACATCATCAGTTTTTAGATTGCTAACTAAATGATGACTTTTTTAGAACCGCTTTGCCTCGTATTTGGATATTGTCCCTCTGCTCAACATTGTTGGAGTTTGCATTATTTCAGCTTCTTTATGATGCGAAATTTGGTACTTCCATCAGTTGGCTCTTTTTAACCCAACTCCACATTTCATTGAAGCTCACAAGTGTTTTATAACATCATATGACTAATTTCAATTCTTTTTTTCTATCCCTAAAACATTCTCTTTTTTTTTTAATGACCCCCGAAACAGTAATTTTCATAAGGTTACTGAATGAATTCATGTTAGTTCTTAAAAACTTGATTTTGTTTTGAAATTTTGCTAAAAAATCAACATGAAAAAACCTAAAACAAGTAGTGAAAAGATTTTATAAGGTGACGAGTTTTTTCTCTAAAACAACCATCATGGTGTGGCAACATGAGCAAGTGTCAGCAACATCTTCACCCAATGCTACTATAACACTTTTGAATTACTCTCTTTGTAATTTGTGTGAAGACATTCTTAGTAAAATCTCGAACAATATCAACTATCTGGGTTTTACTAGTTTTTTCAAATATATATAATCTTTCCAAATTTTATATAAAATTTTGTCTAATTTTTCGAAATTTCTCCCAATTTGTCAATATTTTATCAACCAAGCATCTATATGTTCCATATGAATTTACTCTAACAATTTTATTCGAATAAATAACAATATCATGTACCATTTTGTATTGGATGAACCAAGAATCACCATTTTCTTTTCACATATTATACTATATTTCAAATATTGTATTGCCATATCTTCTCAAATTTTCTCCCATAATCTTTCTTAAATATTATATAGAATCTAGTCTAACAAGTTTAAAAAGTTTCTCAAATATTATATAGATTATAGCCGAACAAATTTAAAGTCTTAGTTTTCAAGGATGAAAACCCATAAAGTTAATTAAGATGATTTTCCATAAATTTTCCTTTAGAAAACACTCCTCAAACTTAAAAGTGAGAAAATGTCAGAAATAGTCTTCTAAGTTTTAAGCGAATTCTGAACGTGCGACTCTTGCATAATAACCATTATTTTGACGTATTTACGTTTATTTTCTCGTTGTAAATTGATTCAAATCTTCATTTCTTTAGTTTTAATTATTTGAGAATCCATGATTAATTTTGCTTTTTCTTTATTAATCTTTGAGATTATTTCCTTTATTGCTTTTCAATAAAAAATCCTTTAAGAGTTGGCTCGATAACCTAATAAATTTAGGGTTTAATCTTAATTCCTAAATGAGCTAAACACAAAGTTAACGCATGATTGTTAATGATTTCTTATTGATTCTTTACCACGAGAAAGCATCCTATTGAATTGTCTCAAATTGTTGATTTGAAATTCTCCCAAATCAATATTCTTTTAAAATAAGCTATCTGCTTTTAAAAATCTTAATTTGAAATCCTTATTTTTATGTAATTCTTGTTCATTGTGTGAAAACCGCTAAGATGAAAACATAATCACTAGAGTTAGTATGAATTTTGATATTTGTTATTTGTTCGTTAAATTAGAGTAACTGGTTCTCAAAGGGCCATTGATTTAAGATCAAATTATCTTTTTTATTCAATTATTAGAATTAGACTAAAACGCATAATTCTATCTTTTTAATTATTGAGAGATACCATATCTTTGCATTTCTTTCATTCTTGATTGTAATAGTGCTTGATTATTGAAATCTTTTTAACATTTTTTATTTATTATTCTACCTATCAATCAATTAGCAAAGTTGATATTTTTCTTTGATTGAATAGTTTCTTGGTAGTGAATAATTATTTTTACCCAATTCATCTATAAAGGCTATATTCTTATTTTTTCTAAAAAAATTGTAATTGAGACTATTATATTTTCTTTTTCTTGTTTTCATTTTTTCTTGTAAAGGTATGGTTATAAATGCACGGGTGGGAGAGTTGAACCATAAGTAGCCAGTAGAGCTAAAGTCACGTTGGCAAATTATTTGAAGTGATTTTCAAACATTTTGATTCTTTTTCAATAATGTTCATGGAGGTGTGGGATTTTTCATTTCATCTTTCACTGTTTTTAACTTTTTCAAACATAAATTATAATAATAGAGACTATAATAACATGTATTCAAACACACCGCTATAATAACCGTGCTAAATGTTTTTCAAGGAGTTTTCAAAATAAAAAGAAAAAGAAAAAGAAAAAAACTATTTTCGACGATTTCCTTTCAAAAGCCCTAACCCCCTTCGTTCATTCCTTTTCTTATTTTCTTTGTTCACTCTGTCTCCCACTCCGCCGATATCCGATGCTCCACCGCCGCCCATTTTCCTTTTCTGTTCTCTCATAGCTTCATCCTCTTGCGAGGCATTTGTGGTTTCTCCCATTCTTCTTCTCAACAAGGTACCAACACCTCACTCTTCCTTCTTCTTACACTCATGTCTAACTTCTTTCGCAGAATACTTCTACTTAGATCTCCATCGTCGGGTTTTTCTCACGGATTTTCCGAAATTCCGTTGAAATCTCTCAGATATTTATCCACCTCTTCTGAGACTGTATCATCTCCTAAATCTGCTTCGTTGGCTTCTAACGCTGTTAAGCTCGAGAATAATCGGAAGGCTGTAATTGCGTTACTTGCGAATCATGGATTCTCTCAATCACAAATCTCTGACCTTGTCAAGAGGTATCCTAGAATTCTTTCTGCGAACCCCGAGAAAACCCTATTGCCTAAATTGTTTTTTTTTCAATCTAAAGGTTTTTCTTCCCCAGAGATTGTCAAATTAGTATGTTCAAATCCTTGGTCTTTAAGAGCAAGTTTAAACGAACGAATTATTCCAGCCTTTGATTACATTCAAGCCGTGTTTGGAAGTGAGGAGAAGACTCTCGCTGCCATAAAACAGTTTGTGGGTATTCTCGTGAAGGATCTTCGAATTTCAGTTGGTCCCAATATTGAAATTCTGAAACAAATTGGAGTGCCGGATTCAAATATTTTAAAATATCTTCAGTACCAGCCTAGAGTGTTCTTGAAAAATCCCATCCTATTCAAGGAGACTGTAGAGAGAGTTGTGGAAATGGGATTTAACCCTCAACAATTGCAGTTTGTTGTAGCTGTTTTTGCTCTGCGAGCAATGACCAAATCTACATGGGATAAGAAGGTTGCAGTTTATAGGAAATGGGGATTCTCTGAAGAAGAGATACGTTTATCTTTTAGAAAGCATCCGTGGTGTATGATGCGTTCTGAGGATAAGATTAATGGTGCAATGGATTTTTTTGTCAACAAAATGGGATTCGATTCATCTGTCGCTGTTAGAAGACCAGTCTTACTTTCACTTAGTTTGAAGAAGAGGATTTTTCCTAGAGGCTATGTTTATCAAGTTTTGCTGTCAAGGGGTTTGATTAAGAAACACCATAGTCTTCTTTTGTTCTTTGAGTCTCCTGAAAACCGTTTCATAGAAAAATTCATCAATCCTCACAAGGAGCAGATTCCTGGATTGTTGAAGTCGTATGAACAGAAATTAATGGATTCTAGAAGATGAACATGTTCGATCTCCTTGAAATTTTAATATTAAACCGTTTTTTGTTGATTGATATGTGTAGCAGATTGACTTGGTATCTTGCTTGTATCCCTCTCTTATTGTTCATCTTTATAATTTCATAACATGTTTTTTTTTTTTTTTTTTGCATATTTTGCAAATATGAATAAATATATTATTGATGGTCATTTAAAAATAAACTTTAGAAAGAAAATGCAGTTACATGCATCCTATTATCCTTTGGCTATTTTTTCCTCTTACCTCATTAATGGAAAAGATGATTGATTGGACTAGTTGATGTGCTGGAATTTTCCATTAGACTCTTTTTTTTTTCTTTCCAGCATCTTCAACCTTTTTTATTGTAATTTAAGTTCATGTATTTGTAATAACAGTTTTGTGTAATAGTCAAAAATCAAATGACTATTCCACCCATCCTTATGTATGGAAATGATCACTACTTAAGACCAAAATCATGTGTGATTTTAATATTAAACCACTTCTCATTTGTTGCTTTTCATAATTAACGCAACACTATCATCAAACGTACACTCATCAAAAGAACAAAAAAACGAAGGCTAAAAATAAAATCTCTATTATTATTATTGTTCGAACATTTTTCAATGATTTTTAAGAAAACTCATATCCTCACTAATTAACAAGACCAATTGAAAGATGATGCAATTGTTTTTTTTTTTTTCTAGATTTAAACTTTTAAAAAGTATGATAGGGTGTTATGTTGGTCATTATAATCGTTATGTTATGAGGTTTGTAGTTGTTCATTGATTAATCTTTTGATTGGGAGAATCTTGAGATTTGTTGAAAAAACCAAAAACCCTAATTTTCTTAGGTAAATTTATTGATTAATGTCAGTGCTATATCTACGAACAAAAATTATTTAACCCTAGATTTTAAAAAGGGGTTAATTTTGAAAATTGAAATCTTAGAAGAGGTTATTTTCGTCCATTTCCCTTCAAAAGCCCTAACCCCATTTTTCTTCTCTCTTCTCTCACAGCTTCATCCTCTGGTGAGGCATTTGTAGTTTCTCCCATTCTTCTCAACAAGGTACCAACACCTCACTCTTCCTTCTCTCTTCTCTCTCAACTTCATCCTCTGTAGGTTCTCCCATTCTTCTTCTCAACAAGGAACCAACAGGTCTGGCTTCCTTCTCCTCCCAGTTCTTTCAGTCATGTCTAACTTGTTTCGCAGAATCCTTCTACTTAGATCTCCATCCTCAATATTTTAAAAACAAACAATCAAACCACTGCTAAATGGAATCATAATTCTTTATAACTTAATTTTGTTATTGAAAATTTTCTAAATATTCAACTTTTATACTCCAAAAAAATACAGATAATTGTAAGAAATTGATAAAATAATAATAATAATAATAAATAGGCATAATTTTCATAACTTAGAAATAAAAAAAAAAATTGGTTGCTTAATTTCAAATTTATTGATACATTAAAAATGTAAAAATGTTAATTTTAATCCTTGAATTTTGAAAACTATTCAAAATGGTCCTCTTGGCCATTGATTGTCCATTGGAAAGATCTTTCTTCTCTTACTTCATTGTTGATGTGTGTCTTATTTGTGCTGGAATTTTCCTTTTGATTCATTTTTTTCTCTTTTCTTTTTTCCAACTCAGCATCTTCAACTTTCTAGATTGTAATTTAAGTTCATGTGTTGGTTTAAAATCAAATCACTATTCCACCAATTCTTATGTATGGAAATGATCAATACTCAAAGATCAAAATCATATCTGTTTTCAATATTAAATCGTTTCTCAATTGTTGCTTTTCATTATTAACACCAACACACTTACCAAATGTATACTCATCAAAAGAACAAAAAACGAATGCTAAGAATTAAATCTCTATTGTTATTATTATTAGTTGAACATTTCTCATTGAGTTGAGTAAACTCATATTCTCACTAATTAGCAAGAAGAATTGCTACGAAAAGCTTCCTTGAATAATTAAGTACATCAATTAACTTTTAATGGAGCATAATTGTCCAAAATTATAGAAGAAGTAATTACTTTTTTTAAGGTTTAATTTTTTAAAAAATTATGAACTTGTGTAGGTTTCAAATTTAATTAGTCTCTTTCTTTCCTAACATCTTGAAGTTTGAAAGATGTACCAAAATAATTTTGAAAAGAAATATATGATATATTAATTAACTCAATTCTTAGTTATATATAATAGGGTGTTATGTTGGTTATTATAATCTATAGGTTATAATAATTTGTAAGCTATAACAGTAATTGTGTAAACATCATATGACATAGAGGAAAGAGAGGATGAATTTAACTAGAATCAAAATGGATTTGAAAAGTTAATATTGTAATTAATTATAAATTATGATAAAAAAAAATACATATTAATATAATTTGAACTCTGATCATGAAGTGGGCTACTAACCCATTGCTGCCGCTCGAGGTTGGCGTTTAAACACCCCTGAAAGACTAAAGAGCTAGCATCGTTTACTAGTTATTTTAAATCAAAAGATGTTCTAATTGTTATTTATAACATCATTGATTTTAAAATCAATGACGTGCTTAAACGAGAAAAAAAATCAAAGCTTAATGTCACGTGGTTAGATTTTCAAGCTAACCGAGGACACGCTAAATATTATGTCCACGTAGGCAAGTTAGCTTTTGAGAGGTTAGTGCACTAAGCCCTATGAGAACATATGGCAGCGAAAATATTTAGAATGATTGAAAGGCAAGAGAGTTTGGGAGAATGAGCGAGCTTGGCTTGACACTTCTTAGGAATGTTACTTTGCATTCCAAGTTAGGGGTACAAATAGGTGTAGTCCATTGCCTTTGCAAGGGTACCAGGTGTACAAATGATGAGGTAAGGTTGCCATGCTTGGCTAGGTTATGCCCTCTAAGAAGTATTTATAACCTTCCTAATTGACCTTCTGGCTTAGAAGGTAGGCCAAGAACCTATCTAAAACATACAAGGTGGTTTGACCCTTTACAAATGACTCTAGAACATTTTGGACTTACCATGACACTTCTGGCCGACATCATATCCTTCTGGACCGTCATGGAAGCTTATGGCGTGTCTGCACATGTCTAGCATGAGCGTGTGTCTACTTGAGGTTGACACAGTGCTTAGCGTCCGTTCCAACCTTGTGTCGGGTGTTCTGGAGCCTTCTGGACCCATTTGAACACTCCTTGTCGTCATAGAAAGTTCTAAAAGCATCTGAGACCATTTGGGCCTTTGGCGAACATAGGCGCACGTGCAACGTTTTGCACGCTAGTGCTGGACTGCGCGCAACGTTGGTCGTGAGGGGCGTCCATGGGCCCGCGCACGTCGTGTGTTTACGTGACTTGTCTTGGGTGCCCGCACATGGTGTCGCACGCGCCATGCCTAAGTGTGGCTTGTGTGGGGAGCACACATGGTGCTACGTGTGTTGTGCTTGGGCGAGCATGCGCGATCGTTTAGTGGGCGTGCATGCATGGCTGGCTGCCTGGCCATATGCATGTGCTCGTGTGCATGGGCTGGGGCGCTAGTGCCTGGTGTCACGGTCATATTTTTCCAAGGTGTGTTTACCTATGGTTATATGTTCTGAATACCCCCAGTTTATCTTATCTTTATGTTGCAAATCTAGTTTAGGTAGTTGCCTTTCTTTTTAAGTCATAAAGCTTGGGTGTGACGTTTCGGCATTTTCATATGCAAGCCTACCAGAGCTGAAAATGTTCAAAATGTACTATAGGGGAGGCATACCTGTTGAATCCCCGCCCAAGCATTAGTTGTACTCTTTGCAAGCAACCATTTTTCCTTGCAATTGACAGTCTTTAATGCTTATTGTAACGTCTATTTCAATGTATTTCTTTCTTTCCCGCGTTTTATAAACAAATTTTCCAAGAACGCCAAGGAAGGTTACGACATACGTCGACGTTACCCACAACTTTCAGATTTTGATCGGCTGACTTGTTCATCGAGTTAGAACAAGTGCCGCACAATCATCCGTCTCGAGGTTGAAACGCTACGATTGTGTCACCTAGCACTTGTGGGCATCTGGGCGTGCCATGGACTGTGCGTTTGGGCACACACACATGAGCTGTCGAGGGCATTTGACGTGGCACATGTGTGGGGCCTGAGAGCTTCCTTCATGGGGCATACGCCAATGTCATGGGAGTGTGTCGTGGCCACATGTGGGCTATCTAGTGGCCATGTAAGGGCTCTTCCTTAGCCTTGCTAGAGGAGCTATGGGCACATTTTGGCACAAATTTTGGGGTCATTTCACGGGACGTGACATTAAGGTACTTTTTTTTTTTAATAGAAAACTTATGGGTATAGTTGAAAGCTATCCACATTTTATGAGTATTTTGTATATAATCTAAGTAATAAACAATTTAAGAAAAACATTTCATTTGAACATTTATGAAAATTACCATAATTAAAGGGTTATATTCAAATATAGTCGAGGTACTTTTCGTAGATTTTGCATGGCCATTTCTTCTTACATAACACCAAAAATGTGGACAGACGAATGGGTCTCGATCACGATGTGTGTCAACACAAAAATAACATTGGCAGATGCTTTACCGACGTTTTTTTAAGATTTGTCCACCTTTCTTTAGGTCGATAGAGACCAAAACTCTTGTATTTACATGAATTTACGCCATCACCTTGTCGTCAAGACGTTTAAGAATAATAATAAATAGTAACAAACCAATATTATGAATTTGAACCAATATTATGAATTTGAGGTTGTTAAAAGATGTGAATTGGAGGAAGACAGGATAGAATTGTTGTGTTTATTATACTCATTTCCACGAGTGAAGGCTATATGTCATGAGGTTTGGGAGTTCTTAGTTGATTATTCTTTTGTTTGGGAAAATGTCTAGATTTGTCGAAAAACCCAAAAATTCTAATTTTTTAAGTAAATTTAGTGATTGATGTGAAAGAAAAACTATTTTACCTATTTTTTAAAAAGGGGTTAATTTTGGAAAGTGAAAACTTAAAGGAGGTTATTTTCGTCCATTTCCCTTCCAAAGCTACCTCTTCGTTCTTTCCTTTTTCTTATTTTCTTTGGTCTCTCTCAGCCTCCCACTCCGCCGCTGCTCATTTTTCTTCTCTCTTCTCTCATAGCTTCATTCTCTTGTGAGGCATTTGTGGTTTCTCCCATTCTTCTTCTCAACAAGGTACCGACACCTCACTCTTCCTTCTTCTTACACTCATGTCTAACTTGTTTCGCAGAATACTTCTACTTAGATCTCCATTGTCGGTTTTTTCTCACGGATTTTCTGAAATTCCGTTGAAATCTCTCAGATACTTATCCACCTCTTCTGAGATTGCATCATCTCCGAAGTCTGCTTCGTTGGCTTCTAATGCTGTTCGGCTCGAGAATAATCGGAAGGATGTAATTGCGTTACTTGCGAATCATGGATTCTCTGAATCACAAATCTCTGCCCTTGCCAAGAGGTTTCCTCCAATTCTTTCTGCGAAGCCCGAGAAAACCCTATTGCCCAAATTGTTATTTTTTCAATCTAAAGGTCTTTCTTCCCCAGAGATTGTCAGATTAGTATGTGCCTTTCCTCGTGTTTTAACGAGCAGTTTAGACAAACGAATTATTCCTTCCTTTGAATACATTCAAGCCGTGCTTGGAAGTGAGGAGAAGACTTTTGCTGCCATAAAACACTATCCAGGTATTCTCGATTCGGATCTTCGAAATTCAGTTGGTCCCAATATTGAAATTCTGAAACAAATTGGAGTGCTGGAATCAAATATTTTTACTTTTCTTCAGTACCAGCCTAGAACGTTCTTGACAAATTCCATCCGATTCAAGGAGATTGTAGAGAGAGTTACGGAAATGGGATTCAACCCTCAACAATTGCAGTTTGTTGTTGCTGTTTTTGCTCTGCGATCAATGACCAAATCTACATGGGATAAGAAGGTTGAAGTTTATCGGAAATGGGGATTGTCTGAAGAAGATATCCGTTTAGCTTTTAGAAAGAATCCATGGTGTATGACATTTTCTGAGGATAAGATTGATGGTGGAATGGATTTTTTTGTCAATAAAATGGAATGCGAATCATCTTTCGCTGCTAGAAGACCAATTTTACTTGCACTTAGTTTGAAGAAGAGGCTTTTGCCTAGAGGCCATGTTTATCAAGTTTTGCTGTCAAAGGGTTTGATTAAGAAGTACACGAATTTTTCTTTGTTGTTTAAGTCTTCTGAAAACTGTTTCATAGAAAAAATCATCAACCCTTATAAGGAGCAGGTTCCTGGATTGTTGGAGTTGTATAAACAGAAATTAATGGATTCTGAAGATGAACAGGTTTGAATTCCTTGAAACTTTAATATTTAACTGTTTTGTTAGTTGATATGTGTAGTGACAATTAGAATTTATGGATTGACTTGGTATTTTGTTGGTATCCCTCTTTTTGTTCATCCTTAGTTTGTATCTTCTTTATGGCTTCTGCATTAGTATTGTGTTAACATAAATGTAATTTTTTTGAGATCACATCCTTGTTTAATTTTATGCTTACAAGGGTGAACAATTTTTTAAGCAAAATTTTGACTTTAAACTTGGGTAAAAGGTTGATTACAAGACAAAGAAATTTAGCTTTAGATATGTATGGACTGTCAGTAGACTTAATTTTCAAAAACTTAAAATCAAACTGATACCAAGTGGATTATAATTCTTTATAACTTACTTTTGTTTTTGGAATTTTGGAAATAATTCTGTTCTTGTACTTCATAAAGATATAAATAATGGTAAGAAGTGGATAAATATTTATACATATGCTTAATTTTCAGATCTTAAAAACCTAAAAGAAAATGGTTGCCTAACTTTGCCTAATTCAATTTGATGATACATTGAGAGGCTAAAAATATTGTTTTTAAAATTTGCACTATTTAATTTATTAAAAAAACATGTAGAACAAACTTCAAACAATCATAAAATGTGATTGGGTCTGCCCCTTTGGCAAAATAAATTCTTTCATTTTAATAAAACGGTGTAAATTTGAAAATCTTATAATAAGATTTAGGAATTTTTTTAAAAATGATTAAACCATTGAAAACATTTATAAATACACTAAACCTTTTAGTTCAATATTTATAAATACAATAAAATTTTTAGCTTGTGTATTTATTTTGCTATATTTGTAAATAAAGATACGTTATTTATTTGCTTATTTACTGAACTATTTGGAAGATTCAAGGTGGCCTTTGAAACAAAATGAGCTTCCAACATTATAAACTGGGGCGACCCATATTGATATCAAGTTCTTGCTCATACTTCCAACATTATAACGATGATCAAGTATCATTAAGTGTTACCTTTAATTTAAGTCAATTTCAAGCATAGTTCTGTACTTGGTGGTGGGTTTGTAGATGGATGCTCCCTTTGTTCATACTTTTTTTTTAGTTTTTCCTCCAGATTCTTGCCCATGCTTAAAATATTTATTACTTAGTTTTAAAACATGAGTAAAAGATGTACAAATTGGATTTGGGTGATTTACACAGTGAATTTTGGGAGATTTTTTTTCAACATTTGAGTTTACTCTTTTTTTTAGAGTATTTAGTTTTGGTTTTTTTTTTCTAATTTGGGTTTATGAACTATATAATTTGTAAATTTATCATGGCTTCAAGAACAGGTTAGTTGAATTTTTTTTTTTCCTTTGCTTCTTGAGAATACTATTCTCAGTTCCTCCAAACAATAAGGTTGCTCATCGAGAATACTTTTTTTTAAAGAATATTGTTGCTAGAGTGCTCATCATTTACAGAAAATTGCTAATTGAAACAACACTAAATTCTTCATCATCTCTTCTCACTTCTCCTCTTCAAATTATTTAAGCATTGGAACCTGCAGCCGATGAAACATTGATCAAGGTTGTTTGTTTCTAAGATATCCCAGCAAAGTTCTTAATGATGAAGACCAACACACACAGAAGAGAAGAAAAGAAATGAAATGAGATTATTGAACTTATAAACTCAGACAACCATTTGATCTCTGGTTCTAAAGTTGAGTTGATGTCTATTAGTATTATCCTCATAAAAACCATACTCACACCCACTTGATGATTAAAGCAATAGCCATGCATTAAAATGAAAATGAAGAACAAACTTCCTTCCCATGATCGTGCGTATAACACATCCTCTGAAAGTTGTTTTGCTTCAGTTCTGACAATGTAATGTAGTTGCAAATGTGAAAATAAGTATAGAATAAACATGCTCTTGTTTGTATGATAGTTTATGCTTATGAACTATACCAATTCAAAATGATAGTTTATATCATTGTTGGTTCCTTCTTGAGAAGTGAAGGCCTTTACCCCATATTTACCGAAAAAGCCAAAACCACGGACTTTTTTACCGTTTCCTTTCAAAAACCCTAACTCATATTCTTCTGATTTCTCCGTCTCCCATTTTTACCGGCGGCTGCATTGTCTCTCCGACTCGCGCCGCCCATTTTCCTTCATAGCTTCATCCTCTTTTGAGGCATCTGTAGTTTCTCACATTCCTCTTCTCAAGAAGGGACCAACAGGTCAGTCTTCCTTCTCCTCGCAGTTCTTGCTGTCATGTATAACTTGTTTCGCAGAATCCTTCTACTTAGATCTCCATCCTCAGTCTTTATTCACGGATTTTCTGAAAGTCCGTTGAAATCTCTCAGATTCTTATCGACCTTTTCTGAGATTGTATCATCTCCGAAATCTGCTTCGTTGGCTTCTAATGTTGTTCAGCTCATGAACAATCGGAAGGCTGTAATTGCGTTTTTTGAGAATCATGGATTCTCTGAATCAAAAATTTCTGACCTTGTTAAGAAGGTCCCTCTAATTCTTTCTGCGAACCCCGAGACCCTATTTCCCATATTTTTGTTTTTTAAATCTAAAGGTCTTTCTTCCTCAGCGATTACCAAATTAGTATGTTCTGCTCCTCAAGTTTTAAAACGAAGTTTAAACCAAGAAATTATTCCAGTCTTTGATTACATGCAAGCCGTGCTTGGAACTATGGAGAAGACTTTCACTACCATAAAACGCTTTCCGCGTATTCTCGGTTGGGATCTTCGAATTTCAGTTGGTCCCAATATTGAAATTCTGAAACAATTTGGAGTGCCGGATTCAAATATTTCAACTTATCTTCAGCGGCAGCCTAAAATGTTCTTGACAAGTTCCATTCGATTCAAGGAGATTGTAGAGAGAGTTACGGAAATGGGATTCAACCCTCAACGATTACTGTTTGTTGTTGCTGTTTCTGCTATGCAATCAATAACCAAATCTACATGGAATAAGAAGGTTGAAGTTTATAGGAAATGGGGATTGTCTGAAGAAGAGTTCAGTTTAGCTTTTAGAACGAATCCATTGTGTATGACGTTTTCTGAGGATAAGATTAATGGTGGAATGGATTTTTTTGTCAACAAAATTGGATACGAACCATCTTTCGTTGCTAGAAGAACACTTTTAATTTCACTTAGTTTGAAGAAGAGGCTTTTGCCTAGAGGCTATGTTTATCAAGCTTTGCTGTCAAAGGGTTTGATTAAAAAACACGAGCATCTTTTTTTGTTGTTTGAGTCTCCAGAAAACCGTTTCATAGAAAAAATCATCAACCCTCATAAGGAGCAGATTCCTGGATTGTTGGAGTTGTATAAACAGAAATTAATGGATTCTAAAGATGAACAGGTTCCAATTCCTTGATACTTTAATATTTAACTGTTTTGTTAGTTGATATGTGTAGTTTCAACTAGAATTTATGGATTGACTTGGTATCTTGCTCGTCTCCCTCTTTTCGTTCATCCTTAGTTTGTATCTTCTTTATGGCTTCTTCATTTGTATTGTGTTAACATAAATATATTTTTTTTAGATCACATCCTTGTTTAATTTACCCTTACAAGGGTGAACTAAGAAATTTAGCTTATATGTGAGTTTGTAGACTTAATTTTTAAAACAAACCATTATCAAATGGGTTATAGTTCTTTATAACTTAATTTTGGTTTTGGAATTTTGATAAAAAATTAACTCTTGTAGGGGTCTTCAAATATATAATCAAAATATTTAGATTGTACCTAACAATTTCGAAAACTAAAAAAACCCCCACAATGCAAAATACCGGGTGATTAAACACCTAATATAGATTTGTTTTTAATTTTATTGTTTAGATTTTTTCAAGATTTTTTTGGTGTTTAGATTTGACACAAGATTGTTTAATTTATATAAAAAAACACATCGAACAAACTCAAACACTCATAAGAATGTGATTAAGGGTCCGCCCCTTTGGCTAAAACAAATTCTTTCATTTTTATAAATAAATTTGAAAATGCAATGAATGGACTATCCCCAGACTTCTCAACCACATTAGGAGCTGCAAACAATCAAATATCAAGGAGAAAGCCAATTAAAACAACAGAAAATTGCTAATTAAAACAACACTAAACTCTACATCATTTCTTCTAACTTCTCCTCTTCAAATTACTTTAAGCATTGGAACCTGCAGCCAATGAAACATTGATCAAGGTTGTTTGTTTCTATTCTACAAGCAAAACTCACCCTCTTTAAGATATCCTTGCAAAGTTCTTAATGTTGAAAACCAACCCATACAGAAGAAAAAAGAAATTAAATGAGATTATAAACTCAGAAAACCATTTGATCTCTCTGGTTCTAAGTTGAGTCGATGTCTATTATTATTATCCTCCTAACACCCAGTTGATGGTTAAGGCAATAGCCATGCATTAAAATGAAATTGAAGAAGAAACAGAGATGTGTTGAAAAGAAAAGGTTTTTGGAGAAGTTTGTAAACGGCCCAGTTGTAATACTTCGACAGGAATCGATGAAGCAGAAGAAAATATGATTGAGTTTCCTTCCATGATCATGTGTATAACGTTGTGTACTTCTTTGTTTTTAGGTAGCAATCCAAAACAAATTAAAATTGCAGAGGTATCATCCTCACCTTCCAGCTTCATATAAATGGCTGGATTTAAAAAATATACAACAAAAATCAACAAAGAATAATTTTTTTTAAAAATAGTAGCAAATAATTGTTAAAATGGATGAGTTTTTCCTTCCCCAAGACAAGGAATATTGAAATGAATTCTTTTCATAGATATTCCTGAGACTACAGCAATGAGGAAGCCATTGAAATAGGAGAAAAATGAGAGGTGAGTTTGATTTTTTCTTTTTTCACCCTGGTAGCTTCATATCCCTTCCTGAATCAGTTCAATCGAAGAGTTTAGCAGCCGTCCGAGTTGTCAAGCCGCAACTCAGTTTCCGCCGTCATCGACAAAGTCTCCATCTTAGCCGCTGCTGGGTTGCATCGAGTTTGATCCGTGCTCGCCGTCGTCTGAACCGCAACTCAGTCGCCTTCGTGCATGGTGTTCTTCGCTAGTCACAACCCTCGTTCACTAAGAAGAATCGCATGCAAGGGAGAGGGAGAAAGGAATGGCTGCACATTTGGAGTTAAATTATTTGTGCTTGAATTTTTCATTAGACTTTTTTTTCTAACTCAGCATCTGACTTCTTCGACTGGAATTTAAATTCGGGTATTTTTAATAACAAATGGGTGTAAAATCAAATGAATTTTCGACCCATTGTTATGTAAGAAAAGGATCACTCCTTTGACCAAAATAAGGATTTGATTTCAATGTTATATTGTTTTTTACACTTTCATCAAACGTGCACTCACTAATTAGCAATAACAATTGTTGTGAAAGGTTTCTCGAAAAGTTAAAGTACATTGATTATGTTTTAATGAAAGCTTAATTATGCAAAATTAAAGACTGAAGTATCTTTTTTAGGTTTAATTTTAAAAATTTCTGAACTTTATTAGGTTTTAAATTTTTTTTGAGACATTTTTAAAAATAACAAAGTATTTACAAGTTATATAGCAAAGCTTTTAGATTTTATTGTGATAGCAAAACTTTTAGATTTTATTGTGATAGAAATGTTTATAACTTGTAAATATTTAGTCAAATTTGTTATTTTTTATTTTTTTCTTTTAAACTTCTGATTTTGTGGAATTAAAAAAAAAAGGTTAATTTTGAGAAGTGGAGACTTAAAAAGGGTACTTTCGACCATTTCCCTTTATAAACCCTACCCCCCTTCCTTTCTTCTGATTTCTCCGACTCCTACTTTTACCGGCTGCCGCATGACCTCTCCGGCTCGCGCAGCCCATTTTCCTTCATAGCTTCATCCTCGTTTGAGGCATTTGTAGTTTCTCTCATTCTTCTTCTCTAGAAGGAACCAATAGGTCAGTCTTCCTTCTCCTCCTAGTTCTTACACTCATGTATAACTTGTTTCGCAGAATCATTCTACTTAGATCTCCATCCTCAGTCTTTTCTCACGGATTTTCCGAAAGTCCGTTGAAATCTCTCAGATACTTTTCCACCTCTTCTGAGATTGTATCATCTCCGAAATCTGCTTCGTTGGCTTCTAATGTTGTTCAGCTCAAGAACAATCGGAAGGCAGTAATTGCGTTTTTTGAGAATCATGGATTCTCTGAATCACAAATCTCTGACTTTGTTAAGAAGGTCCCTCTAATGCTTTCTGCGAACCCCGAGACCCTGTTTCCCATATTGTTGTTTTTTCAATCTAAAGGTCTTTCTTCGTCAGCGATAACCAAATTAGTATGTTCAGTTCCTCAAGTTTTAAAACGAAGTTTAAACCAAGAAATTATTCCAGTCTTTGATTACATTCAAGCCGCGCTTGGAACTGTGGAGAAGACTGTCACTACCATAAAACGCTTTCCGCGTATTCTCGGTTGGAATCTTCGAATTTCAGTTGGTCCCAATATTGAAATTCTGAAACAATTTGGAGTGCCGGATTCAAATATTTCAACTTATCTTCAGCGGCAGCCTAAAATGTTCTTCACAAGTTCCATCCGATTCAAGGAGATTGTAGAGAGAGTTATGGAAATGGGATTCAGCCCTCAACGATTGCAGTTTCTTGTTGCTGTTTTTGCTCTGCGATCATTGACCAAATCTTCATGGGATAAGAAGCTTGAAGTTTATAGGAAATGGGGATTGTCTGAAGAAGATTTCAGATTAGCGTTTAGAAGGAATCCTATGTGTATTACGTTTTCTGAGGATAAGACTAATGGTGTAATGGATTTTTTTGTCAACAAAATTGGATGCCAATCATCTTTCGTTGCTAGAAAACCAGTTTTAATTTCACTTAGTTTGAAGAAGAGGATTTTTCCTAGAGGTTATGTTTATGAAGTTTTGCTGTCAAAGGGTTTGATTAAAAAACACAAGAAGATTGTTTTGTTGTTTGAGTCTCCTGAAAAGCGTTTCATAGAAAAATTCATCAACCCTCACAAGGAGCAGATTCCTGGATTGTTGGAGTTGTATGAACAGAAATTAATGGATTCTAGAAAATGAAGAGGTTCCAATTCCTTGAAATTTTAATATTTACCTGTTCTGTTAGTTGATTTTTGTAGTGACAGCTAAAATTTATAGATTGACTTGTTATTCCTCTTTTTGTTCATCCTTAGTTTGTATTTTCTTTATGGCTTCTGCATTTTTATTTTGTTAAAATAAATCTAATTTTTTTTAGATTACATCTTTTTTAATATAGGGTTTTTTTCAAAAACAGAAAAAATGACCAATTATTTACCCAAAATTCATTACACCCTATTTTTTAAATTATATTTTTGACAATTTACCTCTGAAATTTATATTTTCGACAATTTCCCTCTAGAATTTATGCTTCCAAGGGTGAACAATTTTTTACAAAGAAAATTATTTTACCAAGGGGCTAATTTTGGAAATTGAAAGCTTAAAGAGGCTTTTTCGACCTTTTCCCTTCAAAAACCCCAACCCCTTCATTCCTTCCTTTTTCTTATTTTCTTTGTTCTCTCGTAGTCTCCCACTCCGCTGATCGCCGATGCTCCGCTGCCGCTCGTTTTTCTTCTCCCTTCTCTCACATCTTCATCCTCTTGTGACGCATTTGTAGTTTCTCCCATTCCCATTCTTCTTCTCAAGAAGGAACCAACAGGTCTGTCTTCCTTCTCCTTGCAGTTTTTACAGACATGTCTAACTTGTTTCGCAGAATCCTTCTACTTAGATCTCCATCGTCAGTTTTTGGTCACGGATTTTGCGAAAGTTCGTTGAGACCTCTTCTGAGATTGTATCATCTCCGAAATCTGCTTCGTTGCCTTCTAATGCTGTTCAGCTCAATAATAAAGGGAAGGCTGTAATTGATTTAATTGCGAATCATGGATTCTCTGAATCACAAATCTCTTACCTTGCCAAGAGGTATCCTCCAATTCTTTCTTCCAACCCCGAGAAAACTCTGTTGCCCAAATTGTTGTTTTTTCAATCTAAAGCTCATTCATCCCCAGAGATTTTCAAAATATTACGTTCAGATCCTTGGGTTTTAGCAAAAAGTTTAAACAAACAAATTATTCCATCCTTTGATTAGCTTCAAGCCGTGCTTGGAAGTGAGGAGAAGACTCTCGCTACCATAAAACAGTTTGCGGGTATTCTCTCTAAGAATCTTCGAATTTCAGTTGGTCCCAATATTGAAATTCTGAAACAAATTGGAGTGCCGGATTCAAATATTTTAAAATATCTTCAGTACCAGCCTAGAGTGTTCTTGACAACTTCCATCCGATTCAAGGAGACTGTAGAGAGAGTTACAGAAATGGGATTCAACACTCAACAATTGCAGTTTGTTGATGCTGTTTTTGCTCTGCAATCAATGGCCAAATCTACATGGGATAAGAAGGTTGAAGTTTATAGGAATTGGGGATTGTCTGAAGAAGAGATCCGTTTAGCTTTTAGAAAGCATCCACGGTGTATGACATTTTCTGAGGATAAGATTAATGGTGCAATGGATTTTTTTGTCAATAAAATGGAATAAGAATCGTCTTTCGCTGCTAGAAGACCAATTTTACTTCAACTTAGTTTGATGAAGAGGCTTTTGCCTAGAGGCCATGTTTATGAAGTTTTGCTGTCAAAGGGTTTGATTGAAAAGCACAAGAATCTTGTTTTGTTGTTGAAGTCTCCTGAAAACTGTTTCATAGAAAAATTCATCAACCCTCATAAGGAGCAGATACCTGGATTGTTGGAGTTGTATGAAAAGAAGTTAATGGATTCTAGGCGATGAACAGGTTCTATCTCCTTGAAATTTTAATATTTAACTGTCTTGTTAGTTTGATATGTGTAGTAGATTGAGTGGGTATCCCTATTTTTGTTGATTCCTATTTTGTATCTTCTTTATGGCTTCTGCATTAGTATTGTGTTAACATAGATATAATTTTTTTGAGATCACATCCTTATTTAATTTTATGCTTACAAGGGTGAACAAATTTTTTAAGAAAGTTTTAGCTTAAGTTAAACTTAGGTAGAAAGGTTGACTACCAAACTAGAAATTTATTACAGTTTATTGACCTCATTCTTAAAAACAAGTCGAGACCATTTTTAAAAATAGCAAAATAAAATAAAATATTTACAAGCTATAGTTAAATCTTGAAGGATATCGATATCTGTCTCTATCAAAAAAAAATTATTGATAGAATTTGAAATTTTGCTATAGTTTATAAATATTTTTTCAAATTTGCTATTTTTATAATTCTCCAAAAAAAAATCAAACTTATAATTTTTTTTAAACGAACACTTTAGCTATATAAATTAAATTTTTATAACATTTGTTGAATTGAAGTTGATCAAATAATTCACATCAAACCAAATAACTCAGAATGGGTCTTAAAATTTTAAATAATTATTTTAATTTAAAATGGAAAAGTATACTCACTTTGGACATTGTGCCCAAACTATTTACTATTTACATGCTGAACATTTACTTAATGTTATAGCAATTTTTTTTTCTATGATTAAAATTGTCAATAAATATTTTAAAAGTTATTAATCTAACCCCTTGGTTTATGGAGAAATGAGTTCTAGTTAGAAGACTGTTTGGAATGGTTGAAAAGTGTCTCCTATTTATACGTAGTTTGACTTGTCCATGGACTTGGCTCTCGAATCTGACTCATTTATTGTTTGGTATAAATTAAGTCTATTTATGGTTTCATTGAACATTTACCCAAATAATAATATCTTATTTGACCAAATGATTTTATTCAATGAAAGGGTGGTAATGGACATTCAATTTTGAATTGGAATATATGTCCATTTTTAATGAGTTCTAAATTTAATTATTTATAATTTTATCGTTAATTTAATAAATTACATAACAATTATTTAAACAAAGGGACTGATTTTTGGGAGTCACTTGCAAAGATTCACATGAATGATAGAGTTTAATAAGAACAAAAGAACTCTTGTACAAATAAAAAGACATCAAACTTGAGCATCCATATCAGTTGATTTGAATTAATGTAATAGTAAAGTAGGAAAACAAAACTTAATTAAAACAAAGTCTCCTCCTCGATACTCCATAGTCTTCTTTTATAACTTCATATCTCTTCTCAAACATTTGCAATAAAATAAATAAAGAGTTATTTTAAAATCAAATATCATTTTTTATAACTTTTAATCTAACTTAATCAATTAATATATATATATATATATTCTTAGCCTAAAATAGTCCAAATTGAATTATGACGCCTAAACTAAATAGGAAAAATGTAAATTACAAAAATTATGTATGAACTCTTCTGTGTTTTTCTTTAGAAAAATGTAACTACCATTTCAAAATTAATAACATTTGGGCTTTGTTTCTGTATAAATGTTTCTATTCTATCAATCTTCTACAAATTCCTTAAAAGTTTGTATGAAATTAAAACTTAATAATTTTGGGGTCATAACCTCAAAAAAAAAAATTAAGTTTGAATATTTGCATATATATACTCGTACTTAATTTTAAATAAATGAAAAAGAATTGATGATGTAAAACTATTAATTAATTAATTATATCTTGAGTTAGTTGATCGTTATGATTAGTATAATAGTTGTCTTTGTTTAAAAAAAATGATAAGTATAATATGAGTTTGATTTTTTTTAATTTCACCCTTGTAGCTTCATATCCCTTAATTTCTTCAATAGAAGAGTTTAACAGAGGTCCAAGTCGTCAAGCCACGATTCAATCTTCGCCATCATCAAAAAAGTCTCCATCTGAGCTGTTGTTGGGTTGCATCGTGTCTAATCCGTGCTCGCTGTTGTCTAAATTGCAACTGTGCTTGTTGTTATTTGTTAGCCAGAATGGCGTGCAAGGGAGAGGGATATGTACAAATCACAAATACCACTCATGAAGAACCTAGAAAACGAATGGTATGAATAAAATGTCTATTATTATAAACATCACTTTGTGACTTTTCGAAAATTCCTACCCTCACTAATTAGTAAGAACAATCGTTGTGAAAGGTTTTTTTTGTTGAGAAATTGAGTACTTTAATTAAGTTTTAAAGAAGCATAATTATCCAAAGTTAAAGATTGAAGTAATATTTTTTAGGCTTAGTTTCCAAAATTTTTGAACTTTTGTGGGTTTCAAATTTTTTTCCTAACTTTTTTATTTTGCGGAATTAAAAAAAATGTTTGTTTTGAAAAGTGGAAACTTTCCAGAGGGTATTGTCGACCATTTCCCTTCAAAAACCCTAACTCCCTTTCCCTTTTCTTTTGATATCTCCGTCTCCCATTTTTACCGGCGGTCGCATGACCTCTTCGGCTCGCGCCGGTCATTTTCCTTCATAGCTTCATCCTCGTTCGAGGCATTTTTAGTTTCTCTCATTCTTCTTCTCTAGAAGGAACCAACAGGTCAGTCTTCCTTCTCCTCGTACTTCTTACACTCATGTATAACTTGTTTCGCAGAATCATTCTACCTAGATCTCCATCCTCAGTCTTTACTCAGGGATTTTCCGAAAGTCCATTGAAATCTCTCAGATTCTTATCCACCTCTTCTGAGATTGTATCATCTCCGAAATCTGCTTCGTTGGCTTCTAATGTTGTTCAGCTCAAGAACAATCGGAAGGCTATAATTGCGTTTTTTGAGAATCATGGATTCTCTGAATCACAAATCTCTGACCTTATTAAGAAGGTCCCCCTAATTCTTTCTGCGAACCCCGAGACCCTATTTCCCATATTGTTGTTTTTTAAATCTAAAGGTCTTTCTTCCCCAGCGATTACCAAATTAGTATGTTCTGCTCCTCAAGTTTTAAAACGAAGTTTAAACCAAGAAATTATTCCATTCTTTGATTACATTCAAGCCGTGCTTGAAACTGTGGAGAAGACTGTCGCTACCATAAAACGCTTTCCGCGTATGCTCGGTTGGAATCTTCGAATTTCAGTTGGTCCCAATATTGAAATTCTGAAACAATTTGGAGTGCCGGATTCAAATATTTCAACTTATCTTCAGCGGGAGCCTAAAATGTTCTCGACAAGTTCCATCCGATTCAAGGAGATGGTAGAGAGAGTTGCGAAAATGGGATTCAACCCTCAACGATTGCAGTTTATTGTTGCTATTTATGCTCTGCGATCATTGACCAAATCTTCATGGGATAAGAAGGTTCAAGTTTATAGGAAATGGGGATTGTCTGAAGAAGAGTTCAGTTTAGCTTTTAGAAAGTATCCATGGTGTATGACACTTTCTGAGGATAAGATCAATGATACAATGGATTTTTTTATCAACAAAATGGGACGTGAATCATCTCTGGTTGTTAGAAGACCAAGTTTACTTTCATATAGTTTGAAGAAGAGGATTTTTCCTAGAGGCTATGTTTATCAAGTTTTGCTGTCAAAGGGTTTGATTAAAAAGCAAAAGAATCTTGATTTGTTGTTTGAGCCTCCTGAAAAGCGTTTCATAGAAAAATACATCAACCCTCATAAAGAGCAGGTTCCTGGATTGTTGGAGTTGTATGAACAGAAGTTAATGGATTTAGAAGATGAACAGGTTCGATCTCCTTGAAATTTTAATATTAAACTGTTTAGTTAGTTGATATGTGTAGTGACAACTGAAATTTATGGATTGAGTTGGTATCTTGTTCGTATCCCTCTTTTTGTTCATCCTTATTCCTTACTTTGTATCTTTTTTCTTTAAGGCTTCTGCATTTGTTTTGTGTTAAAATAAATATAATTTTTTTAAAAATCAAATCCTTTTTTAGATTAGGAGTGTTTTTCAAAAATACAAAAATTGATTATATAAAATGTAATTATTTAATTCCCTTACAAAGGTGAGCAAATTTTCACCGAGGGGTTAATTTTGAAAAGTGAAAGCTTAAAAGAGGCTATTTTCGACCTTTTCCCTTCGAAACCCCCTTCATTCCTTCCTTCTTATTTTCTTTGTTCTCTCTGTTTCCCACTCCGCCGATCGCCGATGCTACGCCGCCTTTTTTTTTTTCTTATCTGTTCTCTCATAGCTTCATCCTCTTGTGAGGCATTTGTAGTTTCTCCCGTTCTTCTTCTCAACAAGGAACCAACTGGTCTGTCTTCCTTCTCCTCCCACTTCTTACACTCATGTCTAACTTGTTTCGCACAATCCTTCTACTTAGATCTCCATCCGCAGTCTTTTCTCACGGGTTTTCCGAAAGTCCGTTGAAATCTCTCAGATACTTATCGAACTCTTCTGAGATTGTATCATCTCTGAAAACTGCTTCGTTGGCAAATGCTGCTCAGCTCGAGAATAATGGGAAGGCTGTAATTGCGTTACTTGCGAATCATGGATTCTCTGAATCACAAATCTCTGACCTTGCCAAGAGGTATCCTAAAATTCTTTCTGCGAACCTCGAGAAAACCCTATTGCCCAAATTGTTGTTTTTTCAATCTAAAGGTCTTTCTTCCCCAGAGATTGTCAAATTTGTATGTTCAGTTCCTCGTGTTTTAGCAGGCAGTTTAAACAAACGAATTATTCCAGCCTTTGATTACATTCAAGCCCTGCTTGGAAGTGAGGAGAAGACTCTCACTGCTATAAAGCGCTTTTCGGGTATTCTCGGTTGGGATCTTCGAACTTCAGTTGGTCCCAATATTGAAATTCTGAAACAAATTGGAGTGCCGGATTCAAATATTTCACGTTATCTTCAGCAGCAGCCTAAAATGTTCTTGACAAGTTCCATCCGATTCAAGGAGGCTGTAGAGAGAGCTAAGGAAATGGGATTCAACCCTCAACGAGTGCAGTTTGTTGTTGCTGTTTTTTGTCTGAGAGCAATGACCAAATCTACATTGGATAAGAAGGTTGAAGTTTATAGGAAATGGGGATTGTCTGAAGAAGAGATCCGTTTAGCTTTTAAAAAGAATCCATGGTGTTTGATGATTTCTGAGGATAAGATTAATGGTGCAATGGATTATTTTGTCAACAAAATTGGATGCCAACCATCTTACGTTGCTAGAAGACCAGGTTTAACTTTATATAGTTTGAAGAAGAGGCTTTTGCCTAGAGGCTATATTTATCAAGTTTTGCTGTCAAAGGGTTTGATTAAAAAACACGAGTATCTTTCTTCGTTGTTTAATAATTCTGAAAACCGTTTCATAGAAAAATTCATCAACCCACATAAGAAGCAGATTCCTGGACTTTTGGAGTTGTATGAAGAGAAATTAATGGATTCTAGAAGATGAACAGGTTCGATATCCTTGAAATTTTAATATTTTACTGTTTGTTGTTTGTTGATTTGTGTACTGACAACTAAAATTTATGGATTGACTTGGTAACTTGTTCATATCCCGCTTTTTGTTCATCCTTAGTTTGTATCTTCTCTATGGCTTCTGCATTTGTATTGTGTTAGAATAAATATAATTTTTTTGAGATCACATCCTTGTTTAATTTATGCTTACAAGGGTTAAGAATTTTTTTTAGAAATATTTTGGCTTAAGTTAAACTTAGGTAAAAAGGTTGACTACCAAATTAGAAATTTAGTTTTAGAGGTGTAAGTACAGTTCATTGACCTCATTTTTAAAAACAAAAAATCAAATGTAAAATAAGTTCAAATTTTAAAATTTACCACAACTCTAATTTGCATAATGTTATAGCTATTTTTTTTCTACTATTATAATTGTCAATAAATATTTTAAAAGTTATTATAACCTAACTTCTGTTTGCCCAAGGTCTACAGTTAAACGAGTTCGATCAATAGAACTTGATCCTCTTATTCTCTCTATGTTGAATGTGCTTGAAGAATGTTTGTTGTATCCTTTCAACTTGAATCTTCTTATTGTTGAGAGAATTCTCTCTAATTCTTACATTTGGAGTACTTCCATTTTTATATGTGAGTTTTGGTTTGATTGGTCCATGGACTTGACCCTCAAACCTAACTATATTGGAGTTGGTCTTCGTTTATTGTTTGGAATAAATTAAGTCTAAACTCCGATGAACATTACCCAAATAATAATATCAAAGGGTCACAATGAACATAAATTCAATTATTTGTAATTTCATCTTTATTTGTAATTTCATCTTTATGATTGATCCAAAATTTCTAATTGAATCTTGCAAAATATAAGAGGCAAGACTTCCCATTTACTTCAGGCGCATGTAAAACTTACAATGTTTTATTAAAATGAAGGGGCTGATTTTTGGTAGTGATTTTCAAAGATCCACATGAATGACAGAGTTTAATCAGAAAAAAAGAATTATTGGACAAATAAAAAGATATATTCATATATCATTTGATTTGAATTAATGCATAGTAACCTATGGAAACAAAACTTAATTAAAATAAAGTCACCTCTTCAACTTTCTATAGTTATACTCGAGCCTCCATAATCTTCTTTTATAACTTCCTATCTCCTCAAATATTTGCAATAAAATAATATAAACAAAAAGTTATTTCTAAATCAAAATATCATTTTTTTTTTATAACTTTTAATCTATCTTAATTAATTAAGATATGTATATTCTTGGCCTAATATTATCTAATTTAAATTACGACACCTAAACTAAATAGGAAAAATGTAGATTATTTTATATATAAAAAAAAATTATTTATGAACTCTTCTCTGTTTTGTTTAAAAAAACTATATAACTATCATCTCAAAATTAGTAACATTTGCATTGGGTTCTTTATAAATGTTTCTATTCTATCCTTCTACTACAATTCTTTAAAAGTTTTGGTGACATTCAAGACTTATAATTTGGGGGCCATAACCTCAAAAAAAATTAAAATTAAAATTAAATTTAAGTTTGATACTATTATAGCATCTCAAGTTTCAATTTGTATAGAACAGAACATTTTAAAGAATTTTGAGTCCAAAAAATAGGTTTAAAACCATGATATTTGAATCTACTATTGATACTTAGAAGTTGGTTACAGATTTATTAGGAACTAAAAGACAAATATAAAAGAATCGTAAGAATAGTTATAGTGAATTTAGGAAAGTAGAGAGAGCTCAGAGAGAGGAGTATGGGTCGGTCCGTAGATAAGAAGAATTTGTTTGAAAAGGAAAAGGAGCAAATAGCTCGCCGACACTATGGAGCTTCGGAAGAGTTAAGCGAACCAATTACAAACGAGGGTTTTAATTACCAAACTACCCCTCCTCACTTGTGGCCATCCATCTTCCAAGTGAAAAAATATTTAAATTAAAATTAGATCAAAGAAAAAGAAAGCCACTTTTTGACCACCGGCTCACCTCCTGCTCCGGTTTCCGGGTACTTTTGCCGACACGTGGTGCATTTTTCCGGGTCGACCCGACCACCGGCGCTCCCATTTAAGACTCCTCACCAACTACCCTCAATAAAACGTCGCCGTTTCCATGTCTATCCAATGGGTGACGTGATCTCGATGGATCTCAGCCGTCCGGTTAATGATGGAGGGAAGGAATTGAACGACTGTGATTCTTCCAAGGTTACTGGAAATTTCTTCTCTTTTTGTTTTACTCTAAAGAAAATGAGATTATTCTCTCTCCCCCTACTTCCACCAAACCTCCTAGGGATGTTTATATAGCCTCTCTCCTTTCTTTTTTTTTTGGGAAATATTCTCTTCTTTATTTATTATTTTACTTCATTCTTATGTTAGTCTCTTAATTAATCTTTTTTCAACATTGAATTTATTACAATTAAACTACCTCTCATTAATTTTAATATTTTAAAATTTATAAACTAAATAAAAATTAAATTTATAATTTATAAGCTAAAGTCTAACCATTTAAAATTTAGGGATCTAATTAGTTAGTATTGTTATTTTGTTCATGATAAATTTCTTCAGATTTCTTTTTAGGTAGAAATAATGTATATATTTTTGTGAATCTTGGATTAAGCCAAGTGAAAAGTAGAATAATAGTTTCTCCCTTTTATTTTTTTTAGTATTTATTTTATTTTAAATATGAGTGATCTAAAATTGCTTATTAACACTATGGAAAGCTACCTTTTTCAAAACACGTGATAATTAAATAAACGTTATTTTTTTTTTTTAAGAAAGAGAACTAATTTTCCAACAAAAGAAAAATGTTCTCAAGGTATCTTCGTTTTTTCATTTTTCTTTTTTATACAATAATATATTATACTCTATAGATAATTATTTTTACACACACTTCAGTATCATTTTCTAAGCTTTTATATATTAAAAAATATGGAACAATGAGCATAATGAGTAGAATGATATAAACATTTACATATTATTTTAATCTTATTGTTTGAAAACATTACATAACCGATGGGATAAATTGAAAAAGTTGATGGGTATTTGGATGAAGAGAGGGTGGGGAGGGAATTGTAGAAAAGAAGTCTATATGATTAGATGTGGAGTTGTGGTTGGTGGGATTTGGGGCCTCTTAGTCTTTGCAAATTCGTTGCGAACTAAGAAAGCCATCATCCGTGCGCTGCGCTCCCCAGTCGCCCATCACCCACCGCCTCACTTCTCTTTATATTATGGAATCTCCCTTTTGTTTTTTCTTCTTTCAACTTTTTATTTCTTTTTTTTTCATTTTTTTTTCTAAAATTACCATTTTACCCCTAACTCTTCCAACTCTTAAAAAATGTCGACTTAAAGTTTTATCAATTTAAATTATAATCTTTCAAAAGTGTACTTTCGACTCGGAATTGTAGTTGAGATTTTTCTTTGAAATTTGTATTGTAATTTATTTAAACTAACATTTGAAGAAGCTTACATATGTGTGGACGATTTTCAAATGTAATACTTTATAAATAGTATAGATTGATTTATTGGTGAAATTGTAGGAGTTTAGTTAGACGTGATTATAGACTTTATTTGATATTTTTATAATGGAATTTAAGGGGTTGTATACAATTTATAGACTTATAAAAGTTAGTTATTCAAATTAATACTTAATCCATAGAGCTTCTAAACTTATTATATAAATTGATACAAAAAAAAATCCAACTCTCAAATTTGTGTTTTGTTAATTCTCGAAGGAAACAGTAGTCATTATAGCTTTAATCACATTATGTTTAGATTAGCATTGTGTGGTTAATTTAATTTTTATCGGCTAAGTTTCTAAACTTTCACGGTGCAACAAATTTAAATTTTCTGAAGAAAAAAACTCGAACAATCATAAAATAACGAATTAGTTTATTACATTATAAACTAAATTCTAGTTAAATTATTTGGTTAGTTTTAATATACGCAAATGTTAAAAAATTTACTCCTCCTCCCACGTTTAAAATGATTCAAATTAAATATCTAACTTTTATTCATAACAACATTTATTTCTTTTAAAAATTGAATGTTGAATGTGATAAGTAACAACAATTTATTACACATTAAAATTTTAATCCATGTTTGTCTCATTTTCCACCTTCTCCTCTCATATCAAATTCATAATCTACAATGATTATTCATATGCACCATATTTGTTAGTTAAATTTTAAGAGTTATATTGTTCAATCGACAGTAATTTTTTAACTTTTCTTCTCACATAATCATTTTTTCATTTACATCTAAACTAAATACATCGATTTCTCTCATACAATTTTTTAAAAAAATCCAAGACTATATATATATCTTTCAAATTGTACAACTATTATTCAAACTAACCTAGAAGACTATTGATACCTTAAATATAATATAGCCCAAAGTTTCTAACCACCAATATCAACATTAAAAACTCATCTAAAGATGAAGAATCATTATATTAGAGTAAACCTAACACTGTAACACTGAAATTAAGAATTAATTATGACATAAAGGTTTATTTGAATAATTTATTAGAGGGTGTTATCATTATTATTATCATTGTTGTTATTGTTAAAAGAAAAGAAGAAACAAGCTTTAAAAGAAAGATCCCTTTGTTAAATGCCACCTGACTTTAAAGAAGACAATCTCCAAATCTTTTCAATCTTTGTTCAAAGGAATGAGACAGACAGCAGCCTCCCCTCCCAACAATATTTACTTCTTAATCCCCTAATTATAATCTCTCATCTTTCTCTCTTCCTTAATGAGTTCACCCATTCCCTATGAGAAGTTATGGTTGGACAATACAGTCGAATGCACAGTGGTAGATAATATATGCTTTGAGATGTACGCTAGTATCTTTTTTATTTTAATATGAACATAATTTTATAAAAGTATAGAAAGATATATGTCCAAGATAATTTAGAGTAGAGAGATTAAATAAGTAAATGTGATATAATCAAGTCAAATCCCTAATTAACATGAGATGAGGAAAGATCCATTTCATCCTAATCCTAAGAGAAAAAGGTCGTTTCATTTCATTCTCTTTATAAATGCGTCACTGCAACTTCATAGGAAGAAGCTTTAATGTCTTTGTTAGGGATTCGAGATTTGCAAAATGATGTATTCTTTATTATATAGTTTTTCATTTTGACTTTAACACTAAAATAAAATTTATTTGTTTTACACGTTCTCTCTGTCTCTAATTAAAAATTGTCAATGATTTCAAGTAAATGTCATGTGTGTTTTTGTCGATCTAAATATAGACATGAACGAAAGTACATGACAAAAAATTAAAATTTAATTCTACAAGATAAAAATCAATAAAGCAATGCTTAATTGTTTGATATATATAAAAAAGTAGATTTAAGATTATGCTTATTTCCTTCTAGTTTTTCAATGTGCTTCACCTTAGACAAAACCGATTTTTGAAAGCTTTTCTGTTTTCAAAATATGGGTAAAATAGGATACCAAGACATGAATAATTAATAAAATTGATGTTTACAAGTTTAATTTTTTAATCAAATATTTTCAAATAGTTGTCAAACAAAATATTACTTGTTATATTCGTAGTATTTGTGTAAGTTCTTATTACAGTTTCATAAAATATATAACAAACCACGTGTTATAATTTAGAGGATAAACAAATTAAGGGTCTTCGTTTAAATTGTGTTTTTGTTGAAAAGTCAAATCCACTTTATAACAATTTCAAATTTTAGAAATAAAATAATGAAAAGAAAGGAGAAAAAACGACTTTCTAACTAACTCGAACTATTAGAAATTAATTATTGGAGGTGATAAAAAAAAAAAAAAAACCAACCGTCACATATAACACAACTTATATTTATGTGTTAATGACTACAAAATCGTAAAAAGCTAAACTCAATTTTATTTTATGGATTGAGATCAGCAGCATATGACTAAATATTGATTTTATTCTATCTGGTCAGTTTTCATAAATTACTTTTGAGTTAACTCAATACTATAATAACCATCTCAATTTGCTAATGTATTTACTATTTTATATCCGTCGTTTTTCTTTATTATTTGCTATAGTATTTTATTATTTTCTTCTCGAATTAAGACAGGTTTACATCTCAAACACATAATAACTCAAACTAAAATAATTTACATCATAAATATGAACTATTATAACCCAACTATAACAACAAATTTCTTGTCCCAAACACCCCTTAAAAAATAAAAATAATAAGCATTTTTTAAATATAAAAAAAAAAAACAAACTAAAATATTTACAAATATAACAAAATTTAATTGTGTTTATATATCACGAATAACATTTTTATAATATTCATCAGTTTCATGATCATTTAAAATAATTATCCTAAAAAAAATTCTCAAGGTCTCCAAGTGGTTGAAAACTATATTTTATTATTGCATTTCTCATTCTGTGGATTCTATGTTTAGATATAATATATTTAAAGAACGTTTTTAAAAATGGTAAAATAAATTAAAATATTTAAAAGTTATAGCAAAATTTTGGATTCTATATATGATATAAATGTCTATCAATGTCACTGATAGAAACATATCAATATCTATCAATGTCTATTATTTATAGAAACTACAAATTTTGCTATATGTTATAAATATTTTATCAAATTTGCTCTTTTTGAAAAAATTTCTATATTTAAACAAAATTATATATAATAAAAAAACTATAAATAAATTCCATATAAAAAAAACCCAATTTGTATGGAGTTTAAATATTTTGTCAACATTTTTCTATTTATTATTATTATTATTATTATTATTATTGTGTTTTTTCTTTTAAATTATTATTGTTGTTGTTATTATACACACATTTTGTAAAAAAGAAAAAAAGAAAAGAAAACAACTTAAAGATTTGATTGAATAAAATATAATAAAAAGGGAAGAACAAAAACAAAAAAGAGAATTAAATTTATGACAAAATGAGAGCTAAAACCAAAAATATATAGAAGTATATAAGGATATAGGAAGGAACATGGAAATTGTGATTTTAAAGCCAAAACAATTGGGGGCGGGGCCCCGTACGGTTCTTTTATACATATTTTTATTCTATTAATTCAATTCCAATAAAACTTAGGCTTTTAAATTTTAATTCTATTCTACTCTCACTTCTCCATTTTTTTCAACTTTAAAATTTTATTTGACCCAATTTCATTTAAATTTTGTGTATAGTTTCAAATTGAAAAATTATTGTAATTAACGATAAATTAATTTAAAATATTTATAATTATGTTATTAATAGACTCTAATCGATGATATCGATGGAAATCTTCTGTGTCTATCATTTTGTAGAATTTGAAATTTTACTATATTTTAAAACAATCATTCTACCCAATATATAAAAATGAAACAATATATTGATAGTTAAATATTTGTTAAACATGTGGGTTTGAGTGCCCTATAAAATAAAAAAAGGAATGAATACTAAAATTTTGTAAGAAACATCGATGTAATGTTTATTGAAATGACAATGCAAACGTAGTCAAGTGACTAAGAGTTTTATTTATTTATTTTGCTAAAATGTTATGATAACAACTACACTTGTCAATATTCTTAAAAAAGTGTAAATCAAAAGATGTAACCCTATAAAAAAAATGTTTTTAGGTTTTAAGAATTGGCTTTGATTTTGAACACTTTTGAAACGTAGATAACAAGTCATATAAATCAGTAAATGAAAGACATATGCATGTAGATTTTATTTTCAAAAAACGGGTCGATATATTTAGTTTTTGAAAATTAAGTTTGTTAATGTCTCTAAATTTATTGTTTTGTTTCTACTTTTTATCAACGTTTTTAAAAAACAAGTTATGTTCTTAAAACTTGTTTTTGTTTTTGAAATTTTGTTATGTATTCAACTGTTTCTATACTCTTATTTAAAATAATATATACATTAAAAAAGTTTATTTTAAATAGTTTTATGTTTATTTCATGAACTTAAAATACTACATTCACTCTCAAACTTTTTTAAAAGTTTTTGTGTTGGCAATTTTGATAAGAATTCAAATGTTTAGTGTACTTTTTTAAAAAGATTATTCAAAAAAAATATTTTGAATATTCTAGATTTTATTTCATTCTGATCCTAAATTTTATAAATTTAATTCAATCCAACTTTTTAAAAGTTTTTGCATTTGGTCTACAATTTTTAAAGTTTATTCCATTTTTGCTTTTAAAATTCAAAATATCTATTTAATTTTTAAAAATTAAATGGTTATTTTTAAAACCAAGTCAAGATATATATCTATATATATATATATATATATATATATATAAAAAACACCATTTAAAAGTTAAGAAGACCAAAAGGGAACATAGGGATCAAAATAGACTTTTGAACCAATGCTTTTCATAGTAAATTATTTTTAGGATACTTAAATCAAAGTGTAGTACTCAAATATAAATTATATTAAAATGTCATGTCAACCCAATTTTTATAGATATTTAACATGGTATATTGCTATATATATAATATAGTTTTGTATATAAATAAAATAAAAATAAAATAGGAAGAGACCAAACATGAAAAGAGATGAGACAAAGGAATTAGATTCAACTTTGGACCAAAAATTGGTTCAAAATGTGGTTTAAAGTTTTTGATTGTTAAAAGATATATTACCTATTCATCACACTATAATATTTGTTGCTAAATTCTCCCATCTTCTTATTATTCTCTCAGGTAAATTGTAAAAATAAATTATAAAGTACGATGGTAGTTGTAATTATAACCTCAAACATTTAAAATTAAAAATTCAGATCTTAAACTTGTCTAAAATTTAAAATTGGACCATCGAACTTACCTATAGACATACAATCTAAAATTTTACTATATTTTGTAAATATTTTT
The DNA here is from genome assembly GCA_025688845.1 of Cucumis hystrix. Taxonomy (NCBI): domain Eukaryota; kingdom Viridiplantae; phylum Streptophyta; class Magnoliopsida; order Cucurbitales; family Cucurbitaceae; genus Cucumis; species Cucumis hystrix. The sequence goes on along the minus strand of CM046888.1, from coordinate 4,627,119 downwards.
TTCTTTATTCATTTTGCTATATTTATCTTGAATACGATAAAAGTGATCACTTCAAAATATGACATTAAAACAATATTTCAAATTGAAACTACTTTTATACGTTAGTCAAGATAAACTCATCTTGATATGCTATAGTTTTAGTGAATCAATCCATTTTTTTAAAAACACAAACATAGATTTATATTCATGAACTTCGACTATTGTTCCAATTTAAAATTTCAAACTAAAATAGCATACCAATTTAAATCATATAATTTTATAATAAATTAATTTAGATTCTATAGTAGTGATTCATTAATTAATCTCTACACTCAATGCAATTTAAAATTAACTAACTTTAAAACCATCGAGAAGACAAAATGATATTTCCAATCTACAAAATTCTATTAATTTAACTACCAATAAAGAAACATAAGAAGAACATAATTAAAACCTTGATTTTCTTTGTGTTGATATCAAATCTATCGAACACGCGATCAAACGTCAATGAAAATTTAATACGTTAATAAAAACTAAGAAAAACATTAATCAATATCCCTAAACTTTGTTAAATTAGATTCTATAATAGCGAATTCACGCCTCCATTATGTTCCAATAGATAAACATAGGTCAAAATATATAATTCAACCAATTAAACATTTAAAACTTCATAAATATATCAATTTAAACTATAAGTCACAATCAGTATATATCGATAATCATCTATGAATATAATAAAAAAATTTAAAATGTAATCTTAATAAATAGATTAAGTTACCAGCCTTGAGAAGTTTAATAAAAAGTATAGTAATTTTTAGAGAATAGTTTTGTAATGATATAGAAAGAAAAATGTATAAATTGATAAAATTATGAATTTGAAGGGATAGAATCTAAAAATTGAAAGGTTGAAATTAATATTTAAGGGGAGATTAAATAAAAAAAGAAAGAGAAAAAGAAAGAAGAGGAAAAGGAAAAGGGAAAAAAAGGAAAATTAATTCTAGTGTTTGGCGCGTATAAAGACCAACCAACTCCGACACACAAAAAGAGGACCTCTCAAAGTTATGGAACAGAAAGGAAGAGAGAGATAGAAAAACAAAAACGCTTTCAAAAGTGCTTCTCTTCTCTAAATAAATATTTTTAATTTTTAATTTTAATTTTTAATTTTTAATTTTAATTTTTAATTTTAATTTTTAATTTAATTAAATATATACTTAAAAAAAAAAAAGGAAAAAAAGAAAAAGCTCAAAACAGAGATACTGTTGTGTAAGAATCGAGAGAGAGAGAGAGAGAGAGAGAGAAGAAGAAGAAGAAGAAGAAGAAGAAGAAGAAGAAGGGGGCAAAAGCAAAAACCCAGAAAATCCAAAAAGAAAGAAAGCGCTTCTTCTTCTTCATCTTCTTCCTCTCTCAAATACGATCCCCCCCCCATGTGATCGGACCTTCCATTTCTTCTTCTTCTTTCTTATTTCAACCCATTTCCTCTTCTTCACTCATTCTACGGCAGCTGGCCGTACCATGAAGCCGTACGGTCACTCTATTGAAGGTTCTCACTCCGATCCGTCACCTGAATGGACCGTTTCTGGACCTGATACTACATCTCATGGAGGTTACTTTTCTCACTCTGCATTCCCTCATCTCACTATTCTTTTCTTCCAGATTTTCCTTTTCGATTCCTTGATTTTCGTTTTTCTTTCACATAATGCAGACTCCCTTTGGCCTTTGGGATCCAGGGATAGGGATTCCTACCCTGAACGTCCTGATGAAGCTGATTGTATATATTACCTACGTACCGGATTTTGTGGATATGGCTCTCGTTGTAGGTTTAATCATCCCCGTGAACGTACCCCGGTATTTATCTTTGATCCTTTCTGTTCATTTCTCTCTCTCTCTATTTTAGGGCTTGTTTTTTTTTTTTTTTTGGTTTTATTGGGTTTTAAGCTATTTGATCCTTCCAATTGCTCTACTTCAGTTTCACTTCAAATCCCTTTTCTTAATTCTTTTTTTTTTTGGGTTTAATTCTGACTCTACCAAGTTGTTCTTCTTTTCTTTTTAAAATGTTATTGTTGAATTGTCGGCAAAGTGCTTCCGAACTTTTCGCCTCTTTAAATTCGTTGATTTTGGTGGATTTTGCTCTGATCAGGCTTTCGGAGGTTCGAGACCTGGTGGAAGAGAGTATCCAGAGCGAATAGGGCAACCTGTTTGTCAGGTACTTCATTTTGGTGGTTCGATTGAATGTGAAATTTTTGGTATCTAGGCTTAAATGGGATTATATTGGGCAATGTGCGTTAATGAAATTCTTTGAGAATGTGGGATGGAGACTTGTGTTTTTATTTTTACTGAAATATGCTGTAATTGGTTGATTCATGTAGATGAATAGTATTTCGTACATGGGCTGTCATTGATAATGCTGATCTTATTGATATCTGCAGTACTATATGAGGACAGGAATGTGCAAATTCGGTGCTTCGTGTAAGTATCACCATCCTCAGCAGGAAAGAGGTTCTCTCAGTCCCGTGTCGCAGAATTTCTATGGCTATCCACTAAGGCCGGTCTGTGTCAACTTCCTCTCACATTATTTGTTTGTTTTTATATTATTTGGAGAGTTACAGGAGTCATAGACCGATATATTGTGTATATATCCATTTTAGTTTGCTAACCTACGGGCTTTTGATGGCAGGGTGAAAAGGAGTGTTCTTATTATTTGAAGAATGGGCAGTGCAAGTTTGGTGCTACGTGCAAATTTCATCACCCAGAACCGGCTGGCTTGCAGTTTCCAGCACCATCACCTGTTCAAGTTACACCAATAGCACCTCAACTGCCTGCACCCTCTGTTTATCCTCCTGTGCATTCTCCCTCTGCTCATTCGTCACAACAATATGGAGTAATACTTGCGAGGCCTTCATTGCTGTCAAACCCGTATGTCCCTGGTCCTTATGGTCCTATGTTGGTTTCTCCAGGCGTTGTTCAGTTCCCAAGTTGGAGTCCTTATCCAGTATGTACAGCTCTCTTAGTCTGACTTCACATTCTGTCTCGTTTTATATCCGTGCACTTAATGGAGTGCTGTTAACAACTGGTGCAGGCACCTATGAGTCCAGTAGCCTCTCCCAGTGCTCAACCTTCTGTTGGATCAGGGCCAGTCTATGGTATGGCGCATGTTTCGCCTTCTGCATCTGGCTTTGCAGGATCTTATCAGCCCATGCCATCTGCTGGTCCGTCAAGTACTAGCCAGAAGGAGCACTCATTTCCAGAAAGACCTGGGCAACCAGAGTGTCAATATTATATGAGAACGGGGGATTGTAAATTTGGATCTTCTTGTAGATACCATCACCCACCAGAATTGGTTACTTCGAGGCCAAGTGTTGTCCTTAGCCAACTGGGTCTTCCTCTACGCCCGGTTAGTCTCTCTTTGCACCAAAATCTCATTTGGATTCAAAATGATGTTTAAGGTTTGAATATTTTTGTCTATCTTATTTCTTCATTCACTCTTCCGTATCTTAAGTAATCTTGCCTATCAGATGTATTTAGGGATTGACATCAGTTTTTTTCTTGATTCTCCAAATACTATATAATTACAGACAAAAATTTGCTCAATTGCAAAATTATTCTTGAAGTTGTTGCTCAGGTTTGTGGGAGAGTGATCGATGATCAGCCATGCATAAGAATTAAGATGTACAAACCCCCTATAGCCGATGACTTAAGCTATAAAATTGATGTTATAAAGTTTTTCTGGCACTTGTTTGAATACCTGTAGACGGAACATCCCCTTCAACAGTTGTTTCATTGTTTAGTTGCAGCACTTGCAGCCAGGTCTCTGTTTGAGTTCTTAATGTAGGTCGAGCATGTAAAATATGTATTATATTCTGGAAAACTGTCTTTTTTGTTCATACTAAATTAAGGGGGCCTTTTCTGTCAATATTCTGTTGTATTGACTGCTGTAGTCTGAATTACTTTCCATATCATTGTCATTATCTATACTACAAGGTCTTGGTTTTTTCACTTCCTGAAAATCATATTTCATCTGTTTCCTTCTTGAGATCCATGTTGGAAGAGCTCAAATAAACTTGATATATTACTAAACTAACTTATTCCCTTTTCAGATCCACTGGGATCTTCCTTGAGGACTTTACATAACGTGGCTGTTAGATTTCAGGATATGTAGTTCTTAAAGTCCCATACCATTTTTATTGGCAAACTTGTACTGCACTTTAATTTGCATGCTATGTCATGCAACAAAACTTGTCAAACATTAATTAGATTTTAGTCGCCTTCTTAACCTTCAGTTATGCATCTGCTATCTGTGCAAGTTAAATGGCTTGATTGAATTTATTATCATTTTTTCGAATACTGCATTAATTTAGTTTAATGCTTTTTTTGGTGGCCATTTGTCTCTTGTTTTTAAATTTTTTGTACGGTCGTGTTTCCCTATTTAGAGGCAGAATGGTTTCTAACATAATCTTTTGTCAGGGTGCACCACCTTGTACTCACTTCATGCAACGTGGAATGTGCAAGTTTGGCCCTGCGTGCAAATTTGACCACTCGATGGATCGACTTAGTTACAGTCCATCTGCATCATCTCTTGCTGATATGCCAGTCGCACCCTACCCTGTGGGATCGGTAGCCGGTACTTTAGCCCCATCATCCTCATCCTCAGAGTTGAGGCCTGAACATTTTTCAGGATCCAGAAAGGATTCTAACCCTTCAAGAATGTCTTCATCAATGAGCACCTCTAGCGGATTGGTCAGTTCAACTACATCAAGGACAGAAATGCATTCTCTTTCAAGTGTTCAACGGTCTTCTCAAAGTTCTGGCCCGTCAGTGGGGAGTACCTCCAGCACCACCAGTGCGGAGGGTCGTACTTGAAGCTAAGCTGCCTCAGGATCAAAACATCCTATTTTTTGCCCAAGCCCAAAACCAAAGACCTTTTCTTTTCCTATTACAATGGTCCCATAGTCCAGGTCTAGCATACCTCAGCTCTGACCTTCTGTGTCCATACAATCCTTATATTTAAATTTATCTCAGCCTGAATAAGTTATGGTCAACCTAAAAAAATGTAGCAAATTTCGTACAGTTTTCTGCCTCTGCCTTATGAATAATCCTGAAAGCAGCGATAGCAAATAGGTACCTCTGCATCACAACTTCCTTTCTGGCGTTTGTCACTCATTTTTGCTGCTTTGATCGATCTTTTTCAAGACAAACAAAATGGTCTGTTCCACGATGATTTCTTTTCGAGCTATGCTCTGCTTATGCTATCTCTTTCCAAGTTTTCCTATGACCAGGGCACAAGCTTTCAATTCGAATTGAATGTGAATTTGAAGCTGTGTTAATTCCCACTCGTTTTTTTCCCTCATTTATTGTGGAAAAAGATGTATTTAAGACTCTGGGAGTCACCGCAATGGCAATGTGATCTTGTACGGGATTTTAATATCACGTTATGTAGTGAAACATTCATTGCTAGACTTGGCTTTGGATGAATTTACAAAGTTTACATTTCAAAAGAAACCTGCAAATTCTATATCAATTGCCTTTTCTCTTTGCTTATGATATATATTGCATTGCAGCCCTTCCTTCTGAAGCCTTGTGAACTTTATAGCTGAAATGATTCCCTCCTCCTAACTTTTGATAATGCCTAGAAAAATACTACAGCTACTATACAGATCGCTTCTTGCTGTGGAAAATAGGAGAGCAATGATGATGCTTTGCTTATCCAGCAATACTTTAGGTAATTCTTTGCCCACACTGTCTCTTTCTCAAAGGAATCAACATTGAATATTATTAATGTCTGGCTATTGAAATTACAAGACAAGTTTCATTGATGAGGGTTTATATTGTTGTTTCTTTGTAAGAAATAGACAAATCATGATAACATGCTGATGATATATGTCTGATACCCTCAATGCAGTTGTTGGATGTTGTACACCATTTTATTTGTTTCTTTATATTTTCTGAAAAAACAAAAAAGAAAGAAAGAGAATCCAAATGTAAGCAAATTCATATTCTGTGTTGAATCCTAGTGTTTTGTAAAGCAGGTTCCTGATTTAGTTAGTCTTGAGGTAGGAATCTTTTCAGATTCAGATATCCACTTCCTTTTCTCCTTTGTGAAGGTTAGTATTGGTTTCTAGAACATTATAGAAGAGACCCCATTTTGCAAAAGTAAAGGATATGGAGACAAAAATAAGCTTCAAGCAGCAACATGGAAAGAAAATCAGTGGGGAACCCCAAAGATAAGCAGCAAATTAGGGCAAAGAGCATTAAAAAGAAGCCGCCACAGGTTTGAAAAAACTTGGTGAAAATATCTCAAATGTCTCAAATTTGGCTAAAATGCATTAGAAAGCTTTTGAAGCCGAAAGACCTTTAATGATAAATTGGTATATCCTCTCTTTCTCCTATTTCTTTATGTGTTATTCCAATGTGCTTTCCATGGGATAGTTCCCTCTCTCCTTTTCTCTCCATTTCATGATTTTTTTTACACATAAGGCAGCAACGAACTGAACGCCACCTAATTATCGTTGAGGTAAGGCTATTGATGTCTTAATTCTCATTGTACAATAAGTTGAACTAAACTTTTGTTGGCTAAAACAACTCCGTTTCTAGTTTTGAAAATAACGTTTATATACGTTACTACTCGTGGCTTCTTTATTTTGTTATTTTCTCACTTTTTTTTTATATTTTTCAAGGAAAAAACACTTTATATGGGATCTCCACCCAAATCTTTATATTTTTGGGATTTATTCTAGTGTGCTCTCTATTTATGTAGGAAAACTATGTTTAAAAGATATTCCCATGCTATTTAGGGATATTATTTCTTTTTCATATATATATATATATACACTCTTTTCTTATTGATTTTTCAAAATCCACTTAGCTCTTAGATTAAATAAATAAATATATGTAATATTTTTTGCAACCTTTGCTTATGATTCTGCCTAAAAGTTTCTATTTAGTACAAAAGAGACTGGTTTATAAGATATGGTTTAATTAGTTTAAAGTAATAGTTATTCTAAAAATAGATATAATTTTAGAAACTATACTATAGTACCCATAGAAGTTTTGTCTTAAATGAAAACATAATTTTGTACTATTTTATTTTACCATTCTGCCTTTTCTAATGCCAATCATAGAAGCCTTCTGTTTTTTTTTTTTTTTTAAATAATCATAAATTTAACTACTACTAATATACTACAATTATTATTTATTCTTTTTCATCATTAAAACCATATTTTTTTTTATTAAAGTGAATTTAGCTTAACACAATTGAATTCTATTTCTCCAATCTTCACCATACCAAAAAAAAAAAACCTTAGTTTTAGATTTTTGGTCAATTTCCCCTTTCATTCTTGATATATACAATAATAATAATAATAAAACAATAATGCAATTTGTCTCATATGTTTTTTTTTTCTTTTCAAAATAATAATAAAAAACAACAACAACAATAAAAAATAAAAGCTACTAAGGATGTGGTACCTTGAATTAACTTTACTTGGTAGTGATTTTGGAACTCACCATTTTAGTGAAAAGAATACAAGTAGGATATAAACCAATCATACACACAAATGCCTTCCAACTCTGTTTTTGTCCATTTAAAGGGACATTGCATATTTATAGACAAACAAAGAAACATCCTTAGGTTAGGGTAAGCTTCACATAAACATATAAATTTGATTCTTAAAAGATTAGGACAAACTGTCCTTATCAAACCCCTTTTTATAAATATACAATACACTCCCACATGACCTAAGTTTGACTTCTTTAAATCCCCTACATACTTCCCAAAGGTTACCCACCTTTTAGTTAGGCATTACTAGCTAGCATTATCATGTGATTATGAACACGAGTCAACTTTTAAGTTCAACAATTTGAATCTTCGATTTTTTGATCAAAAGTAATGGCAAAATTGATGAAAACATTTATCAATGACATTTTGCTATTTTCGTAAATATATTTAGTTCCTTTTGATGTATTTTAAAACAACTTACAAAACAATAAGTATAGGGTATTGGGGAATTGAAGTTTTGACCTTATGTCTGAATTAAACTTTGTTATATTTAATCACATTTGCTTATATAGTGTGTGGTTAAATCTATATAATATAATCATCATGAGGTTAACATATACAGGTTTTGGTTAGATTGTTCCAATTTTTTATTTTAGTTAACCTTCTTTATGAAATTATCAAATAGGTGGAAATTAAAATGCGAGAGATTTAAAAAAAAATGGTAATTTCTGAGTTTTTATACTTATAAAACCCTATCTTTCTTGTTCTATGACAATAGAGAACATTCATACTAACAAAACTTGTCTGAATCACCTGTAGTATATATTTGAAAATGAAGATTCAAAATTTTGATCTTTAAATCGAAAGTACAATGCATCCCATTGAGAAATATTCAGCTTCATGATCATACAAATCTACTGCGGGTTCTAGTTTCTGCATGTAAGTTTGGTGTTAAAATTTTTATTAGTTAGATATATGTTTTGTGATGGTTCGAAAGTTTTTCTTTTTATGGTAAAATTAAACATGTTAGACATGGTAGTTTGAAGAAATAATCTTATAAAGTTACATATAAACTCAACTTTTGAAAAAACATATTTTGATATATTCAACCATTGAGAGTTGACCATATTACCAACTACATTGATTTAAAATGATTTTTAAAAAGAAGTATATATATCTCAAACCCCTAACCCACATATATAGGATCTTCACATTGACTTGAAATTTTCACAAGGTTTCTTGGAAGAGATATATATAGTTGGAAAAATTATGACCCTTTAGGTTAAAAAAGACGATCTTTACACAGTTGATGATTGGAAATAATATTTTATCCTTCCAAGTCTTTTTCTTTTTTCCATTTTAGATAATAATATCAAGTGTTGATCTTGAGCTTATCAGTTATTTTCATCTGATCAACAGCACAAAGTAAACTTTCTCTGTTAAAAAACACTAATAGAGTGTTTATGGTTAAGGAATGGACAAATAAAGAACATGGAAACAATAAATAATCGATATAAGGATTTAGGTAGTGTGCTAGCTCATCTGCACAGCCCAAATAGTTTATTATTACAAGAAATAATTCATAAATAAAAAGCAACAAAAAGGTTTTCGAGTTTGATAGTTTATATAGTGCACTAAGGTTCGTCATTTTTGGATCCTAAGAATAAGATAATAGATTCAAGGCATTACGGGCGTAGAGAATGACTAGCTGTCATAAAATAACAACATTGGAAGTTTTGACTTCTTTTAAGTATAAAAATTACAAAAAAAAGAAAAAGAGGGAGAGAGAGAGAGAGATAGAACAGTAGTTTTAGAAATAAAACAAGGATTCTTCATATCACAACAGGAAAAACAAAAGCAGAAAGTACATGCATGAAAAAAAAAAAATAATAATCACTTTCTTTTAAACAGATTCACCAACTTCAGTCCATTTGCTACTCAAAGTAATGTATACCCAAAATCAAATGCCTCACCAAAAGAAGGAGCTGAAGGAGAACAAGTAGAAGATTGAGGCAACAAACCACCATAAGAAGTGTTCATAAATGGATGAAAACCTCCATTTTCACCCACCATAGAAGAAGAAGAAGAAGAGCTATTAATTATAGCTGACAGTTCATCACCATTACTCTCCCAAATTTCCTGTTGTTCCTCCATAACAGATCCATAACCTCCATTGTTATTATTACTATAAACATCCAAACCTTCAAAAGGGAGAGTTTCAATGGAGTTGGAGGCAAAGAAACTGAATTTTTTAAGATCATTTGAAGCAGTAGAGGAATGGATGTTATTAGGTTGGGTTTTGTAGTTAGAATCTGAAGGAGGTTTCAAGCAATTATCAGGAACAATGCAACTCAAATAACCTGAGTTAGAATCATTAGAGAAGAAGAAATTGCTGTCGTGATCATCAATAACAGAAGGATTTAAGGCCTGAGATTGAGCAAATGAGATATTGTTGTTATTTTGGTTATTGGGAGTAGTAACGGGAGAAGGAGTAATTTGTTGTAGTTTGGAATGAGAATGATCAGAATTAGGAAGCAAATTAGTCTGAACATCAAAAGCAGTGAGAAGAGAATGGAAAGTTGAAGTGTCAGAGTAAATGAAGTTTGTTCTTGCTTGAGTGCCTTTCATTGACAGGGCAGCTCTGTCATAAGCTAGGGCAGCTTCATGGGCAGTATCAAAAGTTCCAAGCCAATGCCTTTCTTTAGTTGTTGGGTCTCTAATTTCAGCAGCATATCTTCCCCAAGGTCTTCTTCTTACACCAAGAAACCTTCCTGGTTCAGCTTGTTTTCTTCTACCTCTTCTTTCACCTCCATTTTGAGATATTGGAGATGAGTTTCTTTGAAGTAGGGCAAAACCCATTTGAGATTGACCAGTTTCATAAATTGGGTAGCCTTTATCTGAGGCTTTGGAGGTAGCCATTAGAGCAAAAAAAAAAGAACTAAAAAAACAGTATAATATGAAGGGTAATGACAGTTCAGAAGAGATAAAGTTTTTGAGTTTGGGGTGAAGGTTTGAGGAAGCTCTTGATGGTCTTTTTAAAGAGTGAGTTGGTGAAGGAGAAAAAAAGGGGGGAAAAAGTACATTGTACATGTCATTCTATGGAAGACCTCTTTTTTTGAAAGTCACTATTCCTTATTCAATCCCTTTAATCACTCTGATATGAAAGAAAAAGGTAAAAATCCAGGGATATTGTTTTACTTACAATCTCATCAAATATAATATTTGAAAAATGGTAGTCTTTTCTTTTCAAGTTCCCATAACAGTTGGAACAATCTCTAAAGAAAAGAAAATGAAAAAAAGAAAAAAGAAAGACAAAAACATTTAAGGTGTGTTTGAATGTGTTCAATATTTACATGACTCAAATAAACCTCAATGTGCACATGTAAGTGCATAGTTTAAGAACAACAGAACCAATAAGAGAAATTTGGTCTGTTTTTGTTGTCTGTTTCATGATTTTCAAAGGGAGCAGTTAAGATTATCTATATTTTAACCCAAAAAAAAAGACACGGATTAATTATGTGGTTAATAAGAGCTACTCTTTTGAGGCTTTCTTGTCTGTTTTCATGGTAGCAAACCTTCAGCTTGTTATCCACTTACATGAAAAAGTCAGGTCAAAATATATCTTATTTAAGATCTCGGCTCACGTGACGTCTTAGTCCTCATACTTCTTCTTCTTGCACTATATCCTATTTTAGATCCCGAGTCTCATGAAATCTTAGTATCGTACTTTTTCTTCTCCTCGAACTACATTCTCATTTCAACATTGTCTTTTGTAACGTTTTAGTTCTTATACTTATTCTCCTTAAAATATATCCTAATTTAGAACTCAGCTTTTGTGACATTTTAGTCTATGCACTTATCTCTGTAACTATATACTATTTAGTCCCTATAATTATTCTTCTCCCTTAACTCTATTCTATTTTAGATTTTCGCTCTCTCGTGATGTCTTAGTCCTTATACTTCTTCTCCCTAACTATATCCAATTCTAGATATTGGTTTTCATGATGTTTTACTCCATACTTCTCCTCCTCCCTTAAGATGACAATTATAGATTAAACGGACGAAGAAGGGCTGTAAAAAGGCCAAATGAACATAGTGGGGTCAAATCTCTCACTACCTTAATGCAAATGTAGTTAGGTATTTAGTATTAAGGTCTATTTGGGTTTTCACTTAGTGCTAAGTAGAGTATCTATATCGTCATTAACTTAAATGGTTAAAAACCCCAAAAGCTAAAACTATTACACAAACTAAAGTAAGAGAGACTCAAAATGTAGTTTGACTAACATATGATATGACAAAAAGTGTTTCTCATGTTTGTTTAAAAACTGACATTCCCTCCAAAAGCAGTTCATTTTAATGAAAACTGTTGATTTTTTGCATCACTAGAAACAAATCTAAGCAGTAAAAAAATAACAAAAATGAAGGAGAAAACTTGGCCTACTTTGGCAGAAAAATAACAGAATGCCTGTAAAAAGTAGTACAATTTCCCAGCTTAACTTTCTTTGAGACCTTTTATCAAACAGAAACAGGGCAAAACCTTGAATGAAAAGGAAAATGGGTCACTTTCTTTTTCTCTGATCTCCAAAAGCAATGATAAAAAGGCTAGGTAGAGTCAAAAAAGGGGCAAGACAAATTAACTTACAGAATTTCAAACAAACACTTTAGGAAATAAGAAGAAGATTAAACTGCAGCAAAACAAAAGCAAAAGAGTGTTTGTGGGGGCATCTAAATCATATATATAATATCAGAATTTTGAATGAAAAAAAACATAAATTCACATGCTAAAATGGCATTGGGAACAGCATAAACCAATCATAATCCAATTGGGTAAACCTTCTTCTTCTTCTTCTTCTTCTTGTTTTTAGCAATACCTCACAATCATGGTTCAGCCAATATTAAACATAATGATTGAAAGAGGCATATTCTGACTGTAAAAAACATCTCAACAACAAGACAAATGGCAGAAAGTAGCCAATTTATATATATATTTATATATAATTCAAATGCACACACATTAAAATAAAGGGGGGAGGTTGTGTTTCTTATCTATGTAAATGAATTTTCATAAGGTTTTTTTTTCATAAAGTGTTGATTCTTTTTTATTTGTTCATAGTCATAGAAATGATGGATTCTGTCAATTGACTGATCCACTAAAATCCCAAACAGAGAATCCCCCATTTCTCCAAATAGGGATTTCTAGTGACCCATTTGCCCAAATTAGAGAAAGGAGAAGTTTTCTTTTTTTCTTTAAAAAAAAAAAAAAAAAAAAAAAAATTGAACTTGAAGACAACACCGAAAGTGGAAGAGATAAAAAAAATTTAGGGGTTTGGAAAATGGGATGCACATGGGAGGGAGAAGGGCAATGAAATGAAGTGGAGTGGGAAGCATTTTAATTTTTGTTTGTTTATTTGTATATTTGAGTCATTTTTGAAGAGCAGAAAGTTTGGTCAAGCCTCTTATGAAAAGGTGTGTGTGACCAAAGCCAGCTACTCCTTATTTTGAACACTCTTCACTCTCTACTTAATAACATCTTTCTTTCACCAAACAAAAAACCCCCCTTTCTTTTCTTCTAAGTAATCATTTAATCTTCATACTTTCATATTCTCCTAACATCTATAACAAATTACTTATCTCCCTACCCATTCATACATCCACCTCAAGAATGTTGAAGTTTTGTTATTTAAACCAAGTAGATTATATATAAATATTTTTTTAAAAAAAGAAAGAAAAATAGGTATGTATTGTTAATTTGTTGATAGTGATTTGGTTGAGAGAGAAGAAATTTGGAGATTGTTGGAAAGAGGGAAGGGCAAAGTTGGGAATAAAATAATGATATATATGAAAGTGGGTCGCCCGGGATTTGGGGAAAAAGATAAACGTGTCTTTCTTTCTCACCACTTGGACTTTGACGACAAACGATGACACTCTTTTTCTTGAGTTGTAAAATTCTTATTATACATTTCATCCATTAATATCATTCTTCCCTTTTTGCTCATCTATTCAAATCTTCTATCCTTTCTAAACAATTTTTGTGTTTATTTTTTTCAATCTTGTGTTAGGTAGAATGTTTAAAATTTTAAAAATATGTTTGACTTCTTACTTTTACAAAAGAGTTGAAAAAAGTTATCCTATTCTACTCTTTGTTTGCTCGTTACATAAATTTAACACAATAACGGTAGAATTTTTTTTTATTAGACGTAAACATAAAAGTTTCTAAACCAAACCTAATTTAATTTAAGGAGTAATTAATATCGTCACCAAATTGAGGTATATTTTTGTCAATATATCATTAATGCGTTTAATGTGATACATCCATTAAACAAATTTTACTAGAATTGATGTGGATGCGACAAATGGTTGAATGAATTGACCAATATTCAACAAGTGTGTATGTCGTTTGTTAGAGTAGATTTAACTTGACGATAATTGGCATGACTTGAATCCTTCATGCTTGCGCATATAAATAAATAAATAAATAAATGTAAAGTTTGAATTACATGCATAATTGAGAATTTATTAATATAGAAGGATTGATATTACTTTTTTTTTTTATATTCCAATATATGCTTAAATTAAAGTACGTAGAGTAAGGCTAATTATATAGTCTAAAGATTTAATATTGAAGTTTTAATGTAAGATTGTCCCTTTGTGTTTTAGACCTTTTCTGCCTCTTCTCTCTTTTTGCTTTATATTTTATGAACAATAATGTAACAATTAATAATAATAATACTAATAAATTTGTGCACACTGTCCTTAATATTGAAGCAATCTTTCAGAACCATCTAAATCTTTTACGTTTTATGTGTTTAACTCATTTCTCTCTCTTTTTTCCCCCTTGAAAACTTTACAAAATAATCTTTATATAATTCAAAGTTTTTAAATACTATTCGTTTAGTTTCTAAATTATCATAATTTTTTGTTGTTGTTAATTTTAGTTTTCATACTTTTGAAATAGACTATCAATTTAAATTGATTAAATAGAATGTTTTTTTTTTGTTGTGTGTGTGTTTAAATGGATTGGCAATTGGTGGCAGACCAAAGTACTCATATAGCATCACCAAAGGACATGAAAGACAAAAAATAGAATTGAACATATTTTTGGCCTAATTGGAAGCATTGGTCAAATGGGGGTTTGACCAATAATAATAATAATTTCAATCCCAATTTTACTTTTTGTAAAAGAAACAAAAAAAATATATATGTGAATAATAAATAATTAGGGTTTCAAAGTTCATTGCTACAAAAGATAACCTTTTTGAGAAGCATGCAAAAGCCTTTTGCCCATAAAAGCTTCTTGACTTCTTACAAGTGGGTCTCAAATTTTAGGAACTTTATTTCGGTTTTATCAACACTACGCTTTTAATTTCATTTACCTTTTAATTTTGAACTTATATATATATATATAAAGCTTCCTTTCACCTTATGTTAATTATATGTTCATAAACTTAATAACATTTGTACCCAATCTCTCTCTTTTCATCTTTCTACTTTTTACCACATTTTAATTTTTTTTTCTTTTTCTAGTTCAATAATTACTAATTATAATAATTATAATAAACATTGATAAAACACGTTTTTATGAATGAATTTACTTTATTAGGATTTTTTTAACAACTCTTTTATTTTCCATTTCTTTAGGAATGGAAAATTGAAGATAATCGAGTATTTTTCTTTGATAGTAAAAAGTTATTAAGGTGAGCTTTTTACTATGTCTTAGATCTCTATAAATTGTTTAAACATGTCTTCATAATAATATATGATATTTAATTTGTTTCATTTTGATAAAAAGAAAAAAAAAAAAGAAAAAAAACGATTCTCTATGTATTTTCAACTTAATGTGATATATAACTGTCTATTTTTTTTACCATAGCTCTCATGAGTTTATTTTTCTAAAATAATGAAAAAGAACTTATACAAATGGAGATAAAATCGTTAATTCCACTTATATTTCCATGAATATTTATTCTGCGAGAAATTGTTTTTACACTTCATAACGTAACAAACATAGATAAACGTAACAAACATAGATAGTATGTCCACCCGTATACAAAGAGAGCTTGTTCTTCAATCCAAGACGACGTTCATTTGCACACACACTTATCACTCGTATCAAAGCAAATCGAGAACTCTCAAATACAGTATGACCAATACTCACTTGCTTACTCCCTTGATCCAACACGGCCAAGTTTCAACAACAACTACAATATCAATTGGTAAGGAATACAACAAACCTTTCTTTAACATGTTTTCATTTGTAGTCAAATGTCTCCTTCAAACACTAAACTTCCCCAACTAATGAATGACTTTATTTCCAACATAAAAAATAAATTTAAATCATTTATTAGATATTTTAATTTTTTCACATATTTTAAAGAAAAAACCATTCTTTAAAGAAAAGGGCTAATCTTGCTATATTTAACCCCAAAAAGAAAGAGATGTAAAAGAAAAGAGTAGAGAGATCACGTGCAATAGGATGTATACTTTAAAAAATATCAATAATATATATCAAAGTTAAAACAACACTTTCGTCTCTATATTTAAAAATTTTGTTCAAAATTTTAATCATTATAATTTCAAATATTCTATTTATTTTTTTAGTAAATCTTAAATTCAGTCCATAAAAATTAATTTTTATTGAAATAAATTAAATATTCACAATAAAGAAACATACTACGTAAATATGTTTTATAAATTTATTATGAAAATGCCAATAAAAAATAAAGAGTAATGAAAAAATCTACAATATATTATATAGTCGTGGGGACTAAATTTAAGATTTATTAAAGTTCATAAACTAAAATTTGATATTTAATGAAGTACAAAACCCAAAATTAAGTGAACTCTAAAAACAAATGTACCAAAATGATATTTTTCTAAAGAAAAAAAAAATTACATTTTTAGTCTCTAGCTAGGTGTTAATGAATATATGCATTTGGTTTCTAAGTTCTAAAAATAAACATTTTTAGTTTTAGTTTTCAAGTTTATAATAATAGACAAATTTGGTTTTCGAGTTCTCAAAATATATATTTTTAATCCCTAAATTTTGAAAAATAGGTTTAAAAAGTGTCTCAAATAACTTTATATTTTTATTTAAAACAATTATATAATTATTGGTAAAAAACCCAACCACGAAAAATGTACATTTTGAGAACTCGGAATTAAAAGAGTCCATTTTCATAAACCTAAGGAAACTAAAGAAACCAAAATCAGGTATTCATATAAAGTTGGGTCTAAAAAGATAAATTTAGGTTTTCGTATAAATAAATAGAAAAAGAGATGTAGGGTATGGATTGAGCATTAAATATAAATATACATGTGAGGATGTACGGAGGTAGAGGATGATGATGAGTAATGGAGGAATGTGTTTGATAGGATAATTATTATTATTAAGAAAACAGTTGAAGGTAATGTATGGAAATGAAGGGTCAAAGATCGGAAAAAGGGATTTTGTGATTATTTAGATTGGACGGCCATGGGTTACCTCAATCTTACAATACCCCTCTTCTTTTTTGTCCCTACCGTAGGGCGCAAACCACTGGATTTTCTCTCTTTCTCATTTTAACCAATTACCACTCTTTCCTTTTTTTTTTTTTAAATATTCAATAATCCTCACGGTAAATAATAACTTAACCTATAAATTTAAATAAATACTAAATAATAAAATCCATGTTCTCAACAAATAAATAAATAAATTCAAAAAAGAAAGAAAGAAAGAAACTTTAATTTGTTGATTAATTTTGGTGTAAAACTATTGTGTCCAATGTAAAATGACAACTTTTTAGAGATGAATTTTATAAGAGAGAGAATTAGAAAGGTTTGAAATGTGAGGCTAAGTATGAAATTTTGAGAAGTGAATTGAGAGCTTTTAAGTGTTGAAAATCATTAAAATATGATATTATTATTTATAAAAAGATAGGAAAAAAGTTTATGGGTCCAAATTGATTAATTTGTAGAAGTTTAGGGATGAAAAAGGGAAAATAGGGTCTTCAATTTTGGAGAAAAAAAAACTGAACTTTTAATTGTTTACTACTTTCATTTTAGTCTTTCAAATTCCAAATTCTTGTAACGGAAATAGTTGGTTATAAAAATTGTAAATTTAATTTAATGATTCGAAAAAAATTAGAATTTACTGTACAATAATCACCATGACATTTCATCGAATAGGTAAGAGTTTTCATCTCTATTTCACTAAAAAAGAATTATTTGTTTGATAAAATAATCTATTATCTAGGAATCACATTATAACTAAATTATAACTTTTGACTATTTATGAAAATTTTATCGAACCATAATGATAAATTATAACTTTTTCCAAACTACCTACATCTTCACAAACATATAATAAAATTAATTATTTTCAAATAACATAAAATAATTAATTGTTAACAAAATTAATATTTACTTAACCACATCAATTAATTTTACAATTTCAAATATTATAAAAAGAATCGATATATTTACGAAATATAACAAAATTTTAGATAAAATTTAAAATTTTATTACTATTTATAAATATTTTCAACAATTTTATTATTTACCAAATTTCTTTTTTTATATTAACATATCTTTAATAGTAATTATGTAGGTCCCGCACATTGAATAGATGATGTAACATGGTGATAAATGAGTGGTAATATAATATAGAAGACAAACTATGTTATTAATACTAAAAATATATCAATTAAGCTCATCATAGCCTACTAATGTATATGATGATTATCATCAATTTTCATTTTTTCCCCTAGAAAAGAGGAAAAAAAAACACATTTACTTTTTATGTTTCTCAAAATTGAAGCAAAGGTAGATGGCTATGGATTTAATATTAGGTTAGATCTGAACTGTTTGGGAGAATGATGGCCAATCATCTCCATGTAATTAAAGTTACTATATATATATATATATAATATAGTCAGAATAAAAATGGGAAAATAAAATTAAAAACTATTTTGTCAATTCCAAGGAAATCCCACTCATTATTCAAAGTTTAATTAATGATGAATAATAATTGATAAACTTAAGCTTCTAAATATATTGTGGGTATGATCATAACTATAACATCATCTTTCTTTCTTTTTAACTTTGTATTAAGTTAAGTTTAATTCTTGTTCCTAATTTGTACTTTAATTACTAATTTAGTATTCAAACAATGGTGACATGTTTAACGTACAACTAATAAACTAGACGACATATGTTTTAATGGGTTAATTCGAATCCATTTTCTTAAAAATATAAATTATTTTACTTGAAATATGTTTATTTTTAAATTGACAAAAATATATCTTTTCTAATTATAATTTTCACTTTTTTTTATGAAACGTTTATTTTTCTTTCAAACTTCAAACACAAAAATTACTTTGTTAAACTCTTGAAAACATTGGTAATTTTCTGGCTCCTTTACCTATAAGTTTAAAATTTGGAATAGTAATTATAAATCTAGTAATTAAATTTAAAATATTCATAAAAAATATAGTAAAGTTTATTGACGATAAACTATTATTGAGAGATTTTGTTATATTTATAACTTTTTACTTGTTATTGATTATCATTATTATAAATATCAATTGATTATTTAAGATGATATCACGACATGTCGGTCTAAGAAGGTTTTTGATTAGAATGTTATATCATTTGTGAAAGATGATATTGATTATCATTATTATAAATATCAATTGATTATTTAAGATGATATCACGTCATGTCATGTCGGTGTAAGAAGGTTTTTGATTTGAATGTTATATCATTTGTGAAAGATGATATAAAAATTGAAAAACCTAAAATGAAAAGAACTAGGTACGGACAACTATTGCAATTTGATGGTGATAGGGAAGGATGTATAAATAAAAGTAGATTGAATATTGATATAGGGAGAATGATGAGTAGAGAAGACAAGAATGTGACAGAATTGAAGAGTAGTACATTAATAATAATAAAAAAAAAAAGAGTACTAGAAAAGAAGAATCAGATGAGAATTAAATTCTAAACTGTTTTGTATGGGAAAATGAAAATTTTGAATTGACATTCTGAAAAGAATACTGACACTAATCTAATTCTTACACACACATAAATTTAAGGAAAAAAAGGAGGAAAAGAAGAAATACCCAAAAAAATCTAGAGCAGGAAATTGCTAGATTTTTTTGTTTTTTTTTTTGGTATTTTGGAATGTGAGTTGGTGTTCTACTTCTAGCTTATTTATTTGTGGAGAAATTATTTTACATCATTTCTTTTGAAAATATTTAAAGAATTTAAGTAACAAGAAAAATCTATCTTTGTCAACTGCAGTCAATAATCGTAGGATGTGTTATGATGTGGTCTTGTTAACTTTCTTTATTATATCTATTTATTATTTTATATTTTTGTTTTGATTTGTTTTTATATCTCATCATTCTCGGACGATTTGGATTGTTATTATTGAATGAAGGTTTGTTTGGGTGTTTACAGAAAAAGATTATTTTCTTGATTCAACGTGGTTGTTGATATATCTTAGCAGGTAGTAAGTTTATGAGATCAAAAAGTTAGTCAATGATAGTTGAAGCTAGGATTGCATGTGAATACTAATTAAGAGGGAGTGATCTTATTAATGTTATGACAATTATTATTGTACAATATAGTTCTAATAGTTGAGTCAGTTCAATGATCTATGTTTAGAGTGTTGTACCTAGATCATAGCATTGTTATGGTTAATTATTACACGAGTAATATAATTTCTTATCATGAGATCTAAAACCCCTTAGATGTAGATGTTAAGTCATCAAACTAGGCATGTTCGCTCTATTTTCTTTATATGCTTCTATAGTTGTTCTCTTAGTTATTAGCGCACATTATAACATAGTACAACTATAAGTGTGTATTTTCTCAGAGTGATTGTGATATTTCATCGTAGAAAGACTTCTATCATCCTAAAATGAAAATATTTTGTAAATATTTTTGTTCTTTTTTTCTGTTATATTTGAAAATAATTTTTATCTCGTTTGTTCATTTGTTTTAAGTCATCTATTAAAAAGTTATTAATCTTTAAGAATGATTGCAAATATAACAATTAGATTCAAAATATTAGTATATATGATAATATTTTTTAAAAATAATAAATATAACAAAACATGTCAAAATTTATGATAGAAGTCTATCATTGATACACAATATGAAAGAGAAAAACGGTTGCATCAGTATTTATTAGTTATTACTACATATAGATTACACAGAATAAGCATAGTTGCAATCTAAATAATCTCACCACCACTTTATTACAGAGAACAGCCTAAAACCTTGTAACTGCAACAGCTTTGTTCTTCAAAACGATATTAAATTACACAACATTCTAATTAGACATCAATTATATGCAGTCTATTGTGCTTCTATTTACGATCTGTGATTGACTTTATCACAATGTTCACAGAAAATTCGAACGCAATTCATTCTTCCTTCATCATTGATGGGTGCAAAAGTTACCTTCATCACAAATGATGCCTTCTTCATTCGGATCTCCAGGATGTGCAAGGCTGTTCATCTGATCCATTAAGAAACTTCATTCTTCCCATCATTCAGCAAAGGGAATGAAGGTCAAAGCTTTTTAACCGTCGTATTGGGTGTTTTAAAGATGTTTGCAACCGTAGAAAAACAGACAGCACCATCACAACTTTGCTGGAAATGTTAAGAATCGTAGATGTAAGCTTTAGCACTGAGCATAAAAATATAACAGGCTTATCCTCAAAATTAAGAACAAATTTCATAGACTCCTTAAAGCAATATCCCTTTCATAGCAAGCAAATTCCAACAGCATACCTGCTGTTATTAGAATGAAGCTACCAAGTGAGCAAACAATGATGAGTTACTTCCACTCTGGCCATTTGACAGAATCCGATCTTTTCTTCATATTAGATGGACCAGAACTATTTGGTGAATCATGCCAGATCATCTCCATCTGAAGATAAATAAAGCAAAATATTGGTCGTCTGCTCAAGTTTTCTTATCTAAATATCCAGAAAACTCACTCATTGAAGTAGAATCACGAGGATTTATATTAGAGAGAACTAATTGTAGTGTGGATGTGATAGAATTTCAGTATTTGTTCTAGTTTATTTTTTTCATTTTGATTTTATCATGCTACCAATTATTTATAACCATTAGGTAAATTAGGTTTTTTAGGCTTCTTACTTTTCCAGCCTCTGTTACCGAAAACATACATCTAGACAGTTGCCAAGATATGATCAGAAATGGAAGTGATGCACGTGGCATAAGAAGTATAACTATCATGTGTGGTGAAAAGAGGATGCAAAGCGTAACCCTTCACCTCGAACATCATTTATTAGTTGTGGCATAAGTTTAGAGGCATGCAAGTGTGTACAGTTGTTCATTGATTTGAAGTCATAAGCCACATTGGCTCATCTACTCAGTACAATTGTCTTTGCTTTTGCATGATCTTTGGTTTTTGTTTCTGAATGTGAATTAGTGCAGAGTTCCTTTTAACTAATGGCAATAGTACTAGGTTGAACCAAAAAAGTTCAAAATACAAAGAACCATATAACAACCAAATTAAGCATGAAACGTACCTCTGCAACAAATACTGTGTCACCCTCCTTTACGCCAAGTTTTCTGAGAGACTTGTTGACACCACAAGCCTCCATGACATGTTGGAACCTTCTTTCAGACTCCATGTAACTATTGCATGAAATCCATTAAGTTCAGTGACCACAAACCCAAAAGAAGTATGGAAATGAAAAAGAACATGAAGTGCAGGTATTGATCCATAATTGAACTGCCTTGCATCAATTTAACTAAAAATTAATTAAATAATAAACAAATCAAAACATATCTTAGGAACCAGAGAGATCTCTCTACAAGAAAGGAAAGGGAATTCCCTTTTATTTTTTCCTTTTTGTTGTCAAATTCACCTTAAGACTTTTCCTATATTTGGAAAACCCAGTTTACTTTTGTTTCCTACTAAAACTCAGTTGAAGTACAAACTCTCACTCTTTTGATTTTGAAATAGGAAGAGATGGAAATTTAAACATATCTATGCTGACATCATGAGTAAAGATTAAGATTAACTTACCGCCAATTTGTCATCTGAACAAAACGTTGTAGACCAGATCCTACTACATGCCATGAACCACTATCATTAACAATTTCATAGTCATCAATAGAAGCACTACGCTGCTTGTGTATTCTATCTGCCACATGGTCCAAATTCTCTGGTATTTTCCCACCTAAAATGGATAGAACTTTTTAACACGCTTTATTGATGAATACATAGCAGATAAATATTTAAAATAGGCAAATTCTGGAGACAATAATTTATAGGACCTTGAAATGCCTTGTTGTTTTCTTTATTCTCCCTTAACAGCTGATATGAAGCACTAATGACTTCATGAGTGCCCTCTCGTTTTACAGCACTCATGCAAAAAGGTTCAATCCCGCGAGCTTGTAACTTTTCCTTGAATGCTGGCCAGTTTTCATACGCTTCAGGAAGATCCATTTTATTATATGCCACAAGATAGGGCTTTTCAGCTAGTTCAGGGCTGAAGAGCTCCAACTCCAAACGAACAGCATCAAATTCATATTCTGGTTGTGGTCCCGATCCATCAACCACATGCACCTGCAATCCCACAAAGAAAATGGAGATCCTTCAGCTTTCTAAGCATTACGATGCCAACAAATGATAGAAAATAAAATTGAACAAGAGAATGCAGTTTCATTTTCCATAAGCATTCTGGGTATTTACGAGTCTATGACCTTTCATTCTTTCCAGTATATCAGGGATTATTGTGAAATAATATTAAAATTTACAAATCCTTGAAGAAGGTAATTTATCATTTAGTTTCAAAAACAAACGTAGACAAGTAGTGAACTACGAAGTATGATTCATCATCATCATTTACCAGTGCAGAACACCTCTCGGTGTGACGTAGAAATTCATGACCTAAACCAAAGCCCTCATGTGCCCCTTCGAGTAATCCTGGAAGATCTGCTACTACCATAGTTGAATCATAATCAAACGAAACTACGCCTAAGTTTGGGAGTAGAGTGGTAAACGGGTAATTTGCTATGGCTGGCTGTGCAGCACTTATCACGCTCAAAAGTGTGCTTTTCCCTGCATTTGGTGCCCCCACGATTCCAACGTCTGCAACAAGCTTTAGCTCCAACTCCAACCACCTGAAGAAAATAATTACTTCTACCAAATATAAACCAAATATTTATAGGATTTCATTATTAGCTGTAAGACATTCTTCACGCACATAGATCAGCCTATTCACAAAAACTACACATAATCGTCCAATTCATAAAGACTGAAATAAAATTCTTGCTATAAGGAAACTACTTTCATTAAGCGACGGGAAATGGTTTTTAAAGAGATCCTAGCAGTGCCTGTCACCACCTCATCTCAGTCCTATCCATTAGGATGACATCCCCATTAAGGCTCAATGATCACGTGCCACATTGCTGTACTGAGGGAAAGTGTCACCAGCATAGGAACAAAATATCCAAAATCATAGAATCAAAATACCCAATTCCCAGACCAGCATCCGCACAATGTTTAGGCCCCAGCCCTCACCAAAGTAATGAGAGCTACTGTCCTCCCCCACATCTTCCATAAAAATTCCTCATATTATTTTACCAATTTAGCACAAACAGACGCAAGAATTTTTGAGGATGGAAAGAAAGTTCAGTGTAAGCCAACCCCAAATGAACACCATTAGTCAGAATTTCACTTCTAGGAACCAAAAAAAAGGACTTGCTTTTTCCTATTATGATTGGGTTTTATATAAGAAACGGTTAACTACATGCCATTGATGGCTTTACAGTCAATGAGAACCACATCCATAATTAGTCTTTAAGCCACAGAGCACCTAACTAGAAGAAAATCTATAACATGACAGAGATTTATGAAATAACATGACCGAGTTCGTTCTATCAGCGAGAGCCTCAGTAATAACATGACAGAAGTTTATGAAAAGATAAGGTGGCTAGGAATAGGACAAATGTGTATGTTATAGGTCTAATTCATACTCACGTTGATTGTACCACTTTGGAAAGGCTCATCAAACCCCTTCAGTAAATTGAGCTGGAGCTTATTAGTCTCTCAGCTTCCCCAAATATAGGCCAAAGGAAACTACTCGAATATGACACCAGAAATTGTTAAAACTGAACACAGCCCCTCAATCTCGTCAGGATGACAAATCTCTCTCCGAACTGTCCCTCTCAGGATGCAAATGTAGTCCCTTCAAAACTGGCTCAGAAACTTGGGAATGCACACACAAAGGAGAGAATAAGTTGACTAACTTCTTTATATCTTTGTACCCTAATAGTCACATATCATCATCATAAATAGGAGAAAATGAAATTTTTGCAACTCCTTAAATTGCCCAAATAATGAAAGATAGACGATAGACGTGGAGCAATCCCTTTCCTAACAATTCATTCTAGATTTCAATATTCCAACTCTTTTCTCTCAACTCACCAGCAACCCATAGTCACCTAGCGAGACCATCAAAGTACAACTGACTTAGCAATCCTTATATTCTTAGAAAGAAGGTCAATATGCCGTCACAAGGTAAGTTCCCAAGCATAAAGAAGGATGCGTTTGAAAAAACCACCATTACTCGGGTGGGTTAAATAATTTAGAGTATGTGAGCGTGCTGTGAGAGAGAGAATAGAGTACCGTTTTCATAGATTTTTCACTGTTCTAACAGTACTTAATCTAAAATGCTAGATCTGGAAAATTATAAACTAATTTTTAAAAGACAAACCATGAAAAAGAAAGAACATTAAACCTCACATTTCTGAACCCTCTTCTCCATTTTCTGAAATCTTTGGAACCTTATTTGTTCCGGACTTGAATGATGCATTGCCTCTTCCACCCCTTCCACCACGCAGCAACAGTGCACGCTGCCCCGGCTGCAATAATTCCAAAAGAACCTCCTGGCTAAATGCGTCTCTGATCACTGTTCCCGGCGCCACCTTGACCACAACATCCTCCCCCTTTGCCCCATTTTGCATTCTACCCTGCCCATGACTACCTCTTTCAGCACGAAAATGTATACCATTTCGAAATGGCAATAGCGAATTCATCGACTCGTCAACTTCAACATACACATTCCCACCTCTACCTCCATCTCCTCCTGATGGGCCACCCATAGGCACATACTTCTCTCGCCGAAATGCCACAACACCATTTCCGCCGTCTCCAGCTTTAACGTAGATTTTCGCTCGATCAAAGCACCGCATTACGGCTGGCACCCCCTTCTCCTTCCCATCTTCAATCTCAATGAAAGAGCTTCCTTCTTCGCCAGTATCGTAAGCTTCATCGGCATTAACAAATTTCCCCTTCCTAAACGCCAAAAGCTTCTCTCCTTCTTCATCTTCCTCTTCCACGTCACTATCACCATACTCCTCCATTTCAGCATCATATTCCCCTTCAAACACTTCAAACTTCTCGTACCCATTTTCAAACCCCAATTTTCCGTCCAACTCTCCATCCCCTTCTTCCTCCCCATCTTCATATTTCAAATAATCCAAATCATCGTCTCCCTCAATTATCGCAACATCCGAATCCAAAAGCTTCACCTCAGAAGAATCCTTCGAAGAAGAAGAAGAAGAAGAAGAAGAAGAATCAAAAGACGGGGAATCAAAGCTAAGAATAGCAAAGTCTTCCCTGGGTGGGAGGCGAGTGTAAGTGGTGGCTTCAACGCCAATGGAAGATAACTCTTTCGAATTGGTTTTGATCTTGACGCTGTTGCGATCAAGCTTATTGTTCCCACGAAGCTTCTTGGGTGATGGTGTGCTTTTAGGGTTCCAAACTCTGGGCCGTGCCAGAGCTTGAGGAGCGAAGCAAATTGAAATGGCGGCCATTGCCAAAATCCGAATGAAAAAACGGCAGAATTACACTCCGAACTCCAAGTTCGCGGGTTTTGGGATGATAGGGGTTCTTTATCCATTCATTTTAAGACACGTGTACGTCATACACCTTGGAGCTCATTCTTCGTACCACGACGTCGTTTTGGATTAACTACCATGTTAGATATTTTATGATAACCCATTGGCTTTTTTTATTAGCCTCTTTCTAAATTTAGCGAAATAGATCAAAATTTAAATAAATCAAAATATTTACCAGGTAGACTAAAATATAATAGATCGAGATCAAAATAGACCACTGTATATATCTATTTATATTATTATAAACACATGTAACAATCTATTCGAGTTTATCATGATTTATCACATTTTATAATATATGAAAACAACTAAAAGTTCTTATCGATATCCATTGTTATGACAAATATTTACACGGTTATCTCAATATCAAGGAGAAGTTAACTCACGGCTTTTATAAAAAATCTAAGTTCTCTTGTGTTTTCTGAACGTGAAATTTTCAATACGTTCCTCTATGATTTTTTTTATTTTCTCTAGAGCTTAACATTAAGGGTGAATATGAAAGATCAAAAAATCGAGGCAACCGATTAAGTTGGTTTTGAAAAATTCTAAATGGACAAATTTCAAAACTAATGTTAAAAAAATAAAACCAATTTGAATTAGTTTAAACATATACTAAACTGACCATAGTTGATTCGATCGGAAACTGTCACCAACCGATATACTCACCACCAAAGTATATTAGATTCAAAGTAGAAAAAAATTTAGATTTCAGCTATATGAATTGTATGGCTAAGAAGAGTAGATTTTCTTGGGTTTGAAATTGTATATAGAGATGTTGTAATAAGAAAAGTGTTATCCATGACCTCTTTTATTAAGTATTAGTAAAGTGTGAGCGATTTAAAAGAGATCGGCGGGTGGTGAGTTAATTAGCGGAAACCGAATCAGCAAACCCATAGAATACACAAACTCCATTCCATCCGTGAGCCACCTTCCACTCACCTGCGGCTTGATCGGAGCTAGGGTTTCTTCACTGGAGCCTCTCCGGCGGCTGAGAGGCTTTTTCAATCTGAATTTTCCATTTGCATTCCAAATTCGACTTGTTTGCCTAACATTGAGAGTTCCCGCGGTTATTATTGCTCAACTATGTACAGTGGTTCCAGTGATGGCGAAGGCCACGACCCCCCGCAACGGAAGATCCCTCCAGCTTCGTCCATGCTGTGGGTCAGGAACCTCCGTAGATTCATCGGAACTGGTACCGGCCTGGGATCTGAAGCTTTGATGGGTTCGTGCTTTTCTCCTTCTTCTTGCTTTCAGTTAATTTTCAGTTTTCTTGCACGCAGTTTTATTTTATTTCGTAAATATCTCCATTTGGTAGATATATTGTCGTGAAGTATGTTGCGACCAACTTAATTGCACATCATGAGGAGGATAATCGGAAGTTATTTCAATACTTTGAATCTGTAATGTTTTGGTGTAAAACTTGGAGTGCTCAGTATTTAGCAACAAAAGATTAAAAAAATCTAATACTCAGTTTGTTTGAAGAGGCATAAAAAACTGAACTGCATCAAGCGCTGTTTTAGCTGTTTCTAGTCAACTTGGGTTATCGCATATTGAATTCCTTCCAAATAGCAGCAAATGCATGGCTCCTGAATTGAATTCATTTTTTGTCACGTTCATCGAGGGAAAAAATTGATCAAAGTTGAATGTAGGCTACTTGATGATCCCTTTATTCTACATTTGAACATCGATCTTTTACTTTGGCTCTTTTAAGCATGCATGTGCATATGCAAAATCCATGGGGCTATAGGCATTCACTGAGTGGGTTTTGGACTCTTAATGATTATCCTTCCTCTTGGATCCATTTCATTTTAGAACTTCTTGAATTTTCTGGCTGGGATTATTCGATGAAATTCTTGATTATGATCTGGTAATTAGTGCTTCTGACAATGATGAGCTCGTTTCTTCTTCTTGTCAGTCTTCTTCTTCTGTTTTCTCCTCTTCCACTCTTACTGCTGTTTCATCTTGATTAACTGTGTATCTAAAAAACTAAATATGGTTCTTATAAAGAGTATGGCAGTGAAATGGGGAACTTAATTTCTTTACCCCCTCTTTTTTGTAGAGCTTGAGACAAAAAAAATTCTACTTGATATTTTCAAAGAGAAGCAACGGAGAACGGCTGAAGCTGGTACAATCCCAAGTTTTTATAAGAAGGCATGTGTAATCATAGTTCACATGTTCTAAGAGTAAACTCTACTGCATAGTTAGTCTTTTGATGTTGCGTAGAAACATAGATGCTTTATAATGTTCTACTGTACTCTTGACATCAATGTAGAAGCAATGCAATTTGCATATTAATGTTTGCCTGAGGTGTATGGAGATGCAGGATAGAGAGATGCAAACAATTTTGTATATTATGGTTTTCCCCCCTTCCCTGTGGTGCATAGAGATGCAGAATAGAAGGGTGCAAACCCAAAACTTATCTGTGCCGTGTATTTTTCTTCGTTTCATTGAATTTTCATTTTTCTATTCTTTAGAAACCTGAGGAAGGATCCATCAGCCACAGGGTTCAGAGACTTGCCAAGTATAGATTCCTGAGGGTATGATTACTCTTCTCCATTTCAATGATTGATGTTCCATTGATTTATCTGCATGGGCACCATTGCACCAGTATTGAGTTTTCTACATACCACATTCTTGATGTGCAGAAACAATCAGATCTTCTGTTAAATGCTGATGATCTAGATGCCATGTGGGTTTGCCTGAGGGAAAACTGTGTGATTGATGATGCAACTGGTGCAGAAAAGGTAATATAATTTCTGAGCCTCTGGCTTGATATTTGTGCTGAACATGTCACATTAGTTTTATCTTCTAGACTGCTATATGCCTCATGCTGATGAACCGGGCTTGCTATTAAAAGCTCTGCCAGATAGGACTCAGTGACTCATGTAGACTACTGTTAGTTATGTTCTGTAGAATAAGTGTACATGTACAACCGTACTTACCATCTTCAGATATTGTGTGTTCTGACAAAATTGTTTGTCAATTTTAAAGTTCATATGTTTCTTTAGATTTCATGACTGCTGCAATTGAGATGGATCTTAAGTAATATGTGTTTATTCTCTCATTTTTCAATGTGCAGATGAACTATGAAGATTTTTGCCACATTGCTTCAGTATGTGCTGAGCAAATAGGACCTAAATGTCGGCGATTTTTCAGTCCCTCTAATTTCATGAAGTTTGAGAAAGATGAGTCTGGAAGAATTGCAATCCTTCCCTTCTACCTTTATGTGATGAGAACGGTGAGTTTAGACCCAAGGAAATAGAAATATGTTCTTAACAATATGCTTTTATTTCCATTTTTAAGCATAAATGATGTTGATGGAAATCAACTGCATTTAATAAGTTTCTTTTAAGATATTCTTCTGCTGAACAAAAGGCTTGTATTTATCTACGTAGTTTATTTGTAGGAAGTCTAGAAAGAAGGATATTGAGATGTGTGGAGGGTTTTCTTCTTCCACGTCAATTTAATATATGTGATTTTCTCTTTATTCTGCAGGTCTCACTGACTCAAGCCAGAATTGATATGAGTGAACTTGATGAGGATTCTGATGGTTTCCTTCAACCTCATGTGAGCCATCTGCATATTTATGTGTTCAAAAACTGGCTATGCAAATTTTATTTTGTTCCAGTAGCAACTCATGTAACCACAGTAATGAATGCTTAATTTTTTTTTTGCAGGAAATGGAGGGCTATATCAGAGGTCTCATTCCAAATTTGGCTCAACTTCGAGATATTCCTGCATCTTTTGTGCAAACTTATTGTCGTATAGCCGCTCGCAAATTCTTCTTCTTTTGTGATCCTGCAAGAAGAGGTTTGGCAACAGCCTTAATTATGTTTGGAATGTGTTGTCAAAATCATTAAATCTTTATCCCTTCAATATTATTTCTTTTATGGTAACATTGCTAATTATAAATAGCTCTTGATTCATGAATTCTCTAATTTGTGTACAGCTTGTAAATAAAGGGTCTTCCTGACTTCATTGTTGTTTCTGTAGGAAAAGCCTGCATAAAGAAAGTGCTGCTCAGTAATTGTCTGCAGGAATTAATGGAACTGCACCAGGTAGCTCACACATTGTTATGCTCAAGGCTTTTGTTATCAAACACCAAATGCATTTTGGTGTTAACCTTGGCTCTGGTTAAGAAAAACCTAAACTTAGAACTATAAATAAAACTGAATTTGTAATACTATCCTGAAAATCTAAAAGATTCTAATTTCCTGATACAAGAGTTCTATATTTTAATTCTATGACATTTAATTTAACTGCAAAAATCTAAATATGTTCATACACCCAAATGGACTAATGTGCAATTGTTCATTTGTGGTTTATGACACGAGTGGATAGAAAGCCATTATGAAGTAATAGTCAAATTCATTTTCCAGTGAGCTTCCGTCATAGTCAAAAGTGCACTTTTAACTTGAGAATTTCATGTTTGATGTAACATAAAGTGCTTTGGAAAAAGTTTGGTTCAAATGCTTGACTATGAAGTACACACAAGCACTTTGTAGAAACCAATTACATTTTTTATGAAATCCATTTTCCTATAAAGTGCTTGGACAAAGTTTGTAAAGACTTAAGATTGTGGGAACAACAAAATAGAGCCCCACCCACGTCGATATAACAGAAAAACAAAAGTATGTTTTGTGCACTTTAACTCAAGAATATTCAGTGTTCTGAACTGCATACAGATATATTTATTATTTTAACACATGATCTCTTTTATAGGAAAGTGAGGAAGAAGTTACCGATACTGAACAAGCAGAGAACTGGTTCTCCCTAACATCTGCTCAACGCATTTGTGGTTTGTAACATTCATCTTACGTAACTATTCACCGAGTATTATTTCCTTTATCCATGCCATGATTTTTTGTTTGAAGTGTTCACTGTTTTAGATGTTCTTTTCCAGTCTTTCTATGTTGATTTTGTGTCTGCCTAGGATCTAGTGTCTTGGATGCATGTGGTTAATGTGGAAAGGAGACTATGTTTTTGGTTCTTGTCTTGCTGACTTTACTTCTATTCCTGCAGATATGTTTTTGGCCCTTGACAAAGATATGAATGGAACATTAAGCAAGCAAGAGCTTCGAGAATATGCTGATGGGACTTTGACTGAAATTTTCATTGAAAGAGGTTTGTCCCGTTTCATTCACCTAGTATAATTCTATGAATTCATCAATCACTATTTTCCATCCATCCTTCAACTTATGCTATCATTTTTCTTATAAAATTTTTTTCTTAATTCTTACGAAAACATGCTTCAAATGCTATTGTCATGACTTCCCCTCATTCTGCAAAAAAGTAGTTCTCTACCTGTTAGCTAATAATTCTCTTTCAATAGTATTTGATGAGCATGTTCGTCGAAGCAAAGGTGGAGGAAACACAAGGGAGATGGACTTCGATAGTTTTCTGGACTTTGTCCTTGCCCTTGAAAACAAAGATACCCCGGAAGGGTTGACATATTTATTTCGGTGTCTTGATCTTCATGGGAGAGGTTACCTTACCACAGTGGATATTCATACTCTTTTCAGGTAAATACAATTTAATTTCTCTTAGGGGGACATTTGTCAAGCACTTCCACTTTCTTAATTAAATCTTGTCAACCAAGTTCATACTCAAATGAAGGAAGTAAAAGAAGGGGAGCATCCAAAAGCTGTGATGCTACCTGATACAATCTTCCTACATGAAATATCTGTATTTTCCTGCTTGTTGAATTGAGCAAATTCTACAAGCCTCAAAATGCTAGAAACATGAAGAACACATTATTGTTTTACATGTGTATGAAGGCACTTTCGAGTAGTTTGAGTTGTGAAAATTGCATTTTACAATGAAATAACTTTCCCCCATGATACAGAGATGTACATCAGAAATGGATTGAGGGTGGAAACTACGAGTTGTGCATCGAAGACGTTAGAGATGAGATATGGGACATGGTTAAGCCAGTGGACCCTCTTAAAATCACTTCAACCGATCTACTGAACTGCAAGCAAGGTGGCACTGTTGCGAGCATGCTAATTGATGTTCGTGGTTTTTGGGCTCATGATAACAGAGAAAACCTTCTCCAAGAAGAAGAAGAGCCAGAAGAAGAGTGAATGACTAAAAAGCCCTTTGCCTCTCTGCTAACATGGAAATCTCCTCTTTAAGTTTGGGATTTACAACATGAATCATCAAGTTGATCCGTTCGAACTTCTTTTTAAAGTAAAAGTAGACAACTGCTTTAATGTATTGTATCATGTTTGAGGTACATATACTTAATTTTAACATGCTGTTCTGATTCTGACTGTTTTTATAGTTGTCTTGACTCTTTAGATGTGAAAACAGAGCCAAAATATTGGGTGTAAATCAATGTATACGGCACAACTGCGCCTTTCTTCATGGAGAAACACCAAGATTATTATTATAAAGCCATTTCTAATCACAAAGGTGATCTAATCTCTATGCTTTTCTAACTTTCTATTAATACCATTAGATTTGCTTGGAAGTAGTAACATAAAATGTTGGTTGGATTTACTAATTTTCTTGCTATGGTTTAGGGTTTAGGATTTAGGTTTTGTTATGCTATCTTATCCTATCCTATCCTATCCTAGCAAGTTAAGTTAACTGATAATTGGCTTTGCTTCAATAGCAACCTTAAACAAGTTAGATTTAGCCGTTTAGGGCACGTAAAGAAAGTACTACTTGGTAAAATGGTTTTAGCAAAAGTTACCAAGCACTTAGTTTTCCTAGAGAAGTGGTTTTGAATATGATGAATGTGTTATTGGTCATGCCAAAAGCGCACTTTGCTAACTCAAGCATTTAGACGTCAAAATCCAAGTGAGTGTAAACTAACCTATAAAGAGGGGAATATCGATTTCAATCCATTATTGAGAAGTTGATGCATCAATATCTATTTAATGAGAAGCTGTGGCGTCAGTTTTGTTGTAGTGTAGGGGCCATGTGGCCCAATGAAAACTGTCTAATATACTTTTTTCATTTTTGGTAGAACTTTTTGACGGTGACAAGTCTCTTAACCAAAGTCCAAAAGTTCTAAAATTGTAGAGATATTTTGAGAAGTCGATTAATTAATACTTTAGTCACTATATTTTCTGAAATTGTTTATTTTGGTTTGTTTCAAGTGCTTTTACTTTCTAAATATTAATTTTTAGTTCATCGTGGTTCATTTTGACTCTTGAAGTTTAGCAAAATGAGTATAATGAAAGGACCAAATCATCACTATTCTAAAAGTACACAGACAAAGATGAATTAAAATAATCAATTAAAGATTGGTTGAAACTTCTACTTCACATCAAATGCATTATCTAGCAATGACAAAGAATCATGATACATATATAGTAAAATTTTGATATTTTGTCAATAATGGATACTCACTCAATATCTATCATTTATCTATCATTGATAGAATTTGAAACTTTGCTATATTTTGATCAATTTTGTTACATTTGATCTTTGCAATTCCTTTTTCCTTAGCTTACATTTTGACTTTCTTATACTATACATTTTGGAACAACAAATTTCTAGAAGCAATACTTCTCAAGATTAATGAACGGTTTTCTCGAAAGAATGTAAAGGAAAAGAAATTGGTGGAGTGTTTCTTTACAGTTAGCCTTTCCCCGTAGGGTCTTTTAATGGAATTTGTCAGCAGAGGCTAAAAGGGAGAAATAATTTAGGCAAACTCTTTCTTACACTTAAATTGAATTAAATACAAAAGGTTTCAACATACCCTACGCTACAACTACTAACCACATTCTAAGCCTATTGATTTGATGTGAATCAATTTGTGGAGAAATATTCCCATTACAAAATCTTATCTGCTTGTTGGTTACCTCAAAGGAAGGTGGATTTCAATAAGCTCTTATTTCTGACAACTCCACACCTACAATTTACAGATGCGTACCGTGTTTTTAACACCGATTCAGGTCGTTCGAATTGTATTGCTACATGTGGAACGGTTTCCTTGGTGTTGGTGCTCGGTTCTCCATGGATTGCAATCTTTGCTTTAGATGAAATACCTCTACCTGCGATCATATGTATAGTGACTTACAACAATGAATGTTATGTTGAAATATAAATCCGTAGAACTAAAAGATTGTGTAAGGTATCATGAAATAAGAAGATTTAAAAAATACAATAATCATAAAGATGGTAATATACTACGATATAAGAGATGTTACAATATACTAATAGCATTTCAAGAACTCTCTTCCTAAATTTTCAAAGATGAAAATTCTCACTAAAATCAATCCCTCTTGCTCCTGAACTGAAAACCTTAACGAACTCCCTTACTGTTAATGTTCTTACTAGAAGTATATTATTCGTACCCATATACCCCTAACTGATGCTATTGGAACAAAATGAAAAAGTAGGTTGAATGAGCTCCTTATAAACACCATCAGGTAACGTGGAAAAAGACACAAGAGTCTCAGCTTAGTTGCTAATACATTATGAGTTGTTAATACATTATGAGTGTATTTGAGAGTGATTTTGAAAGAACTTTTTTCATTATTCAAATCTCACTTTTAAACAAACCTTTAATCAGTTAAGTCAATTTGATTTTTGATATTATACTTTTAATCTTATGAATTAAAATTTATACACATGTGAACACGGTATTAACTATTTCAAAATCATCCAAGGAACTATGATCACAAGAATGAACCTACCTGTAGTTGGAAGGCCCTAGACCTTTCTCCAGCAAGGACTCCTCTAGTAGAATGAAGCTCCTACAGCAAAAAAGATTTATGAAAAAAATTTGAGCCTCATGGCACATAAAATCGTAGGTATACATTTATACACGACACAAGCATAGACGGTACCACGATACGAGCATAATAATACCTTCTGAGTGTCATCCAAAACTGCTTTGAGAAAAGCAACATCATGTTCAAGGCGTACATTGTCAGAGTGGACAATATTTGACAAACTATTGGCCTCTTCTTTTGCTATTTCTACTCCTGCCAGCTTATCTCTCAGCATTTCCATTTCCTTTATCATATCAGCTATTCTTTTCTCCATCTCCTGCCGGATCTTTAGAGCAGAGGATAAGTTTTTCTCCACGGCTTCTCGGCTCGCCGTTGCTGCTGCTAGTTGCCCTTCGAGAACTCCATTCTTTCTGATTAAGGCTGCCATTTTCGCTTCATAGAATTGATATATACTTGAAAAAGTGGATGATGTTACTATTTTACCACTGCTTTCGCTGAATAGATCAGTGTTATCAATGGGATGGTGGTATCCAACTCCTTCCTTGAAGGGATTTGAGCTTTCATACTCGTATGCTGAAGGCAGTGTCTCCCCATGGAATTCACCCCCAGATTGAGTCAACTTGTTCTCTGTTACCTACACCGACCAACCATGAACGTATGAAATTTGCTAAAAAAATAAACGTGAGGTTTCAGATCACTTTTATTTTTTTACTAATTAAACAGACAATGTGAGATAAATAAGGAAATACAATGTGAGATAAATACAATGTGAGGTTTCAGATCATTTTTACTGAGAGAGATTATATAATGTTGTTCCATTGTGATATAAGAGATGTGAGATCATGATCACAAAGAAAAAAGAAAAAAAAAGACATGAATTCACGGCATGAAAGAGATGTATGCAAAAGATGATAAAAGAAACGAGTAAAATCTGATTATCTTCAAATATATGATGGTTCTACTCATTAAATTTGGGCCAAAAGTAAGCTTTGATGGTGAATGTCGACATAATAGTTTTCTCATTCTTTAACGGATGGCCAATAAGAGGAACCAACATGATAGTTGAAGACGGACAGGAACGTTATCAAACAATGAAGGTTATGGATTAAAAAGGAAAGTAACATAAAAGTGCCAAGGCCAATAAATACAGAGATACACACAATTGAACTCACTAGGTAACTTG
The DNA here is from genome assembly GCA_025688845.1 of Cucumis hystrix. NCBI lineage: Eukaryota > Viridiplantae > Streptophyta > Magnoliopsida > Cucurbitales > Cucurbitaceae > Cucumis > Cucumis hystrix. The sequence continues at coordinate 4,590,845 of CM046888.1, read as the reverse complement.
CATAATAGAGAGTGATAAAATTATAACCAACTTGAAATTACCTGAGAAGTGGAGGAATCATCTTCTGCAGTCTTGGTTATCTTAGTAGTTTTGTCAAAGGATTCATCATTATGAAATTGCTTGCGGAGTGAAATATTTCCAGGAATAGGATTTGGATCGACAAGCGAGGTCTCTGAAATGGATTTTCTTCCAGAACCATGTTCAATAGCAGATGCTAGATTTTGTCTAGCAGTTGAGTCAACTAAAAGTGTAAGGAAGAATCACTAAGTTTCCATGCAAAAGTCGAAAGAAAAATGCTTGAATTGAACTAAAAGTTTTTGGGATTTTACTGGGATTGGATCGGTGCCTCAAAGATGGCTCCTTCTTTTCCATGGTCAATACTTCAACCTGAGGCAACCATAAAGGGAGAGAATTATAAGAAAAAAATTTAACACTTCAGTGACTAAAGAAAAATAATTAATATAATATTTAATGTCACCTGATTTGATGGCTCCTTTTTGGATCCCCCAAATGCAAGAAGAAAATCCTTCTCCTTGTGCTGCACGAGCACTAAGCTGAAACCCTAAGAACATATCTATCTTAAGTTTCCATTCAACATAGTTGGACAAAGGAATAGTAAGGCTTCAAATGATTTTACCTGAAAACAAAAAATTTTAGAATAAAAATCTAAATTTACTATAGCTGGTATATGATCAAAACAATTATACATTTAGGGGTGTTTAACTTGTCTACTTCGTAAGTTGGCATTAAATAATTCATCGTAAATTTATCAACCATCTTCTTTTTTTTCAATTTTGCATGTATAATGAGGAGCTTCATCTAAAACTCTACACTCTGAACAAAAACTTTCTAGCCCTACATGTTATGTTCTAACTTCGTATTAACTCGTCCCTGAAAAAAAAAAGACTTCATATTAACTCAACTCAGGGCCCAGACATCACCCCAAGGTGTAAGACCCTCTTGGAGACTGACTATGCTACTGGCAAATAAATGTCCAAAAAAAAACAGTTTGCTGCAAAGCCAGACTTTTAAATTTTAATCACCGATTATGAGAGGGATTTAGCCTTAATCTGCCTTCCAGTCGTGTGTAACAGTCGTTTTGCCTTAGCCTTACTAAGAAGATGGTAGCTTTCCCACTAAGAAGAAGGGATTTAGCCTTAAGAATATTTTGCGGGGTCCAAAACATAAAATCCTGAACACGCACTAAGCAGCTATCACTGAGTTCACCGCAAGAATTGATTAAAACAATAATAAAGCTCCATCACTAAGAAGATGGTAGCTTTCCCTTCAAGAGAGAATATCTGACAATTAAATAGCAAATCGCCAACATATAGCAACATATTCAAAATCTTCCCCACTCACCTTATTGGTGGTGACAGAAGATGGAGGTGATGTGAGAGCGACGGACCACTCAAGTTTCAGTATGTCAAAGATCAAAGTATCCGCATGTCCTGGGAGCAGAAGGAAAAAAACGAGAGAGAAATCAGATCGTGGTAAAAAAAGATACATCATGTATCTGATGTGGAATTCGCATTATACGGAGATAAAACCAACATTAAAAAATAATTCTAAAAAAAGGTACTTTCAACCTAATGGATGTACCAAGGATTTGAAGATATTAATCATTTTTTATAGGAAGATTCAATATATTAACCAAAACGGAAACTCGAAACGCATTATCATCAGTGGTTGCTAGAATTGGATAATTTAAGGGGGTTCTAGTGGCTAGTATCGCTATCTTATTCCCGAGATTGGCTTAAGATCTATTAAATCATACGTGTGGCTGAGCATCAAAACCAGGTATGAGCGAGTATAAAGATAGTAATATTGTAATTCCATTAAACAAGATTGCATGTATTTCTCAAATACAGCACAACGACAACAACAATAGTAATAATAAAATAAGCAAAGAAGTTCAAGCACTTGTTTCTTAGACCATGAACATACTCTTTTTTCTGCTTCCACCCCCTGCTATGCACCATTTAGTTCCACAGAGAACGCCACAGCAACCAGCTCTAGGTGATGGGTGAAAACCCCGTACCTTTATTCTTGACCACACCATCTGGCAAAGGTTAAAAAATAGTTCTACATATAATCAGGATTATATTCCGTTGACATTCTGGATTACAGACAGGGTTAATTTTGTAAGGAACCACTTCACATACTGTTTCAAAGTCGAGCGAATATAAATCGTTCAGGGTTCGGGATTTTGATGTCCCTCCAAATATAAGTAGAGTTTTATCATCATAAAGTGCTGCCAAATGGTTGGATCTTGCAGATGGTCCTGTTCCTCTGACATAAATAAGGAAATATAAGGGGGGAGGAGAAAAGATCTAATAGTGTAAAAGAGAATGGAAAATTAAAGTTTCTCTTAACATAACATAACACTAATTATGCAAAAGTTCATGAAAAAGTACTACTAAGAATTCGACCAACGCCAAGATTACTCACGTGCAATGTAGAGGGAGCCAAGTAAAAGATTTAAGGTCAAACATGTGAAGGTCGTTGAGTTTTCTCCTCCTACTATCTTCACCTCCAAAAAGGATTAAAACAGAGCTAGCTCTAACTACAGTGTGACCACTTCTAGCAACCTGCAATGATTAACTTCGTAAGAGATTTGTGTAACAAAGAATTCCACTAACATTTAAATTGCGACAAGGTAGATAAGATATAAAACAGTACAGGTATATCTCCCTTTGCTTCCATCAGCGACCAACATTCTGTCTCTGTGTCAAATGCCCACACTGCAAGCACCACAAAGATTAGCTTGCAAAATAAAGGAGAACAGTATCAATACTAAAAGTAGAATATTGACCTGCCACTCTCTCATTTCCTGGCTCTGTCTTACCCCCAACCAAGAGAGCTTTCTTCCCCCAAGAAACCTTCGAAACAAGGAAGAAATATATTTTAGAGATGCAAGTCGAACAAAAGTAGACATAAGGAGTGCGTGACCAACTGTACTGAGTGAACGGACGATAACATTGTGCATTAGAACTCGTCTCCACGGAGGATATTCTAATTGACAACTATTATCCTACTCTAATTTGGTTGTTTTTTTTTATTTTAAGAAATCGCACTCACAACGAAAGAAATAAAAGAAATACAAGGCACACAAAAAACGAGTTCCCACAACAAATGAGGGATCAACCCTAGCTCTAGAAGAGAACTATCTAAGAACAAAACCAAGCCCATAATTACAAAAGGACCTAGTCATCGACTACCGCAAGTAGGAGTTAAAACCTAATTACCTTTCACTTCCTCTCTCAATCTCTCCATTTCTCTGAAAGTTCTATTATTCCTCTCAATCCAAATTCCTCACAAAGGAACATGTTTTTTTTCTTTTATTCTTTTAATGAGAAGTACAATGGAAGCGTATTTAAGTCGACAAGTCTCTATAGGAACTGGTAAACATGATTCAATAAAACTGAACACTGCCTAAAACTATAAGTAAGTTGCTCATTAAAACAAATCTCTATCATCCTTTTAGTCTATCAATTACACCCTTTGATTTATATTCTTACTTAAAGAAGTCACTGAATCTCAACTCAACAACCTATCCTGATCGCATAATTAGTTCCATGGACGCATATCATTCCAACAATACTCGCTAGCTATTGTTATTTGCAACTTACCAGGCTGTGACCCTTGCATGCAGGGATCTTCAATGGAAGTGAGCTAGGTGACAGGTAAAGCTTTGATGAGGCTCTGGTCCAAGTAAATTTATCAAAATTAAGAACCTGCATAAAAACTGAAATAATCACCATCCACACAGGCAAAGCAATCACTTGAGTGACTCACATTTATTAATTCTGTAACAAGTTGGTGCAAAGGAAAATGAACCTTTCAAAGCAGAAAAAAGATTGCCTACCTGAACATCATCTAATAATCCACTCCCAGATTCACCACCAACAACAATCATCTTATTTCCAATCACAGTTGCGGCATGCTGTCAAAAGAAAAGAGTAACAACTCACCTTCTTAACATTAGAAGAACCACACATGTAGGTCTAAACTCTAAACCCGTGTAAGATTATCATTTTTTTTAGTGGAGAACAGTGCAAGATTATCATTAATGGCAATAGGAAGTGGAACCAAACAATATACATTGAAACGAGGAGCTGGCTTTTCCCCTGCAATTGATAAGACCATCCAATTCTCAGACTGTCCCGAAGCACCATTATTACTAATATCTGGAACGTCAGAAGCTCGTTGCCCCTCATCATGCTCTTCAGAATGCCTACTAGCCGGCGCAGCACATTCACTCTGCCAGGAAAAAGAACATAAGAAACGAGCCATTCTACTTCAAACAAAAATCTAAAGCATCTAAAAAAAAGAATTGTTACATTAGAACCGCTCCCTCGCTTGGGGTTTCGAATAGGACTCCTAGTTCCCTGAGCAGGATCCGAAAGCTGGACTTTCAATCTACAGTAGCGAAATACAAATTCTCAATCAAAAAATGTAAAATGTAGCCTCACTAAGTCCCATTTCCTTGCAGTTAGCAAGATAAAGAAGCTAAAACTGAAAATAAAACAAAGCAACAAACTAATTTTACTTAGATACACCGTCAAAACTCCTAGAATAATAACTTGTTAAATCAAATAAATCTACATAAGCTTCAAATATCGCATAACACATAAAACTGGCACAATCACTCACCTCCCAAGCTTCATTCGCCGTCGAAACCCAAACATTTTCACAGACTTAAAACTTCTTGACCACCACCTCCAGAAACTTCCTCACTCCAAAACCCTAAACACTTTCGAGAGAGAGAGAGAAAAAACTACATTACCATCGAAAGAAGGTACACAACCAGGAACCAAACAACAAAAACCCTGGGAGGCCAGAAGAAGTAGCGGAATGCAAGCAAACGAAGCAGGGAAGAAAAGTATTGAACACGCAATAGAGAGATGAAAGGGATAGCGATAGAAAAGAAAGAAATGAATCAAAAAGACATTGGATCCTGCGACAAAAAGGGAACAAACTCCGAGGAGGATCAGCTATACTTTTTGGTTGGTTCTTTCGTCCATTGAAGAAGAAAGACAAGGGAAGAAAGGGACCTTAAAGGAAGCGCAGATTAGAAAGGAGTATTGTCAGGTAGTAATGGGGGGGAAGAGGGAGAGAAGGGAGAATGCTAGAATACGCGCATGTGAAGTGAAATGAAGCTACAGGTGAAAAAAAAGAAGAAGAAGACAAGACGGAGGAAAATATAGAGAATAAGAAATGACCGTTGATTTTGGAGGGAGAACCACGGGAGAGGCTTATCTGCTCCACACACAAACATGGGTGGCCCCTACTTCATTTAATTCCCCCTCCCTTTTTTTTATAAATACAAATATATTGTTTCTCTTTTTCTTTTTTTGGTCCCCTATTTCTTTTTTCCCCTCTAATCCTTTTTTTTTTGCATCTCTCTTCTGTGAATTATCACTTATGTCTATTTATATATATACAAAATCACACCCATAATAGCTAACTTTGAACACATTTATATATGGATTTTTTTATGAAATATATTTGTAAATTGTTTTTTAATATGTTTTACGATTATACTACATTTTAATCCTTTAGTAATAACCAAACAAGTTATAATAATTATGTTTATACACACATACTTTGTTATTTGCAAAAATGACAAAAAATAAAGTCTAACTCACGCATATAAAAGCATGAATTTGATTGTTTTTGCTAGATTTGTAAAATCATAGATCTTAAAGACATTTTTGCAAAATACATAAACCAATTTATCGCCCGATATAATTTATATTTTTATTTTATGTTTTTTAAATATTATATAAATAAAATAATGCTGGGCGTCTAAACTCTAAATCTATACTAAGATAAAACAAAAGCAAAAGCAGAAGCAAAAGAAAACGGAATACTTTCAATGTTTTTGACACAACTCCAAAGCAAAGTGATCAACCAGAAAGGCTTCTCTTTTTGGAAATTGATTGGGATTTTTGCAGCCACCTCTGTGTTTAAGGAAATTTCAAAAGATTTTAGTGAACTTTATGACATTATATTTATAGTATACTTTCAACTCCTTGTACTAACCACACTTGGGGTTCATTCAATGTCAATTTTTACTAAATTATGATGGTATATATTGCCGTTTATAAAATTATCAAATCTCTAATTAGCCTATCCATTTATCTATGCAATAAATATCACTAAATTTTCATACGTTTTTCTACGATAAAGATTGAATCAATACAAATAAGTAAATTGTTACGTCTTAAAATAAACTAAATTGTTATAAAGTTAAAAGGTAAGAGAGTAAATGAAGTTTGATTAGATTATACAAACATAACTTTAATGATTAGATTGCTGCTTTGTAAAAATGTTTGGGAATTTACAGCCACAATAAAACTAAAGATAGGTCAGAGTACAGAGGGAAACAGAGGGAGCAAATAAGAAGAAGTATGGGGACCAGAAAGAAAAAAGAAATGATAATTTAAAGGTACTTTTTAGTTATTATGAACAAAAATGGGGACGAGATTGTCAGAGATGTTGGAAAATGGAGCAGATGGAAAAGAAAGAAAGAAGAAAGGGAATCGGGATTCTGCCCAATATGGATTCTCACGTGCCGAACATGGGCTTTCATGGGCCCTCCGGATTCTTGGGGTCCAACAAATGGTTGGGCTGGGCCCATTTAAAGTCAAAATCAATCATTTAAAAAGGCATTGTTGTTCGTTGGTTGGTTATTAATTTAATTATCCATAATCAATTAATCATAGCAAAGATCCAAACGGATGAATGAATGAATAATAGAAGGCAATTAATTGAATTTCATCGCTAATATCTTCACTACTTATCCATTTAGGTTATTGAAGGAGGGTATTACAGTAATTTACCCAACATTTGAAAACTAATGGTGATGGTATTACGTTTTATGCTAGTTGAACTTTGCATCGAGATTGGTACTGTCAAGTACTCTTGCAGTTTACAAAATCATTAGAAGTAACTTTCGTTATGTCAAAATGTATGCAATTTGTAAAAGAACCAAAATTGGCAAAATCAAATGACATATATCATGTTAGCAATCAACATGTTTGTGTGGTTCCAATCCCACATTCTTATTGTAAAAAAAATGTCAGAAAGTATATAAGTTTTTGGGATTGTTATCACCACCCTAGTCAATTGTGTTAGTCTTTAATTGTATATGTTGATTGTATAAAAAAAGTAGAGATTATTAAAAGAGTAATAATAACACTCATATAAACTAATGTCACTTTGAATATCGAATTTATTTATATTTTAATATTTTATATATATTTAGCTACTTCTATAAAAAAATTTCCTTTCTCACGTTTACTTTTGATACTTTGTCGACCTATATACAACTTTGTAAAGTTAATGATTTTTATTTTCTACCCGACGACAATTGCAAAGATGTGAGATCAAACCTCTCACTATTAGGATAGATGATCGTGCCAATTATAGTTAATCTAAGTCAACTTTAGCCTATCTCTTACCCTCTTAATTATTGAATTAAAAAATTTTTGAAGAAAAATCAGTTATGATCAAAATTTGTCAGGTTATTTCAATTTTTATCCTAAACTTGTAATGTCATCAAACTACGCCTCAAACTTAGATAAATGTTATAATTTAATTTTAAGTTTTAAACATGGTCTCAATTTTGACATAGTAAGTTCCCACTTTAAACATTATCATTGCGAAAAGTTTTATCCTTTGAGTTGAATGAACTATGCATAGAATATAAAGTTAATGAAAATTTAGGTAAAAACAACTTTGAGAGCTAAATTGTTTGTTGAAATTTAAAAATGTTTAAAAAGTTAATCATAGTTAGTATATAGTTTAACCTCGTTAAATTATAAATTGTAGGACTATATCAAATCCATACAATAATAGAAATTATAACAACATAGAGAGGCTACTAACCTTTTTCACTTTTATTTAACTTGGTCACATCATAATAAATTTCATTTAGAATTTAATTTTCTCATGTTCATCTTTGAAAATAAAATGTTTTGGAATGATCGTTTACTTATTAAGCAAAAGATCGACAAAGATATAGTTAAACAGTTAAGATATATGTTTTTTTAAATCAAAGGCTCAATCGTGTGTGTGTGTATATATAATATTTATTTATTTCTACTTGTATATTTGTTTTTTATTTTCTTTTTGTTTGTTTATAATTTATCTCTATTTTTAAAAATGTTTAATTGATTTTTAACTATAACACAAGACAAAAGAATATCAACTCAAATAAAATAAAAATATAGGACAAAAATACAAGCAACTATTGCGTAATGAATTGCACAAGTTAAGATTTCGTCTAGAAACTTATATACGTTCAAATATTTGGATGTAGGGTAGGATTGTTTCATTAAATCCAAACGAGAATCACGGCCACTTACCTAAATACTTAATTGTAATCAATTTTGAAACCAATGTATATAATTATTTTAAATTTGTGTAAGTTTAGTTATTAATTAGAATGATTTAATTTAAAAGATAATAATTATAAGAAACGAAAATCTCAAATTAGGAGTGACCTCACCTAGAGGTGGGAGAAAATAAAGGTTCTAATGTACACAAAAAGAAAAAAGGTTCAATGCCCAAATTGCATGCTTTAAGACGATGGATTGTAAAATATGCCCTCAACTTGATAACAAAATAAAGTAAGAAGCCTAATGTTTATTCCACAAAAGAGACTACCATATGACATTAAACTCAAGTACTACAAAAAGGGATAGTCCGAGTTACATACACTACATATAAGTTAGTGCTTCGTATAATAGTTCAATGAGATTCACTTTACTTGATGGAGAAGGAAGCTCGAACCCATGAAGCACCAGCTCTTATCTAAGCATATGAACTATCACAACGGTCAGTTTATTCGATATATATATAGGGTGAACTTCAAACCCATAAAGCACCAGCTTTTCTAAGCATGGGAATCAGAGATCGATTAAGGTGAAGACTCATGACTTCATTAGCACCACCAACTAATTCACCACCAATGAAGACAGCTGGAACTGTAGGGTTGAATCCGAGCCTAGACAGAGCTTGCTCGACTTCTCTACCTCTCGAGATCTGATCTAGCTCGTGCACTGCTGGATTAACTCCAAAGCCACTCAACAACCTCATGACAGTGTGACTCATGCAACATGTACTTTTGCTAAAGATCACTACTGGTCTCTCTGAAATCAACCTTGTGACTCTATCCATTGGTAAGAAAACGAACGTATAGCTTAAATTAAAGAAATAATTTTTTTTGAACTAAATCAAAGTATGTAATGTAGAAGCAAACTAGAACCGATAACTCAAGGTCGAGAATGAAAGCTATTTATAGGAAACTTTGGAGGAAGAGAAATAGGAGAGGAAAGGTTAAAGAATGAATTGGCTCTTGGGAAAGAAGAAAATGATTGAAAAGGAAATCAAATAAGAATGTTCCATTAGATGATAGATTTTAATTGATTTCACAATCATGCTTTGAGATAATGATATCAAATTCAACTTTTTGAGTTTTTTTCTTCTCAAATATTTTAGATTTTAGGTCGGTCATTGAAATCAAACTTATAACCACTTATTTTACGTATAATCTTTTAATTACTTTACTCGCTATTTTTCAAAAATCAAACTAAAATTTGAAAACAAAATTGAAAATTTTGTTTTTATTTTTAAAATTTAAGTAAGAAAACAATTTTTATATTTAAGTAAGGTCCAAATAATTTAAGAATTCAACACAAAATCTATTTAATTTTTAAAAATAGGATGAAAGAAAAGAAAAAAACAAAAATGGTAATGCAAGTTATTCTCCACATTTTTAGATTTAAATGGAAGGAGAAAGTATGGAAGGAGAAATATGTAATTTGCATATCTAAAATTCTTTAGATGCACAGTGACGACATGTTGGATTGGGATTTGGGAAGATATAAAGTAAAACGACAACGTCGGAATCTTTGAAATTGCAATGCGGAAAATAGAGACTTGTCCTTCGTACGGCACCACACATCATCATCGCTTAAAATTTTATCCACTCTTTATTAAATTAAGTTTACAACACTTCATAATATCATAATAATAATAATAATAATAATATATATATATATATATATTCATTTTAATCTCTAAGTTTTTTTAAATGCTCTAATTATTTTTAGAATTCAGGTTAAAATTTTATGTAAAACCTTTGTAATTTTAGATTTTGTTCGATTTTATCCAAATGGGATCATATTTTCAAATGTTTAATTTAAAAAATAAGTTATTTTAAAAAAAATTAAGAGATTTAGAATTTATTAAAAAAATCCATGTACCTTTGTTTTGATTGTTTTTTTACTTTGAAAATAAACATTTCGATCGTTAATTTTAATTATTTCACCCCAATATTTTTTGAGATTATATGTACGATTTTGTGAAAGTATGAATCAATTTAATCTTTTTAAAAAAATATATAAATCAAAATCGACCCTTTAAAAGTACAAGAATGAAAATGAACTAAATTTTAAAATATATGAACAAAATTGAATATTTTTAAATTATAATAATAATAATAAAAAAAAAGACAACTTACAAACAATTGCAACATTTTGTAGTGTATTAAACTATCCACGTCCTATAACAATAATGATATTATTATTGTTATAAATTATTTGAAGGTTTTAACAACGACAACAATAAAATATCTTTACTTCCTAACAAAAATCTACGGCACACAATTTAGTCATAATAAAGTATAAATATTTTATCAACTCTATTATTTTTTACTATTTTTCTTATCTCAAATAACAACATTTTTAAAAAATATAACAAAAATATCACAATCTATCAATAATAAATTTCTACATAAATTTATTTATACAGATAGACATAAATAGTAACGTAATTCAACTCATCTATGATATATTTAACTATATTTTATAAATATTTCAATGTATGATAATAATAAAAATGATTTATGGATTGAGATGAGGAAGTTTAGTATAAATGAGTATTGAGAGTATGGAATTGGAAAATGTTGGTGGGGGGGTGGTGGATTCGATATGCTGTTTGAGGTCCCCAAACCTTATCCATACTTTTTCAATAAAACGTCACAATACGATCCCATTCTAACGCCCCATCTCACCACATAATTTTTCATTCCCTTCCTTCTTTTTTTACCCCTAACCTACAATTCTTCTCCACACTACTTCACCATACTTTAATACATATAAACTTACTAAGAACTTATTAACTGTAATTTAAAACTTTCATTTTTCTAATTTTATTGACCTTTGAAGTTTGATCTTTCATTTGTTGTATATTTTATTATATATATATATATGTTCTTTATATAGCTTGCGGTGTTGAACTAATAAAATAATTGTCCTTATTTTCATGCGTGGTATGAACCACAAAATTAAGAATATTAAAACTATAATTCACACTACTTTAGCTATTTGAATAATGTGTGCTGTTAATTAAATGTTCTTTTTTAGTTGAATTAATTATAAGTTATAGAGATGGGTTGATAGACAATGTCTTGTATCTATTAACCTAAGTTTAGATGGGTAGCTATTGTTATTTTTTAAATCTTTGTGAGATAGAATATATGAATATTGGTCTTATATATTTTCGTCAACCACCCGTCACCATAATTTAACGATAGTGCAGTGTTCAATAGCATTAAAGAATTAAAATGTGTTGCAAACTTCACAGTGTGTGTAAGATGGGGAAATTAATACATATATGTACTACTACAAATTAGTATTACAAAATATGTATATCTACTAGCTAAATCTATTATTGTTTGAATAATTGATGATATATAGCATGAATAATATAGTACTCTCATTCAATAACAATTACATATATAGGAAAACCCATTTATGAAGCAAACTATACTCATTTAGTTTAGATATTTTTTTCATATTAAAAGTTTTATTGTATGCAAAAGCTAACTCATTACATTTTATGTTTACGTTAGATTTATAAATGTTTTTTTTTATCCTTTCATTCCAAATGATAGAGCATTACTTTCTATTAATGGATTAAATTAAATTAGATAAGGTGGTTTGCTTAATTTTTATTTGGTCTCTTAAATTTTACAAAATATTTACTAGATCTATATCATTTAAATTTGCGTATTTGTTAGGTTTCTAAATTTTATAAATGTATATATCTACCATAAATCTCAATCTTTCATATTATTTTGTTTAGTAAATTCTAATGTTTTTTTTTAAATTCATGAATTTTCTTATAAATACATAACTAGAAAAATTGATAGGTAGATACAAAATAAAATTTTAAAAATAAATTTAGACACTTATTTAAAACTTTGAAATTTGGATTGTTACTTAATTACCTATTTTACTCAAAATAGGTTGACCCTTCTTCACACCACAGCTGATATATACCCTTTGCGATGAAACAGACACAAAGGATGAGAATATAATACCAAAAACAAGTACACGATAAGTAATATGATCAATTAATTCTTGATATGGAAAATGAACTTTCAAGCTAGTTGTGTGTAGAAATTTCTTATATATGTGTGTGTGTGTGTGTGTGTGTGTGTATAAGAAATGAATAAAAAAAAAGTAAGAAATATACAAAGTGGGTATAAAAGAAAGAAAGGTGGAAGTATATTTTTTAGGGCATGAAAAAGATTTTTAAAAAAGCTGTACCTATAAAAGATTCTGACCTTCCATAGGTATGGAAAAATGAAAAGAAAAAAACCTTAGGGCATATATATATATGCATACATATATATGCATGCACATTGCTTTTCAACTATATATGTGGATGGATGACTCATACATAAATGTCCCTGTCCTACACCCAAAGGCCATATCTCTAATTCACATGATATGTTACCCAATGGGGTTGGTGAAGGGCTTATTTTGCTTACCAAACTTGAGTTGTTGGTCCTCTCTTTAGGATGTATGTATGCATATTATCACACATATATGACTGTCATTGTCGTAACTTTTGAGTATGTAATGATCATCTACGAACTTAAGCATAAACACGCAGTTGAAATGTCACTCTTGATCATGGTAAGGTCAAAGAGTTAGAATTCTCCAACCGCATGCACGTATAGTATTGAACTATTAACTAATTGTATCATCAAAATATTCAACACATCTTGGATAACGTGTGTATATATTTTGTATATCATTGCATATAATTTCTCATGTTGGACACAATTAGTGACCTATAAGAATGTTGGATATATCTTCCTATTCTCTCTTTGATTAGAATAAAATAGTTTTATATGTATATAAAAAATCAAAATTTTAAAAGATTCTAAAGCAAAATATAATTTTAGTTTACAAAGTTTTTAAAAGATATGTCTTAGTTAAATATGTAATTGTAAATTTAGTTTGTATGGTAATTTGAAGAAAGTTATAATTTGGTGAGCATAATTTTATAATTTGAAAACTTCTATCAAATTATAAAACGGATCAAATTATAATTTGTTTTCAATTGAGATGAAATTTGTAATTTAATTCTAATAATTAACAATATTCTTATTCTTCTTCTTCTTATTATAAATATGAGGATGGGCTAAAGGATAAGGACCCCTATAGATATATGTAGATAAAGTGAGATTGATTTGTCATTTTATTTAGTTTGTGGGGATAAGATGCAAATAATCACAATCCAATTCTATAAGCACATTAAGAGCGAGTGGGCACAATAGTTGGGGTATAGTGTGGTGCTAATCAAAATTCCCAAATGAAGAAAAAACAATGTAATCTTTTTTCTTCCTAATATCTAATCATCCTTATTAACGGTTTATATAATTAATTTATGTGTATTTTTTATTAGTTAATATTTTAAGTAAAATTAGTTAAATAACAACAACAATAAGATATTTTTTTAATATAAAAATATATATCTATCCATAAACATTTATAAACTATTTATAGATGATGAAATTTTGTTATATTTTATAAATATTTTCAACATTTGTGATATTTAAATACAATAATTATTTCTAATAAAATGAAGGAGATGTTGTTGTGTTTAACACAACAACTCTTTGACATTCCCTTAGAATGAAATTAGTGCATGGAGTATAAAAAAAGAAAGAAAGTATATGATAATAATCTTAAATGTTCCGTAGAATGAAAACTTTGTTTCTCCATATTTTCTCCTATGACCCATCGCTATTTTCACGTGTTTCTGTTCTACTTTTTCCACGTTATTATTATTTTTTAATTCATCTAATTATTCTCTTTTTATTTCTATATATAAAAAAGAAAAAATCCTATTTTCTTTTTTCACTCTAATTATTTGTTTTATTAATTAATTGGATCATCCACCGGGTGCGTTACACTATTATTCCACGTGGATATTGCCACCATTTGACACTTTTCAGATGCATTTTGTTCGTCCAATTCGTAACACAATCTAAAAAAGAGATTTGATAAGTTCATTACTAAAAGGGAAAGCACATTCGTTATTATTGAGTTGATCGATGGTGACAGTTGAGAACGCAGTGTGTTGCATCTTATTCGAGGGAGTTAGTGTTAAACTTGATTACTGTGTTTTTTGAAGAAATAAATAAGACATATCATATATTAAGACATGAAGATAATTTAATTAGTTAAAAACATTGTTATATTTACCTTTTTAGAGGTTTAATTTGAGTTTCTTACACACCTTTATTAAATTTTAAAAATACTACGTTGTGAAATTGAATTTGACCTATACTACCTTTTTAAAGTAATTAAGATTGTATTAAGTATACAGAAATCTCAATGATATAAAGGTTTAGGGAATAATAATTTATGATATAGTTTTAGAATAGATTGTGTGATGAACTCTACAAATCGAATTTGGCATTTTGGTATCTTTTTTCATTGTCTAGTGTTGGCAGTCTACTTGCCCAATGATTTAAAGTTGTTGGATTATATATTTACGTTAAAAATAAATAAATCTCACCCTTGAAACTATATAATTAGTATGTTTTTTTATAAAATTTTATCTATAAACTTTTAATTCAATTTAATTGTTGTACAATGAGACACAAGATCGAGGAACACAAATATCAAGAAAATATAATGTAATATAAATAAAATTAAAAAGTTTATGTAATTCTCCACTATTTTCAATTATTTTGAAGTCTCAACTCGTTTGTGTTTTACACAATCCATCAAATATCACTATTTATAAGTAATTTAACAAATATGAGGTGAATTACATTGTCACTGATAGTTGATATCTTCAAGACACATGACAAAGGAGATAGATGTAGAGTGGAGGGGAGTGATTCATATAGCAATGGACAAGGTATAATGGAATATCTAATTTAATAATATTTATAATATTGAAAACATTGTTATATCAATTTTCTTTCTATTTAATTAATTTTTGCCCGTTCACCACTAATTAATTAAAGAGAAAAAAAAGTCATTAATTACAATTTAGTAATATTTATTTTAATTGAGTAAACGTTTTTTAAAAAAAAGCATATAGAGAAGGCCTTCTTGAAGTTTAAGATAATTTTACAATATTTATTTTAGGAATATATATTCCTAAAATGTTAACGTGCGTGAAATTTGACTAGCTGGTATTAGCATGCACTCAATTTTTAGAGGTTAGAGAGGTTTTATTTTCTACCATTGTAATTATTGTAAAAACAAGTTAATTTACTTTGACGCAGGTATTAGTTTATTACATGAATTCACTCTACTTTGAGTCTTCATCTCTCTCAACAAAATATGATTGGTTTGGTTTTTCTAAAGAATTGTCGAGAGATTTTTAGAATATCTCACATTGAAAAAACCAAGGGACTCACACACGTTTTTTTTTATAAGATAGATGAGTTATTTCTCTCATTGCTAATTATTGGTATTGAGATGAAATCCTACAATAGCAAATATGGTATGTAAGCGTCCATTAAGTCCAAACGAATATTTGGTCCAAGATTGGTGAACACTCAAAGAGATACCATCTTGAGAAGACGTGTTCACATGTTGAGAATCCCAACATTGAAAATCTAAAGAAATTCACACTTCTTATTTAGATAAGATGAGTTCTATATAACAAAATTGCTTCAACGTAACTCATCGATTCTCATATATTTAATTAAGCGGCTCATCCCACCAAAATCGGTCGCTATTCGCCTATTCCTCAATCTCTTCGTCATGCTCAATTTAGTTTAGGGAAATTTTTGAAATTAAAGAAAATTCATTAACCTTATTTTATCTTTAATAATAAAATTTAATTATTATTGCTATATATATTTTCAATAATCATAAAAGTGGTGACACATGGATCTTATTTTGTTTTATGGACCTTATGGGCGCATGCATGCATGGATGGTAAACTAATTAACTTTTTCTTTAATCCTCCTTTATTTGGAATAATCACTGTTCATTCATCATCTTCAACTTTTCTTCTACTACTTTATTTCATCATATTTCTCTCATAATACAAAAGGAATAAAATATTATACATAAATCTTTTTAAGAAACACACAAAATCTTTGCAATTGAAGAATATTACTAAAACACAGACGACATACGCCTCTCTTTGTGGAGAATCATTTTCATATGGAAGAAGAAGAAGCTTATGGGAAATATATATAATAATTAACAATGGGAGATTTCCTTCAATTTTTCTCAGCATCTGCGGCGACATTCCTATCCCACTGATCTCTTTAAAATTTCTCCTTTTTTTAGCCATATAGTTGACATTCTTAATTCCAACATTATCTTCTTCGATATCGTCTTCGTCGTCTTTCTCGTTGCTTTCGTTTCTTTCTCCTTTTCTCTTTTCCTGTTCATCATCGAGACAGAGTGAAGAAGGAAAGGAAAGATAGGTATCTTGCCATAATGACAAAATATGGTCACATGAAAAACTAGGGCTTTACCACTTTTCTACCTTGAAAAATATAATTATATTTACATGGGTAATTATTTATATATTTAGATTCCTTTGATTGGTTTCTTTTCTTTTTTTAAAAAATAGCATTCAACATTTTGAATAATTAAGGTCTAATTTGGGATTGAGTTAATTATTTAAAGTTATTGGTGTTTGGTAAATCTCATTATTTAAATTCACATCTCACATTATTCTTACCTCTAAAATCTTATTCTTTTGAATTCAACTCCATTAACATAAATCAATCTAGATTTAGGGTTCGCCTTATAAAGGGAATGAACGAATTCTTTTAAAACAAAAACTAGAGTGTTTCGAAAATAATTTGACTTAGTAGTGTGACTCACGTTAATCGAATATATATTTTAGAATAAACAAATTTATTTTCAATTTAAATAATTTTAAAAAGTTGAAAAATTATTGTAAAGAACAAATTGCTGTAAATATTGATAAAATATAACAAAATTTCATATCATATCTATTATTAGTATTGATAGACTTCTATCAATACGTCTTATCTATATATACAATGATAAATGTTGATAAAAGTCAATATATATCTCATTGATATAATTTGGAATTTTATTATATTTTTGTTTATTATGCTATATTTGAAAAGATAGGTGACTTTAAAGTTTTAAACTAATTATTCTATTGTAATTTTGATATTAATAAATTAATGATATATACTAAACATTAACATAAAATAATATCTCTACTTTGATCCAAAACATATCACAAGAATCATAATATGCTTTTTGATGACACAAACTTATGAAAGACGTACAAATATAATGGATTGGTTAAAAGTCTATTTTAGAAGAATTTTGTCATATGTGAAAAAATAAGAACTTGATATTATTCATGCTGCTACCTTTTCTTATAAATTTTATATAGTATATTATTTTCCTCCAAATATTATCGTTTAATTAATAAAATAAAATAAAATCTTAATATTAACTTTTGTGTGTAGAGTGAATAATGTACGGATTATTAGACATAAAATTGAAGTTTAAATATTATTTTTTAGACTTGATAAAGTTTAAAAATATATACTTCGAACACAAATTTGATATAATTAAAATTTTATCAACTAAAATTATTTACTTATTCAACGTTTTTTAAAATTAAAAAACATTTTTTAAGTTTGAAATACCATTTCATATATAATAATATATATTAATTGATTTTTTTAAAAAAAATAAATGTGCATGTCAAAAACTTGTTAAACGCCTCAAATTATTAAATTATTGAGAAATTTGTATGAATAGCAAAAGAAAAAAAAAAGTTTTTAAATATAGCTAAAAAAAATTAAAATGAACTATAAAGAATTTGATAAATTATACTATTTTTTTAAAAAAAAAAATTCAATTTTTTTGCTAGATTTAATTAATTTCTATACACCATATCGAAGTTTTAAATAGTTATTAGTCTTTTAATAAAACTTGAATCTAAGTGTTTGGATACCCGTAATGAAAGTGGAATATAATAAATTGTAATGTAGTAAAAAAATTAATGTTTGAATTAAATGTTTTGAACCTAAATTATAATATTAAACTTATTTCATTTTCACTATTTTTAATCAATCTCTATTTAACCTCGTTTCCACTTTTTACAATTCAGTTTTTTCTACCCTTAGCTCCTCTAATTTTTCAATAATTTTGATTACATTTTATCAAGAAATCGAGCAATACTATGACACAATCGAACACGTTACAACTTTTCATTGGATACAATTCAAAATGTGTCAACTTTAGGGTTCTCTCTATTTTGTTTGGTTTTTGTCCCTAAGATTCTTTTTTATCTCTCTCTCCCAACTATGACACAACACACACACTGTTTTAAACCAAACCACACATGTCAATGTCAAAAATAAGACTTTCTTTTTTAAAATTTGTTTACAATATAAAAAAGAAGAAGAAGAAGAAGAAGAAGAAAAAACCCACAAAATTTTCAAAAGCTAAAACATTCCCCTATATCTCTATTCTTCTCTCTCTCCCTACCTTTGCTTTTTTTTCTTTTTCTTTATTTTCAATCTTTTTTAGGCTAACAAACTATGTCACTTTATTGATTTTATTTTTCAATTTTTTTCTCTAAGTCAAACCGCCCCTAACTTTTCTTTTTTCTTAAAAAAATATATTTTTTGATTTCATTGTTTACTTATTGTAAGTACCTAATTAACACTTATCTACACACCAACTCGTATATCTTGAAGATTAAATTACACGTTTAGTAGTCAACCTTCAACCTTGTAAAGTAAAGTTGTCAATAAATCTATGAACTTTCAAGAATCAATTCTATTTATTTAGTTTTTCTACTTTTGAAAAGAATATGGTTCTAAATTTTTAATATCGTGTCTAATATGTGAGATCACTCTTAAACATATAAAAATAAATCCGTATATCTCGTATAATAAAATTTTAAAGTCCAAGACCCAGAAAATATAACTAAGTTTAATCTAAATATACCTATTCTAAAAAAATTAGTATATATCTTAAGTCGGTATTGTCGACTTTGTGAGGTCAAATGCTCTCAATTCCTCAATCCCATACATATTGTTTTTTAAAAGAAAACTAGATCTATTGTAAATCCTCGATCGAGGTAGAGATAGACTATTAGAGTTACAACCGGTCTAAAAACTATCTTATATAGCAAAGTCATCAAACTTATTTACAAATACAATAAAATGTTGAAGTGATTTTATTTTTTTATATCTAAAAATATATTTTAAGAAGTTTTGTCGTTTCAAATAATTTATTTATAAGAAAATCTTAATTAATTTAGTCTTTAATAAAAAATAAAAAAATTTGGGTGCATCCAAATTGCACTCATTCCATGTGCTCCTCATCTCTATCGTATATAAATAAAAATAAAAATATCTTATTTGTAATAAATCACACTCGAAGTCAAAGATCCAATACCCACTTTTTAGATATTAAAAATAAAATAGAAAAAAAAAAAGACACAGTCCACAATTTGTAGGCTATATATATACCATTAGTTTTTCATCATTTTTCTTCAACTAAAAACTTCCCTCTACAAAACTAAGCAGCCTTACCCAACAACGGTGACTTTCCTTTCCAAGCATCAAAGCACAAAGATATTATTCACAAATGGAACGCATAGCGAAAGTTGCGTCACAGAAGGCAGTGGTGATATTCAGCAAGAGCTCCTGCTGCATGAGCCATGCAATTAAGAGACTGTTTTACGACCAAGGCGTGAGCCCGGCTGTGTACGAGCTCGACGAGGACTCTAGAGGAAAAGAAATCGAATGGGCCCTTTTACGCCTTGGCTGCAACCCCGCTGTTCCCGCCGTCTTCATCGGTGGCCGCTTCGTCGGCTCCGCCAATGCTATCATCACCCTCCACCTCAATGGCTGCCTCAATAAATTGCTCAAAGAAGCCGGAGCTCTTTGGCTTTAACTTGATATATATTCTCTCCGACGTACTACATTTTCTGATGTGGTCATGTATGTTTTTGTTTTAAGAGTCAAGCTCGTAGATTTTAGTAGAGCTGACTTTTTTGCTAGACGAACCAATGGAAATACGCCATGTGTTCTTGTAAGAGAATCATGACGTAAGGTTACTACTGCTCAACTTTCTTTTTTTTTTTAATTTCAAGAGGTTTTTCCAAAGGAAAAATTCCCTCTATGATGCTGAGTTTGTATTTGTATTATCATTACCACAACTTTAATATATGGTCAGTTTGGTAATCCATTGTTTTTTTTTTTTTTAAATTAAAACCAAAAAGGGAGAACAGTATGGAAAATAGAAAATGGAAAACAAAAAACAAAAAATCAAAAGTCAAAAGTCAAAAATTGAAAACGAAAAACAGAAAACGAAAAACATGAAATAAAAAACAGAAAACAGAAAACATGAAATTAAATAGAAAACTGAAATTAGGATACAGAATAATGAAAAACGGAAAACATAAAACATAAAACATGAAATGAAAAACAAAAAACAGAATTTGAGAAAAAGAAAACAGGAAACGAAAAAAAGAAAACAAAAAACGGGATAATTTTTTAGGAAAATTTTTAAAATAGTAGATTTTACAAAATATTTACCACCTATAAATTCTATAACTAATAGTCATTGATATGTTATAGTGATAGAAGACTATCAGTGATATAATCCAAAATTTTTCTATAGCTTCTAAATATTTTAATTTATTTTCCTATTTTTAAAAATACCCCTAATGGTTTATTAAATTTTTCATTTTTGTCATTCATTTATATTCATACATTATTTTCATAATAAACTTTCTAATGTCCCTAATTTTACAGTTCTTTTTAAACAACTCTATTATTTTTATAATTAACCCTTAGTTTGTATCAGTACTTCTATCTTTAAATTATATATGTAGGCTCTACAAATTTTGTTCAATATAATGCTTCTGGGTCTTTTTAATCTCTTCAAAACAATTGTGCTTTTTTTTCTTAACCATCTTTTTCTCTATTTTCTTAACTTAACACTTAGCCAATATTTAACTAAAACCACTGACTTTATTTTAAAAAAAAAAAAAAACAATTTTTATGCGGGCAACAAATTAAATAATCAATGAAAGGAAATATAGTGTTTATAATCAAGTACAATTTTCTTTTTAAGAAAATATATAGTTAACTAGATCTTAATTATTCGTCTATACAATATGTAAATCATCAATGCTTAATTCGGGTAGATGGAAAAAAAATCAATAATCAAATTATAAAATTTGGTAAAGTTAGATTTTATGATTCAAAAGTTTTTATAGATTGCGTATAGTATATTTGTATTATTAACTTTTCGAAGTCAAAGGTTCAAGATATCACAAGTGCCAAGATAATTTATTTAGTATAATAACACAATTGTGGGTCGTGAATCAAATCTTCGACCTAGCTAAAAGAAAGACATTTAAATTAACCTTAACTTTGACAATTTAATTGTTAATGAATACTGAACTCAACTAAGAGAAGTGCGCTTGGATTATCTATGTAAAAAAATGTTTTTTAATAATACATTTTCTTTAAAACGAGTTTAAAATGTATACGCTTATGTGTTTGGTTAGATCTTTTTATAATTGTTTATATATACATAATTTTGTTTAAAAATTTATTTTCTCAAAATTTAGTTTTGAGTGTTTTCTTTAAAATTGATTGTTTTCGATCCCGTTTTAAAAAAAATGATTATAAAAAGTTACTAATCCCTTAATTTTCAAAAAATGTTTTCTTCTTTTAAATTTAAACATTTTAGAAGTAATCAAAACACCCTAAACTTCATTTTAACTATATCTAATTATTCAATTATATATACACACACGAGTATCTAACATATCATGCATATTATTATTACCGTTACTACTGTTAAATTTGAGAAGTCTAAATAAATACTTTTTTTTTTCAATTTTTGTTTTTAAAATCTAAATAAGATTTAAATTATATATATATATATTTTTAAAAATTATTAAAACTTATGTGCATAGAAACATTGTATATTTATTAACTTAAAAGAAAAAAAAAAGAGTTCTCTCAAAAATAGGAAAAACATATCAACTATTTATATTTCATATTTCATATAGAAAAGGAAAAAAAAAACTAAAAAGACAAAATTTATAGATATTTATGGTCAAATTTTCTATTTTTAAAAAGTTTCTTTACAGAGATACTCTTTTTTGTTTTTTAATTTTTTATGAGAGTTGGGTAAAAACCACTATTAAAAAATAGTAGAACATAAGCAAATAATAGTGAAAGAGCTTCCTTGGGTCCATTTGAATTGAATTAAGAAAAAAATGTTTTTCAATAATACATTTTCTTTTAAACATTTTTTTGGAAATAAGTTTAAAATTTAAACACTTAAGGTGTGTTTGGGGGAATGATTGGATTTTGGAGGGTTAGTGTTATGATAATATGTGTTTGGGGGAAGGATTATGTAGGAAGAGTTATGAGATGATTGTGATAAAATGTGTTTGAGGTAAGGGTTATATATGAATGGTTATGTATATAGTATTATGAAATTTATATTTTTATACATTTTTTTTAAATTTGTATTATAAATCCAACACAAATTTTGTATATTTAATTTACCAAATTATCCTATTTTCGTAAAACAATTTTCAATAATTTCTTTAAAATGTGACGTCTATTTCCAACATTTTTTTACGTTGTCGTTATGTCCGAATAATTTATTGATTTTTTAAAGAAATTTGTATTCTAAATCCAACACACATATTTCTTTGATGTAATTGTTACGTGCAAATAAATTACTATTTTTTTTAAAAAAAAAATCATATTCTAACTCCAATACACAAATTTTGTATATTTAATTTACCAAATCGTCATAGTTTTCGTAACACAATTTGCCTTAATTTCTTTAAATACGATATGAACCTTTTCTTAAGTAATTGTTTCGGTTGAATAAATTACTGTTTTTCGTTTTAAAGATAAAACATTCTCAGTTTTCTTCTTACCTCACCATTATGTTTTTTTTTTCCTCTTTTTAAATTAGAGGATTGTTGTTCCAGGAGCAACAAAAATGATAAAAAAAATTATAATGCATCAATGAAAGATATAAAAATAAGGAGAAAAAAAAAAAGAAAAAAAAAGTACATTTTGGAAAAGTATAGCATAATTTGATAAAAAAAATTAGATTCAAAATTTAATTCAAACAAATCTTAAATCAAATCTCGCAATTAAATTGATTTTTTTAAAAGAAAATTTTTATGCATTTAAAGTTTAAATACTTCAAAAAAAATATTTGTTATACATTTTTTAGGTTGTTTAAGGATTCAAAAGTTATTTAATTTAATATTAAATCATCTGATTTGATTTTGTTTTAATTTTTTATAAATTTAATAAAATTCATTTTTTAGAAATTTATTTAACTCAAATTTATCAAAAAATAGTTTAGATACATGTAGATTAGTTTTAAATACAATATTTGAAAATGTGAAAAACAAATAAAAAGCATGAAATAATAAAAAAATTAAAAAAATTAAATACGAGGACTAAATGCATAAATTAATCACAATTAAGTATTAATTAAAATTAATTTTGTAAATTAAATAAATTAAAAACAAAATTATTTTAAGATTATTAAATTAATTAAAAACAAATGGCATTTGATAAATAAAAGAGTAAATTTAAAAAAAAATTGTAAAACGATGTGGAATTGAAAATGTAGGATTATGAGGAGTTGAAAAAGTAGGAATATGGAGAGTTGAAGAGGGATTGAGAAATAAGAGAGAAGATGAGTTATGATAACCTTTCCCCCAAACAAGGGTTGAGTTACCATAACCTTTTCCCAAACGTCCTAAGACTTTTTTATAAATGTTTATATGTGAATTTGATTTTTAAAGATTTTTCTAAAATAAATTATTTTATAAATAAATTTTTAAAAATGCATTATTTTAATTTGCCCAACACTACAATTCTTTTCAAAATAGTTTTTTCACAAAATTAAACACTTTATAATTTAAACAAAACACACCCTAATTCTAATATAAATTATCTACGAACACTACACATATATTTTCTTATGTTTTCATATATTATATTATTTTTAGAAAATAAAGGTCACTGTGTAAACCGTTTGATCTTTTATTGAAACTTCGAAAAACAATTTGATTTTTTTAAATCAACATTTATTTTTTAATCTTCTTATTATATTTTCATTTTAGTAGAAAGAGTTTTAACTCTTAATTAATTTTTTTTAAATAATAATAATAATGGATTTGTAATTATTTTTTTTTCAAAAATATAACAAAGCGACAAAATGTGTAGAACAGTTTAAAAAACAGAAGAAATCTACACGTTCATAATCAAAAATACAAAAAATGTGCGGCACCAAACGTCCGTAATATATTTGGTAAATTATAGTTTAGATTTGGTTTGTTAGTTTAGATTTAATCATCTAAGATCTAGTTTTTTCTCAATTCTTTCATCGTTTAGATTTGGCTGATCGTTTAAATTATCGGAGTATTTTGAGTATTTTGAGGAGATATTATTCCGATATTATTATGTCGATTATTTTCTTTAATGTATTCTTCATTTAGTATATTTAGCTTGTATCTTTGCTAAATGATCAATGAAATAGAGATGATAAAATCAACTTACATAATTTTTTTAATCAAAATCTAAACAATTTCTTTTAGATTTGGTTGTCCAGATCTAAACAATTTTTTTGTAAGATTCGTTAAGATTTGGTAGACGATCTTAGATTTGGTCCAACAACAAAATAATTGTTGGATCTTTTATATTTGGTACCAGACCTTAAACCAAATCAAAATAACCATTAAAAAAAAAAACCTGAAATATTTAAAAAGTAATAATCGGTTTCATGGGCTTCTTGGTTTTGTTACACCGATCAATATTTTGTTGTTTGGTTATATTTACGAAAATTAACCTTTTTAATAACTAATTTTTAGTTTTAAAAATTTAGTTGGATTGATTTTAGAAAGAATAGGTAGAAAATAAATAAAAAGGTAAGAAATTTGAAATTGGAAGACATATTTTTGTAGTTTAATTTTCAAACAAAAAGAAAAAAGAAAAAAAATCCAAAAACCAATTTGTTATAACCCATCACCTCCATGAAATTATTATTTATGTTTTATTGAATAATTTTAGTATTTTCAAATTTTATATTTTTCTGAAAATAAATTAGAGTAATTTTCATAATCTTTTATATATGATTAACAATGTAGCATTAGAGTTTTCCTTTTCCTTGTGAAGCTATCAAAAATATTTTTCGACTTATTACAATTTAAATTGAATTTTGGCCATGCATTTTTTTCAAGTTCAGTTTTACGGAAGATTTTGAATTTCGTAGTTTACATATTCGTATTTCGTGTCAAGAATATTTAAAAGTGCTATAAATCATACAATCTTAAATTTTTTGGACAAATACGACTATTTGTTATTTGTTTCAAGAAACAATACGTGTCTAACTCAAACCCTTTTGATTGAAAAATTAAATCGCTTATAAGGTTTAAATAATAATTAAGAAGTTTTCATTATAATTTAAATTCAATAACGTTTTCATATAGCTCCAAATAAATCTTCTTATTTATTTATTTTTACAATATATTTATAATTATTATTCTTGATAGACAACCCCCCACATACCCGAAAGGATATTTAGTTTTAATCCTATAAAAAAAATTAATTCAATGCAATAAAGATGGAAGATTTCATGACACGATATTATGCTCTAAAGTGAAATAAAAAGATACGTAAATAAATTAAATTAAAAGTAAACAAAAAGAATATGAATATATCTTTTAAAATTTTGTTTCTCTCCTACTTAATTAGACCAAGAGTTGAGCACCATGTGACCAATACGATTAGGTTTGATCTTAACCTAACAATGTAAATCTTCTTCAAGCAAAAAATCACTCGTAAATAAAAACAAGTAAAAATGAACATTGTTCAATCGAATACATTCGAATAAATACGTTAGCAACCATGAAGTTTGTCGTTTATCGACGTTTTCATAAATTTAAAACGTTAAAAATTTAGTCGACATCAACATTTTAAACTTTATTAATGGGAGGTAGAAAATGAAGAAAAAAAAAGAAAGTTAGGGCCCATGTGAGCGTAAGAAGCACTTTTATGGAAGAAATTCGTGGGAATTAAGCAATACAAATGCATCAACATAGATGATGCGATGTGGTGTGTAAGCATTTGAAAAGGATTGGTTAATATTCTAATGTCTAATCAATAAAATAAAATCAATTGGATATGCTTCAAATAAATTAATAAATCAATTTGGATGAGATGAAGAAGAAAAAAAAAAGGAATATATTCTTTGGCTAAGAATATGGGATAGCTTCCTATATGCAATGGAAATTCCAATATCCCATTAATTGGCTTTTCTCTAACTCTTTGTTCATAGGTAGGTCTCTAGCTAATGCTTTGTAGGCCTTATCTTGTTTAGATAATAAAATAATACTTTCAAAATCACTTTTAGTGCATAAACATTTGTAGAAGTAAAAACTTATTCTTTCAATTTTAAATTTTGTAACAATTTAGTCTTTGAATTTTAAATTTTGTAATAATTTAGTTATTATTGTGGAAATGAGTGTGAAAATTTAATAAGATTTATTGTATAAATAAATCGATAAACTAATTAGAAATTTGATGATTTTATAAAATACAATGTTGACATCAAATTTTAGTGAATTTTTTGTTTATATGATGGGGACTAAATTGTTACACACCAAAGTCGAAGGACTAAATTGATACAATATTGAAAGTTCATGAACTAAATGACTACGAATATGCATACTAGTCATAGTGTGTGCAAAAGTCAAAATGAGAATAGTTCAACTAACGTACTTTATGCATTAACAACTAAAATGCATTTATGACATGAGTCTGCTTGCCTTTTGTGGTACTAAACAAAAAGGTTACAAAACAGTATGTGTTTTTAAACTCTCACAAAAGTAACAATTCATTCTCTAAACTTTGGATTTTAACCATTTAGTGCTTATACTTTCAATTTTACAACAAACTAGTTCCTAAAATTCAGTATATATCAATTTGGTTCTTGTGATTTCAAATTTGTAACAATTTAGTCTCTAATATAAAATATTTATATTATTTTAAGACATAGATAATTTTCTTAATAAAAATATTAGCATCAACTTAGTTTATTGGTTCATATGTGAAAAAAAAATACTAAATCTTACTACTAATTTCCATACCATGAACTTACCAATTTTAAAGTACACAAACTAAATTACTATATCATAAAATTTAAAGAGTAATTTGTTACTCATCATAAAACACAAGACTATATTATTACAAATCAAATTCATCGGCATAATTATTATTTTTATGAAAGTTGATGGAGTAAAAACGATTGTTTTAAAAAAATTAAGAAAAGTTAAAAAAAATAGCAAATTTTACAAAATATTTACAACCTATAATAAATTCTATAACCAATAGTTATTGATATACTGTAATAATAGAAGATTATGATTAATAGAATCTACAATTTTGGAGTAGCTTGTAAATATTTTGATGTATTTTCTATTTTTAAAAATGTCTCAAAATTGAACTATTCGAAGCTTTTAAAAATTAATTTCAAAAGATTTGGGATATAAACTTTTTAAAAAAATGGTACGACAATTGACCATAATTTTTATTTAGAAAAAAGAAAATTTTAACAACCGACCTTTGAAAAGGAATAAAAAAGTACTTATTTGATTTCATTTAATTAACTGATTTTAATAAAATCACGACATTCATGTGGTAACTAATTTTCAGTTTTTTTGTATTGCGGAGTTCAAATTTATCTATAGGGATTTTGCAAAAACACCGAAAAAAATTTATAATAATAGAATTAATGTGACTAACCTTCTTTAAATTACAAAAATAACAAATTTAATAGTAGATTACCGTTTGATAATATTAATTTATAGTCATATTTGTTAAATTTGCAATATAAAGAAAAAGATGTGTTATGAGCTATTTTTTTCTATATTTTTTTATCATCTGTAATTTTTCTTTATATGATCTTCTCTTTCATCTTCAAAACTTAATTAGCCTCTCTGATTCAACTTCCTTGTATTCCCATCCTTAATTAACTAAAATATGTTTTTTTAATAGTAATAATTATAAATAAATATTACACCAATTTAATGTCTTCACCATTTTTTTAATTTCTTTTTGTAAATATTTAATCAAATATACTCTGTTTCCAATTCAAAGATTCTTGTTTTCGTTTATAAGGAGAACAATTTTAAAGTATTTGAGATTTTTTCTTCACTTTTTTAAGTTTTGAAAAAAATGCAAATTTTACACGTTTTTCGTTTTAATTTTATTATATATATATATAACTTATGTAACGAGAGCTCACGAGTGAAGATAAATTTAATATAATATTTAACAATATTTTATATATATACATATATTTTTTCTTCTCAGTGACAAAGATTTTCTCTTTCTTTTTTTTTTTTTCTCAAAGTTCTAATATGTTTGTAATAAACAAATTTACTTCTAAGCTTTTATTTGAAAAGTTAACAGTTGTGTGTTAGTACCTGAAATGGAACCATCTATTTGAATTTATAAATCATAAAGATATTCAACCAACTAATTAGGATAAACATTATACTCTACTCTAAGCTAATTTGATTAATTTTAAAAACAATTGACTTAATGATATTTTAGCATAATTAATATTAAACAATTTAATGGTTTAGTAATTTTAATCAGATTACCTTGTTAACGTTGTAATAAAATTTGGGCTCAATAGAGTTGTTGCAAGTTTAGGCCCAATAAAGCCCAAATTGGAGAGAGTTTGAATTCAATTGACTGGTTAGATTAAAATTGATTTTTCCAAAGTAGTTGGCACTCTTCAATTTATGCATAGCAAATCTTAAAAGAAGTATATAAATAAATAACGTGGTGTTTGATAACCATTTCGTTTTCTATTTTTGTTTTTGAAAATTGAATATAATTATTGAATTTTTAGTTAAATTTTAAAAAATAAATAACAACTTTTCGATAACTAGTTTTTTTGTTTTCAAATTCTGACTTGATTTTTTAAATCAATTATAAAATATAGGTAAAAATGAAAATTGAAGGTTAGAATAGTGTCTATATACTTAATTTTAAAAACAAAATGGTTATGAATAACTTAAATTTGTTGCACTGCATAACTATTTGTTTTTTTTTTAAATTATAATTAAGTTTGTAAATACTATTCTTATAGACAAGTTTTTCTTATTTTATTTTATTATTGCGAAGTTAAGTTTTCTAAAACTTTTTGTTTTTAAATTTGTCTAAGAATTTAAGGTCCACTTGGTTTGGTCCAAAAATTATTTTGGAAAACAAAGAAATCAGTGGAAAATGAAAATAAATCGTTTTTTTTTATAATATTCAAAAACACGTTTGGTTCCAATTTAAAATTCAAAATTTGTGTTTAGTTGTGAATTTAAAAATACAATAGTGTATCTCAAGTTCAAAACAAGATCTAACAACAAAAAAAAAACGACAATTTATTGTTTTCAAAAAATTTATTTCACATGTTGTTTTTTAAAACAAGTACACCAAAATTTATTTATTTTTTGTTTTTGAAGAAAAAATGAAAATTAATCAAGAACCAAACAAGCCTAAATGTTTGTTGTTGTCAGACCAGGAAAAACAAACATACATTTTAAACACATAAAACCAAAATAGAAAATTCATTATCAAAGGAGACTTTAATTACAAGTTTAGTCAATAAACTTTTAAGTTTTTGTCTATTAAGAGTTAAAAAAAATTATGTCAAAACCATACTGGTTTGCCCTAGTGGTAAAAAGGTACACATAGTTTCAATAATTAACTAAGAGGTTATGAGGTTCAATCTATGATGACCACCTACCTAATAATTAATTTTCTACCAAGTTCAAACACTCACAAATAATCGATATCCGAAAAAATTAACATAAACTTATTATTAATTCTAAAACAAAATTCATTTACTTGATAAATATAATATATATAAAATAAAAACCAAAACTAAGTCTGTTTAAAACTACTCGAGCTCAAGCCAAACGACGTAGCGTTACCTTTAAATTTCGTGTCAAACATGCACCTACATTTTTTTTTATAATTCTATTTAAGAAAACATATGATAGAGATGAATTATTGGAATAATTTTTCTGATTTATGTAAATATAAAATAAAGCCAAAAATAAAAAAAATTGATGGGCAAAAAAATGGCATTATTTACTAACGTAGTCTTCCCTTCCATAGCTATATTTTTCACTTTTAGTCTATTGATGTGTCACGTTTTTTCAAATTATAATTATTGCATCCAATTATAATTATGAAAAAAAAAAAAAAAAGTGAAAATGCCAAAATATATTTTCTCCAAAAATAGAAAAATTCTCACCATGCCTAATTATAAGATGGAATTGATTCCACCTCTATATATATTCTCTTTTTTGTTTTTTTTCACACATAAGGTGGACATTTTAATAGGTAGCTATATATAGCTTTAAAATTTAAATGAAATATATGTAACAAAATTTAATAATTAATGTCACATATTCTTGAAATATATATAAATGGATATGGAAGAGTGGAGCAATTTGATTCAAAGGATATGGACAAAACCCCATCAAAAAAGATAACCCCCAAATCATCTTCTACAACACACAAAAAGGAAAGATATATAAAAAGATTTCTGTTTCTAAATTTGGTTATTTCAACTTCAAACAATTTTACAAATATGTGAAATCAATTGTGGGATTTTTGAGTCTCCATGATGAGAATAAAAGAAAATAGTGTTTGGGGTTTAGGACTCTATGTAGATTTTGGTGGATGGGAATGTGTTTTAATGAGTTAGAGGCTAAAATAAGAGTTTTGGAATTGAGAATTTAGACTAATTTAGATAGGATATGTTATATTTTATGTTCACGTATGTAACACTGATAGTTAATAAAGAAGATAACAATATGCAAAATAGAAAGACGTGTATAATGATGTAGTAACTTTCATGTAAACGAGGATGCTTAAGTCAAACAAATAAGTGTAACATGTAGTGAAAAATTGACTCACTTTTTCGATAGTTTTTTCACGGAAGTAAAATGTATGTTGCTCTAGTCAAATTTTTTAATTTTTATTTTTAATCTTATTCCCTTTTCTTAAACTAGATCTTCCGTGTGACATTCCTTTTTCAACGGGTTTTATAAGTTAACCTCAACGTGGACTTAGATCAAGCATCGTGCCATAGGCTTAGAAAACCGTGGACACTTTATTTTTCTTCTCACTCTTACTTAACTCTAAGACTTTTTTTGTTTGGTATAGTATGTGATCTATTTCTTTCAAATATGTCTCACTATTACACTAGAGTGCTTTTATATATATATAACAAATCATTTTAATCGTAGAACCAAATAGAAATGGTAGAACAAAATAACAACATAGAAATTCGTAATTCGTGTTATATATGTTTAGAAAGTTTCAAATTTGTGATTAATAATTTGACGTTATATTTAAAATTTTAATAAATAAATTAACATAACTTTGAATTTTTAATTTTGTGTTTGACAGGTTAGTAGATTTTCAAATCAATGCCCTAATAAATTAAAGATTTATCTATCTATACATTTATAGTAAAATTAAAATTAATTTAGTAACATATTTAACAAAAAAAAATCAAAACTTTAATTACAAGTCACTGTTATACTATTTTCTTTTTTGTTCAATATTGTAAACAAATGCTTAAGCGTTTCCAAGTCATGAATGTGATATTGTTGAATTCGAAATAATAAAAATGTTTTAGATCGTAATATATCATTTATTTTAACAAATATAATATATAAAATACAATCTACAATGTTTAATAATTAATATCAAATGGTTGACACACAGATATTAGATTCAAATCTCTTTCTCAGTCCATAATAATTTAAAATATTGTATTTAAAAAACAATAATAAACTAATTATACACACACAAAAAATATATATTTTGTATAATAAACATAAGTCACTTTCCAACTCTAAGTATTTTTTTTAAAAAAACAATACAATGTTGTAGATGAAGAGACCAATAATCAAACTACAAATCTCTTATCTTACTTTATTGTAATGTAAAATATAACATTCTAAAAATATTAATAAATTAAAAAAAATGTATATTAGACATAAGTCACTTTCCAAATAAAAGTACTTTTTAGAAAACAACGTTGTATTGTTCTAATAAATATAAATATTATTTTGACAATTAGAACTATACTATAGTCGACTGAAACAACCACCTTACTAATATATAATTGAATTAAGAGATCAATGATTTAAAATTTTTAGTGATAAAAGAGTTATGTAAATTTAAACTTTAAAATAATACTTGTATCACTTTAAGACTTTTAGGTCTGTCATCATTTTTACAATAAACTATGTTTGAAAAACATCATTAGAAATATATATATTATTGTTTCAAAATTAGACTTTTAACTGCTATAAGTGAATCAATTTAAAGTGCCTTATTCAAACGTCATATTAATAAAATAGACTATTGAACCATTAGTTTTTTTCACAACTTCAAAAGCTCAAGATGCATTATTTTTAGAATAAATTTAAAAACACCAGAGTAGAACTAAAACTAGCCATAAACGAAACTCACTCTTAAATTCAAAAGTATATATATATACATATGAATTGGACAAATACATGACCTTAAAATTGGTTATTGATGCATCCATCAAGTTAGGGTCACATTAAAATAAACTCGAACAAAGATTTAAATCTAAAATTTAGTTTACACACTAATTTATCATTAATTTTTAAGTAAATTAAACTTTTTCTACAATAAAAATAATAGGAAAAGTATCACTATTACCTAGCCAAAATAAAACTCGACCATCTTTCATCTTGGAAATTGAAGATTGGATTGTACGATAATTTGCGTTTGGTTAGAAGGAGGAGTAGTAGAAATGGATAATATAAGGAGGGGAGGGGGGAATAAAAAAGAGGATTTAAAACATGTGCTTAAGAATGTCTATCACAAATGTGGCTCCACTAAGGGACCTACTCCCTCCGACCGCGATCATTATTATTACCAATCCCTCCTGCCACACCCCCTGCCCCCGTCGTAAAAAAAAAAATTAAAACTATATAATTATATAATTATTTTCTTTTTCCTTAAGAAAAATTTATACAATTTTATTTATTTATTTATTTTTATTTTTATTTTTATGTTTACAAACTGCAACTAAGAAATTAATTGCACCCAGATTTGGTCTTTCAATTCAACACCTCATATAAATATCTTATTTTCTACTTAATCTACTCTCTCTCTCTCTCTATCTCTTTTTTTTTTTTTCTTTTGGCTTTTTTTCAAATTTTAAATTTTAAAATAATGAAAATAATAATAGAAAAAAAAGGTTTTCATTTTCACATTCACATTCCTTTCTCTTTACCTTGCTACTCTTCCACGATGTCAGTTTCTTCGATTTGGTGATCTGCTTCTCGGACATGTTGCTCGCGATCTTTCCCTTTAATGCCCACCCACAATTCAAACCCACCAACACAAACGGGTGTTGATGGATTTTTGGAGATGGCTTTGTTTCACAGTTTCTGGAAGAAGGCCCAATTTTAAGGGTTGGGGGGATGATTATGAATCGGTTTTTATTTAGCTTTAATTGGCTTCTTTCCAGTGGATTTTCTTTCTTTCTTCTTGTTTTTTTTTCTTTGTTTCTTTCATTATGGGTGGGTGTTTTCCTTGTTTTGGATCCTCCGATGAAGATGGTAGTAGTAATGGTGTGAAGGAAGCTACTAAGAAGGATACAGCTAAGGATGGCTCCACCGCTCAGTCTCACCATGTTACCAGAGTGGGCTCAGGTGAGATTTAATCAATGGCGTACTCTTCATTACCTGGGGTTAATTCTGTAGGGTTTTTGTTCCTTTTCTTTATTATTTGAGTTGTGGCTTTCTTGAACTCTGCCAATTTTTGGTGGTTCTTCGAGTTTTTGTTGTTGATAGGTTTTTGGGACAATTTTTGATCTGAAGAATTGAATGGCGTTGCGTTTGGTTGTTGTGGGTGGTTTTCTTTTTGAATTATTGGGTTTGTGTTTTTGGGACCCTTGTTGTCTTTGGTGCTGTTTTGTTAACTTCCTCATTGTGTTCTCTGTGGTAATTTCTGCTTTGTTCTTGACTGAGGATGGTTTTGGAATATGTTTTAAACTCAATTGGTTTTGATTGGTGATATTTTGCGAAACTTTTGACTAAATTAGAAGGAACTGTATGGAGTAGGAAGCGTCGTTCATGGAAACGCTTAGAACTATATAAAGGGCAAAATGTGTGTTCATCTGTCAGTTGGACAAGCTTAATTAAAGCCCTCATCACTGTTGTTAATCGAAGCACATTCACAATACTATGAGCAGCTTAAGAAATGGAAATGTCAAATTCAGTAGACTTGTGCGAGCCGTGTTGCAGAGTTATGTTGTGGTTTGCATCTGGTTGAAGTTTAGGGATATGTTAGAATTTAACTTCCTATATCTTTCTGTTTGTTACTAGAAGTGGAATTTGTATTTTGCTAAGTAGTGACATATTTTTGTAGTTTAGTATGTTATTATGGTTAGTACTATGTCTGAGTTGCTAGTTTTCACAGATAAATCGAAATCACGGAGTGTATCTGATGCTAAGAAGGAGCCAACCGTTCAAAAGGATGGAACAACAGCACACATTGCAGCCCAAACGTTTACATTTCGGGAGCTTGCAACAGCCACAAAGAACTTTAGATCAGAATGCTTGCTGGGAGAAGGGGGGTTTGGAAGGGTTTACAAAGGTCGCCTGGAGAGCACAGGACAGGTTAGGTCATACTTTCTCGCAAATTTATGACACGAATATGTAAGTTCTGAACGAATTCCCTTGAAATTTGCAGGTAGTGGCTGTGAAGCAGCTTGACCGTAATGGTCTTCAAGGAAATCGGGAGTTTTTGGTGGAGGTTCTAATGCTAAGCCTGTTGCATCACCCAAATCTTGTTAACTTGATAGGCTATTGTGCTGACGGGGACCAACGTCTTCTTGTTTATGAGTTCATGCCGTTGGGTTCATTGGAAGATCATTTGCATGGTTCGACTTCGATATCTACCATTTGTTTTTTCTGTTCATCTTGTGGAAGGAACAAATCTTAAGTTTCAATTCTGAAAGCATTATCTGAACTACGTATCCCTGAAGTAGTATATTACCAATGTGACGTTTTGGAGGTTATAAGATACCAGTTATTTGAAGTGCACAATCATAGGTTTAGCTCTAAAGGAAATACTAGCTGTTTTGGGAGTTATATCGACTATTCTTGATGCGTTAGATTCATTCAGCAAGTTAGTTAGAGTTGGTAGTTATAAGTAGAGTGAGAGTTGGGGGTCGGGGATAAGCAAATTTTGGGGATAGTCATCTTGAAAGTACTGGATCTCTCAAATTTTGTTCTGTTTTGTAGTTAATTTATCTTGTGTTTGGTTCCCATCACATGCTTAATATATGGTTATTAATTGAGATTTCTTTCAATAAAAGCATGTGATTCAGAATCAAAAGCTACAAAAGTGGTTTGGGATAATGCTGTTTGATAATTTATTTAAGAGTTATCCTCTCTGGTGTGTCACTCAACTTATGGCCTATTTTTGGTACTTGAAGCCCTACTTTATTAGGTGTTTATGTTCACTGTTTGAAGTGACAAAGGATTGAATGTCACTGAAATGTAGCAGAGCCAGTATGCCATTTTTGATGTTCGGTCACACTTTGTTAAAGCATTGAATGGATCATTTTTGTTAGTTCAAGTTTACATAACTCGTGGACCAACTGAACCAATCTAGCTGTTAGATTAGGCAACTTAACTAAAGTTTTTCTTTTTATTTGTTATTATTTTCTATGAGGAACATATTCCTTCAGTTCATTGATGCGATGAAATTAGGCACAAGTGAACAATTCATGGTGTTCAAAATGCCGACTCATTTGTTGCCCTTCCTTGGTTTCTGTAATCATACGATTGTTTTGCAATCTTTACAAATTTTGCGATTCTCCTGAAGCTTTAGTATTATAGACATCAATTTGTATTCTTGAAAACCTTTCTGATTATCTTTCATACCTGTTTTTCAGATCTTCCACCAGACAAGGAGCCCTTGGATTGGAATACCAGAATGAAGATTGCAGCTGGTGCTGCGAAAGGATTGGAATATTTGCATGACAAAGCAAATCCCCCTGTTATATATCGAGACTTGAAGTCATCTAATATTCTTCTTGACGAAGGCTACCACCCCAAGCTGTCAGATTTTGGTCTTGCAAAACTGGGTCCAGTTGGTGATAAGACTCATGTCTCAACGAGAGTGATGGGAACATATGGTTACTGTGCTCCAGAGTATGCCATGACTGGCCAACTCACTCTCAAATCGGATGTATATAGTTTTGGAGTTGTCTTTTTAGAACTTATCACAGGACGCAAGGCAATCGATAATACCAGAGGTCCAGGGGAGCACAATCTTGTTGCATGGGTGAGTATGCTCAACGCTTTTCTTTATTGATTTCATTCTTTGTACATTTCTGTTTAAATTAATTACTCAGGCCTTTTGCTTTCAAATGGTATACAGGCTCGGCCACTTTTTAAAGATCGACGGAAGTTCCCTAAGATGGCTGATCCACTATTGCAAGGTCGATATCCCATGCGGGGACTTTACCAGGCATTGGCAGTTGCAGCAATGTGCTTGCAGGAGCAGGCTGCAACAAGACCTCTAATTGGGGACGTTGTTACTGCTTTGACGTATTTAGCTTCCCAAACTTATGATCCTAATGCAGCTGCTTCTCAAAGTAATCGAATGGGTGGTTCTACTCCGCGAGCCCGAGATGAACGAAGAAGTTTTCCTGATGGACTGGATAGCCCTGATGAGCGTGTACGAGGACGTGGTTCCCCATCGAACTACAGAAACTCACCTGATTACCGAAAGAAAGACTTCCATAGGGAATTGAGTTGTGGAGGTACAGAGCTGAGCAAAATTGACACTGGAGGCGGATCTGGTCGAAAATGGGGATTGGATGAGCTAGAACGACAAGAATCTCTGCGAGACAGTCCTGTATATGCTGGGAGAGCAAGGGAAACTCCAAGGAACCGCGACCTAAACAGAGAACGTGCAGTTGCAGAAGCAAAAGTATGGGGTGAAAACTGGAGAGAGAGAAAGAGAGCAGATGCGCAAGGCAGCTTTGATGGTTCACAAGAATGAAAGAGAAGAAGCTTGAAGTTCCATGTCACATTGTGCTTGATCTTCTGATAGGAAATGAAGTTGCCAGTGCCTACTAGACTACAGGTAAAAATTGCACGAAGAAGAGGAAGGAAAGATTCAGATTAGAGAACTACAGGTATCATCTTCCATTTGCAAGTCCAACCCAGAAAATAAAATTTTTTCTAGTATCAATTGCATCCAAGTTTTACTGTTGTTGCTGGTGGTTCTTCTATGAGTGTGGAAAACAATGGTGAGGTTAAAAAAAAAGGGAGAATGGTAATCAAATCGATGCGTCGAGCGTAGGTTGGTTGGTTGGTTGGTTCCTGATTAAACCATGTAAATTTTAGAGGTGTCTGAAATTTCATGGTGAGAATAGGAATGAGTATTGGAAAAAGTAGTGAGTTTGGTGTGGGGTTTCCATTGTTACTTATGGCTATAAGTTCACTTCTTTCTTAGTCTTACAAATCCCTTTCTTATATGGATTCTCTCTGAGTCACAGTTGGTCATGCTTTCGGCTTATACACAAAGGTTTGCTGTTCATTCTCTCCCTCTCTTCCATCTTTCTTAGTTTGTGTTTCGTTAACTCGCTTAATCTCTCTCTCTCTCTTCTCCAGAAATTATTGGATGAGGTTAGAACAATGTGACTGACACTTCTGTATCGTTGGATGTAGGATAGAAATTATAAATTGTATTCGGAACTTGTATCAAATGGTAGGTGACATACATCCAACGGTTATTAGGGGCAGACACTTGCTGACCAAATACAATAATTTTTCTTCTCTTCTTTCCACTGGCTAAATAACTTTATTTCTTTTATGCTGTCGACAAATTCTTAGAGGTTGAAACAAATGTGCCTTTTATTTTCACACCGTTGGATGTATGAATCTCCCTCCCCTCAAATATCATGGGAGAAAATCGAAAGAATGTGGTCAATCTTTCATTTCTTTATTTTTCTATGCTATTGAATGTACGAGAGAAAAAAATATATATATACAATATGTGTTATCTCTATTGATTGTATATAGAGACGTTGTTGATTTGGAACAAGCATCCCATGTTTATTAGGGACAACCATGTTGATAACCAAGTAAATTTCAAGAGTTCATTTCGAGTGTACACAGATACTCTCCTCTGATGTTTTAAATTAGCTTTTTAAGTTTAACTTTTTAAGCTCTTTTTCATCTAAAGTTTGATCCTTAATTGAATACACAACACACAAGTGGAGAAAAATAGTATAATTGTTTTGTTTTTAAAGGATTCTTTGATCTGCTAGCCATTTGTATTATATCTAATTATACACTTTTTTTAAGTATTAATTAAGTTAGAAAAAACATTCCAAAAAAAAAAAAAGAAAAAAAAAAAAAAGGAAAATCACATTTCTAATTGTTCTTTTTAGAATTTGTTTAGTAATTTTGTCAATTTAATTGACATAATTTGTCTGAGATTTTGAAATTATTGATGGGATTAAATGAATTTTATTTGATAAACTTTGAAATGGAATCAAATGGTTTATCTTTTTTCCCCTTAAAACTTATATGTATGGGATATTCTGAGAATATCCATTGTTAAGAGTAATTTTTAATTATTTTCCCTCTAACATATTGAGAAACTTATTTTTAGATGGATCTTTTGGAAATGAATAGAATAGAAATGGAAAAGAGTGGGATAAAATGGACATTTCGTATGAGATCTATCTATGACCACACACACATATAAGTTAAATGACAGGTGGCTCTTTAAATTTTGAGATTTTAGTCTATGTGGCCATTAAATTTTTAAAAAAATATAATTTTATGTTTGGGTCTTTAAAATAAAGTTCAATTTTTCAATATTTTGTGTATAATAGATTAATGAATTTTTAAAAAATATATATCAAAGTTTTGTAGATTAAATTCGTAATGTTGAAATTTGAGACCCACTTTCATCTTTTAAGTGATTAGTTATAAATTACTATGTTTTACTTTTTAATATTTTGTTTCAATGAATATGAGTGTAACCTAACTATATGTAAGACTAAGTATTCTTCTTTTTCTGTGCTCAACAACATGTCAAAAGAGATAATTTAAACTTCTGATAAGTAATCATATGTGTATTGACTTGTTCAACTGTATTCAAATTGAAAAAAAGATGCACCAGTCTTATATATTCCACGTAATTCACTCATACAAAAATAAAATTAAAAATTACTTTTAAAATTTAAAATTAAAATAGTTTTTATTTTTATTTGTGTTTGGTGGAGAGAAGAGAAGCATATGCTTTGAATGTATATATCAAAACGAACTTAACTTAGTATTAATTGTTATAATGCTTAGGTGGAAGGTTCCTATCAAAAGAGTTATTATCTTTTCTCAATCATATGTTAAAATCTCAAACTCATATAGTAATTAAAGAAAAATAAATCGATCGTAGAATTAGCTGGCTCAAACTGGATGGTAAAAGCGTAAATAACTCAAAAGAAAGGGCGTTTTCGGTAATTTCAAAATCTCAAGTTTTATTTTTTCGTAAATCATCGGCTTCTTAAGTTGTTTTCCGTCGTTCTCCGTTTGTTTGCAGAAGATTTCCCTTTCCTTCTCCGGCAAGAACTGATTGCACTCGTCTAGCTCCTTCGACACGCATGACGCGGCATTCATTTTTCCTTGATTGAAGTCGGTGCCGACGCCGGTAGTTTAACGTTGCGATTATCGGCCGAACCGCCTGATCTTCGGTCTGTTTTTCTCCTTCTCCAAGTTCGTTCAATTTTGTAATTCATTTCCTCTTGATAATTCTTCTTTATTTCAATTAATTTTCCTTCTTCTGGAACGTGGTTCTGATTTTGTGAGTTGAATTCAATTGCTGTAATTTGACGCTCGAATTTCGGTTGCTCTTTGCTTGGTGTTAGAGGTGCTGGTGATTGTCCTTTTGATCGCCTTGCACTGTCTTTCCGTGTTTTGAATTTTTTTTTGTTATTATGTTTCTTTTAGTTTTCTGGACTATGGAGCGGCATAGATGGTTGACAGTGGCGATTTTTGCTTGCCTGATCGTTTTTTCCGTCGGAAGGGGTAATATGTTCAACTTGTTTGTTTTTTTCTTTGTTGTTTTGATTATTAAATGTTGTAACATAGTGTGCATGTTAGTTCATTTATTTTTGTTCGGTGAAACTTGGAGGTCGTCTAATATTGGCCTTGAACTTCTCAAATTCAGAGCTCGGATTGAACCACAAGCACAGCGATGATACTATTTCCTTTAACCATACTCTTGCCGAAATCTTGGTGGAATATGCTTCTGCGGTATGTTTTTGTCTTTTGATGCTTTGCGCTTCTCCTGTTCTTCATTTTATATGGTTTCGCTGCGTTATTCGCTCGAATTAAGCAATTTCTGATTGCAGGCATACATATCTGATTTAACGGAACTGTTTACTTGGACATGCACAAGATGTGATGACCTGACTCAGGTACTTGGTAATCTGATGGTATTGATTGGATGTGGACAAATACTGAAATACAAAATATTGAACTCTGTGATAGTTATATATTGTATTTGTTGAGTGTTGAGACTCTTTTAGACAAAACGATCAGCACTTATGCTCTTTTTCAATGGATTCAGGGGTTTGAAGTTATAGAACTGGTTGTTGATGTCCAGCACTGCCTACAGGTATATTTCATTGGATGGCTTTTAGGTCTATAATAATTAAGCTTGATTGCCATTTATTGTTCTGATATTCTTTTTTTTTTCTTTACTTCAGGGATACGTTGGAGTAGCAAAGAGTCTTAATGCTATCATTATTGCTTTTAGAGGAACTCAAGAAAACAGGTGATGAATAGAGAGGTTTATCAGGGTGAAAATTTTCATATACATGGATTATTTTTTCATTAATAGACAAATAGCTTCCTTTTTCTTGTGATATCAAACTCTAGCATTTCGCAATTGAGAAAATGGAAAATAATTTTCCAATCTGAAGTATCACTATACATGGGTGATGCATTGATTTATTTTTGTGGTTTATGATGATACTTCGGAAATACCTAATAGAATTTTCTGCCCACGGTGAACAATGCCCGTGAGAACCACGCCACTGAAATTTTGCTTTTTTGAACCTGCCCGTGCTTTCTATTTTATGAAACTAATTAATAAAATTATTTGTTGACTAGGACTAGATAAATAAAACATCTGATGTTTGGGGGTTGGTGATCGTTGTATTGACTCTACTCTATACGTTGAACTTTATTTACAGCATACAGAACTGGATTGAAGACCTATACTGGAAGCAGCTTGACTTGATGTACCCTGGCATGCCGGATTCAATGGTTTGTACGGTGAATTTTTTCTGTTATCTGTTCTTGAGAATGTACTAGAGGTAAAGTTACCGCTGACTGTGAGTTCTTTGCTATCTAGATTGAATACTCTAGAAACTCCATTAGGTTCTTAGTTCTTTCCATTAGACTTTGAAAAGTTGTAGGTCTTTCCACTCTATTCTCTCTTAATTGGTAAGGGCATCCAATCATTCTT
Source organism: Cucumis hystrix (assembly GCA_025688845.1). Classification (NCBI taxonomy): domain Eukaryota; kingdom Viridiplantae; phylum Streptophyta; class Magnoliopsida; order Cucurbitales; family Cucurbitaceae; genus Cucumis; species Cucumis hystrix. Next base: position 4,548,853 of record CM046888.1, on the reverse strand, counting down.
CCTGTGCTTGCTTAAATCCTTATCTATGATAGTTATTATAGTACAGAAGGAGTGCACCGGGTAAAGTTACTTCTTGTGCATGTTTAGATCCTCAAAATTTGACTGTTGGGGTGATATTTTTTTTTTATATCATATTGATTATTGAAAGATTAAGCGAGCACAAGGAGTGTGGAGAGATGGACTTGGTTTAGATTTTTAAAAGACGACAAATTGAAGAGAATAGAGTTGCAGCCATGGAGTCTATTTGAAGTCCTACAAAAAGATAGAACCTAACCATTGGTATCAGTATTATTCAGTTTTTTCTATATATATTATATAAAGAGCATAAAGTTGGGGGAGTCCATAGACCTATACTAAATCCTCCAGTGAACCCAACTGAGGTTTTAAAATATTTAATTTATAAAGGAATATGAAGCTCATGATCAGGAGTGGCTTACTCGCATTAAGGAGTTGAAAATTTAAAATTTATTGGTTAGTAGAATTCTCTTTTGTTCAACTTTGAGTTTTTTCAAATTAGCCTTCTATTTATATAGTTATGTTTCTTAGTTCTTATTTGATTTTCATTAATTTATATACTTTCTATTTTTTTAATTACAGTACTCCAAATTGAATTTGGACCCCAGTCCTTGAAGAGACTCTTTATCTCATTATTTTACTAAAAACTCAATGTTGAGCAGTTGGAGAGAAAAGCAATAACTTCCGTTCTTTTCTTACCTCAGGTGCACCATGGGTTTTATTATGCTTATCACAACACAACAATACGCCCTGCGATATTAACTGCTGTTGATAGAGCCAGGGAGTTCTATGGTAACCTTGACATCATTGTGACTGGACATTCAATGGGAGGGGCAATGGCAGCATTTTGTGGCCTTGATCTTGGAGTAAGTGATGTTGGATTCTTCCTTGTTTAATAACTGTGATAATCGTTTCCATGCTTTTCTGAAGGACATACTAGCCAAAGTTGCTAGACATATAACAATCTTACTATTTGCATAAATAGTCAATATAGTGGAGACTGAAGTTAAAAATATATTCCATCTGCCTGCGTTGCACTTGAACATTTTTTTATGAGGAAACAGAAAGCTGTTGTCAAACTAGCCTTACGGTACTTGACCATGATTTTACTTTTTTTGAGTACTTGAACATGATATTTTTGTATCTTCTTAAGGTACGAATCTTTTTGTTTTAGGTTATAATTTTGATCCTCTTGTTTAGTGGATGAATGCTTATGCTGAGGATTTTCTGTTCATTACAGGTTAACTACAATTCCCAGAATGTCCAGGTTATGACATTTGGACAACCTCGTATTGGCAATGCAGTATTTGCATCTTACTATAGCAAAATAGTGCCTAATACGTTTCGAGTTACAAATGGAAATGATGTCGTTCCCCATTTGCCTCCATTTTATTCTTATTTTCCTAAAAAGACATATCACCATTTTCCTAGAGAGGTATGTCTCTTTGGTATCAAAATGTCTCAATTTTATTTTAACTGTTAAATGGGGGTTGTAAAAGTAAACATATCTTTTAAGAATTTGCTTTAAAATGGTTGACGATAAGAAAAGTGGCACCACCATTGTCCATACCCACAGAAAGCCGACTCTACTAAAATACTTGGTTTCATTTGTTAAGCAGAAATAAACGTGTATGCTTCCTTATCTGCAGGTTTGGCTTTATAATGTTGGATTCGGAAGTTTTGTTTATCAAGTTGAAAAGGTTTGTGATGATTCTGGTGAAGACCCATCTTGTAGCAGGTAATTCATCTCTTGCTGATCTAATGTTTTCGAGAGGGGTGCTTCATCTAAGGCTTTATTCTGAAATTTCGGCTGCAAAATCGTGAAAAAGTTAGATCTAGTAATTTAAAAAAAGCGTAAACAATAATCATATTGCCAACGTGATGCATGAGGAGAACTGGGAGATAATTAGTATATTTTAAATCCAATATTTGTTCAGCTATTAATTTAGATTAATTAGTCTAACTAAGATTGTTTTATTCACTTTAGGGGTCGGTAATAGGAAGCTTTTGAATTTTCGGACTTGACCTAATACTCTAACCGGCTGAATCAATGCAGGTCTGTCTCTGGGAAAAGTATTTCAGATCATTTGGTGTACTATGATGTTGAGTTAAGTAGTCCGGGATGGAGATCATGTAGATTTGTAATGGATCCTCCTCTGGCGGCATACGGAACATCAGATCCGAATGGAAATCAAGTTTTCTCTAGAGATCCTGCAATTCCTCTTATCAGATTGAAGGAACAGTTGGTACTCGATGGCAAGGGATCAGGTGCCATTTGAATTTTTTCAAACCTTATTCAAAATTATCAAATCATGTTGGGTTTTGGCCGGTAAATCATATTTATCCAACCTTTTGTAAATAACTTGCTTTCTTTATTATTTTGTACATAATGGGAAAATGTATGTTGAGTAACAATGTTATAAAGCATGTCTATGCATTGAAAATTGTTAAGTTTTAGAATAATGTGAGATAGACGAGGTTAGGATATAAGATGCGATCTAGAACAGCACGAATAAAACATTCTTGTGTTTGTTATATTTAGTGTTATTGGTTGTTTTTTGCTTCGAATTTTTTGATTCAATGATTTAGCGGCGGTTCGAGGGATCTAGGTGTTTCTTTTGTTATATGTTAGTATGGTTTGGTTTCTAATCCAAAATCAAACCATAATAACTTTTGTGAAACTAAATTTGAACCTAAAAGAATGAGAATTTTAATTGGGGAACTAAAAAGTTGCATTTTAATTGCCACCGAGGTAGGTTTTGTTATTTTGATTAATTAGCATCAATTGATTTGCTTTGACAGTGTCTTAAATTTTAAGGTATTTTAGTTGTTTATTTGTTCGTGGTGCGATCTAAGATGTACTTTGAGTGTTACTTTTCGCCACCCACATAAAAAAACGATACGGCCAATATTGTAAGATTCCAATGAGAACTTGATGGTTAACTTTTAGACCTTTCAAAAAATTACAAATATAGAAAAATTTGTTAGAGATCTATTTGCAACAGGGATATAACATTATAACATTTTAAAATGTTATTAGACGCATGAGTAATATTAATAAATTGTTATTTAAGAAAATGTGCAATTTGCCGTCATTCCTTCGATTTTATCTACTATACAACTAATAGCAAATATGGAATTCTGTACTCTCTTATTGATTTTGATGGTATCAAATTTTACCTCAAATATTTAGGATTTACCATGACTAAAATCACATTTTCTCTTGCCAAAAATGTTTTAGAGAAATTAGGTGATAGGTGATTTCTTTAAGTGGTGATCGGAATCATTTTGCATAAAGTATTGTTGGTTAGTCATTTGTGAAATCATTTAAATAACATTTTAATAACTATTTAGTATAGTAATTAATGAGTAGCTCTAAATTAACATTTGTAACTAAACATATTAATTGAAAAAAAAGTTGATGGTAGCTAATATCTTTTTTTAAAATCACTATTCCAACAACTAATTCCAAATATATTCTTAATTAATGTAATATCAAACAACTTTATCAATGTTCATAAGTTTTAACATAAGTTTGTTTTCGTATCGTTTTTCTTTAAATTTTTTCGAATTTTGCATTCCATACATCACATCATTTTCATAATTCACACATATGATACATTCTTATCCAATGGTAAAAGTTGCAACGATATTCAAAATTTAAGGTCAAGGTTGCAACTTGCAACTCTTACATTCGGCATCTAAATTGATGAAATTAAATGTCAATACAATTTGATATATTTTTCAAAAACTAGAAGTTGATTTTTTTCACTTTAAATATATTATTGTTTTAGTTTGTATTTAGCCCTTAAGTCTGAAAACATAATAAACTAATCGTAACGTGAAAAGTGAGTTTTATATTTGATTACTTCTGGTGTTGTTTATTTGTGTTTTGCATCTAAATTAACACGTGTGAACCACTTTCAAATATGTAATAAGATGTGACATTAGTTCAACTTTACATAATAAAGTGAAGTTAAGAAAACGAGAAGTAAAAAATAAAAGAATTAAAAATCTCTCTTTTTTAATAAGTATAAATCATTTGAACTTGTTATTGAGCCACAAGAGTTCTTATTTAGACAATAAAAATCATTAACATTTCTTTTGTATTATATGTGTGTGTGTATGTAAATATATATAACTATTTCTCCAATCATCTTTCAATTTGGCCACAAAATCATTTTATCACTTAGTTGGTTGGTGCTATTTTCTTTTCCTCTGTTGTTGAGTTCTTCACTCCCAAATCACCTCCATTTTCCTGCATCGATCCATTAATAACATTCTTTAGTTACTTTTCTTCTACTTCTTATTCTATAAAAATGTTTTCCACTAATGATATGTTAATGTGAGAAAAATGCTAAGAAGATTTTATAAGTAAATATTGTGAATAGCAAACCTTGGGATCTTTGAGATTCTTGTCTTCTAGTGGTGTGGGTGCTGAGCTTTGGGTTTCTTCCTTCTTACCTTCACTTTCTTCCTTCAATTTCACTGCCTCTCCTGTCCACACAAACTACCTTTTTTTAGACTTTTACAACTTTTAAATCATGTCAATTTTTTAGTTCATTCAAACTATTTAGGAGGTGTTTGAAGCGTGGAGTGAGTTATTATAATATGTGGTTATTATAGTTGTACATTATAATAGATAGTGTATGAGGTGCAGATTATTATAGTTTGAGTTATTATAATCTATGTTTGAGGAAGTGAGGAATAGTGAAATAGAAGAACGAGGAATAGTGACATATAGGAGAGATATGGATGGTGAATAGTGAAAAGGGAAGTGAGGAATAGTGAAAGGAGGGAGTGAGAAAATAGAAGAAATAAGGGAAAAAGTAGAATAGTCCTAATCCGAGAGCCAAACAGCCCCTTACAAATAAAATAAGTTTGATTTTCTTTTTCAAAGAATCAAAACTCTAAACTTTGAGAGTAATAATTTTGTACCTTGAGTTGTGGCTGTGAAATCAAATATGTTACCATTCTTATAATATTACCACTTTGTTGTATTTATTTTCAATCATTTTGTGATTCAAAATTTATGTAATAAATTAGTTGAAGAGTGTCAAAGTTTTACTGACCATTTTGCTTCTCTACTTTGGGTTCTTCAGCTAATTTTTTTTCCTCTGCAGCTTTGATTCCTTCTTCAACAGCGCCACCTTCCTTCTTCTCCGTTTTCGTTTCTCCGGCCACCTCCTTTTTCTCTACAGCTTTAATTCCTTCCTTTTCAACTTCTCCGGTCAACGGTTTTTCCTCAACACCTTTAACTACCTGTTCTACCTTAACTTCACTGCCCTCCTTCTTCTCCTCTGCTTTCGTTTCTCCGGTCACCTGTTTTTCAACAGAACCGCCATTCCTTCCGTCCTCATTCTCCTTCTTCTCACCGCTGCTGGCGACCTCCTTCTCCTTCTTCTCACTGCTGCTGGCAACCTCCTTCTCCTTCTTCTCACTGTCGCCGGCAACCTCCTTCTCCTTTCTTTCCTCTGTTTTCACTCCTTCCGTCACCACAATGCTATCGCTCTTCTCCTCCGATTCAATCTTCACAGCGGCATCGATCTTCTGCTCTGTCTTAACCTCTGGTTCAATCTTCGCAACATCATCGATCTTCTTCTCATCTCGCTGCTCTACCTTATTCTCGGAGGATTCAACCTTGACAGAGCTATCGATTTTGTTCAGAGACGGAACCTTCAAATCAGCACTAGAGGAATCGGCAGTACTGGTCTTGGATCCATCAGCTGCTCTTCGTCCGCTCTTAGATCGACTAGCGGATGATTTCTTGCGGTGGAGAATGCCGTCGGCGGTGTCGATAGCAAGCTTGGACTCTCCGCAACCCATTGATAGAGGAAAATGGAGGGAGGAAGAAGAAGACGAAGAAGACGAAGAAGAAGGAGAAATTGGATGGAAAATGGAATAGATCTCTCCCGGTTTAAGAACAGGGAGGGGAGAGATCGAATGAGAGGCGACAGCGAAGAAGCGAAAAGTTGATTCGTTGGAAGGAATGCTGGTAGTTGGTTGGTTTGTTTTATAGTTTACAATGAGTGAAAATAGGTTGGTTAGGGGATGACTCTCCATAGCCATTACACACCCGTCTTTGTCGCTGCCTCTTGTTTCAAGCTCGAGATAATGGCGGATTTCTTCCATTTAAAACCAACCAACCATCTGATCTTTTAACTTCAAACCCTTTCAAATTAAACACCTCAATTAATTAATGTTTTCTTTGTAATTAAAATAGTCCTTTGTTGTGGGTAAATGAAATGACAAATTTTAGATTTATAATTCGAAAACAAGAGTTTCAATCAAAACAATGCATGTTGGTAACTCTACGTTTTCAAAGGTATATATATATATGCATGCAAAAATTCACATGAGAGAGAATGAGTATCTGTCTCGAATCCCCCAGCTTAACTACGCATGGCCTCAACTCAGGAGACGCTTCTCAACCCTCATTTCGCCCGCGCACACACACGTGAATATGATCAAACTGAAATATTTACAAAATATATTACACATTTGTCATATACACTCATTTTCCTTTAATATAAATAGATTGGAATATGAGAACAAAATTAAAATTATTTATAAAATGCAGCAAAATTCTAGAAATAATCATGGACATTTTTAGTGTGGACGTGTAGGTTTTTTTTCATTTTTTTAAAATTTGTCTATAAATATGACTTGAACTTCTGTTGAAAGGGAATTGACAAACAGAGTTATCACTAAACTACGTACAAATATTAAATATAAATTAATTTTTTTTATACATATTATATAAAGAGAAAAAGTTGAGGGGGCTCGAGCCCCTGCGTCTATACTAAATTCGTCGGTCCTTGATTCTCCAACAAGGAATCATTGATCTAAACCTTACCTTGGTGAGGATGAGGAACCCTCCCATGTCCCACCTTAGATATGAGTTTGATAACTAATTTGAAAATTGAATTCTAATTAAAACAATTGTTTAACTTGTGTTTGATACTTTATAAAATTAGTTGTAGTTATTCACCATTATTATATTTATAAATATTTTCAATCGTTAGATATAATATCTAGACGGTTCAAAATCAAATATATTTATATATATATATATATATATATATATATATATATATCAAAATATTTTTACCACACACTTTTATTTATATTTTCTTTTAACATTATTAAAATGTATATTAAAAGAGGCCAAAATAGCAACAATAAGATAAAACTATAAAAATAAATAAAAGCATTGAGAAAACTAATATAAATAAAATAAAATTTTGTCACAAAGTTAGGCAATAATGTTTCCATGTGATTTTGAGAGAGTTCCATCTCTCACCCCATTTCTTCTTTTCCTATACCATATTGGGAAAGGAAAGTGATATCTATTTTCATTTTTTAATTTTACAAAATTATTAAAAATTACAAAATTTCTTAAAATATTTACAAATATAATAAAATATTACAATCATCTATTATATAGCAAAATAAGTTACGATCTGTGCATACATGTACTATGATAGATGTCCATCTTAGTTTACCATGGTCCATCCTACATATCGTTATAGTAAAATATCAAATCCTTCGTTTTTTTAGTTTTTTATTTTTAAATACAGGTGTATCTCTCAACCAAAGATTAGAAGATGTTTGGGGAAGTGAATTATTATAGTATTGGATTATAATAGTAAGTGTTAAATATGTCGAACTATTTTAATTTGATAAGAAATTAGTAAAAATTATAAAAAATATATATATACATCTGATCGAGTTTTGAAATAATGTTTATTATGATTAATTATTTACGGATTATTATAACCAAACAACAAAGAGTTAGCATTTAAAAATAGGAAACAAAAAGAAAAATCAAAGACAAAAGAAACCAAAATAGGACTCGAGAGAACTAAAAGTTGTTTTGGAAGAATACAATGTAGAAAATGTTGAAAAACTTATCAGAGGTTGAGAGGAAAAATAGATAGAGATATCAAAATTTAAGATTGTTTTTGTAATGTAATGTAATGGCTTTCAAATTTTGCAGAGCTGAATTTCATCGGGATTCTCATTCCCTTCCCATTCTCCATCAAGTGAGGGAAGAGAAGAAGTTTCTTGCTCCAGAAATAAGGAAAAAGTAACGAAAGAAGTTTTGGAATCCTCGTTGCCTTCAAGGTGTTCGTTAAAATGCCCCAATCAGTTTATTGGCTTCAAACTTCTTTGATTTCCCCATTCGCTCAAATTTCGGCGCCTACCCTTTTTACCTTCCCATGTCAGCCTTCGACCCACCTTATCCTTTACGGATTCTCTCTCTCTCTCTCTCTCTCTCTCTCGAAGTGGGCATTCCTTTAGATTTATTATATAATTTATTACATTGCTTTATCTTGCTATTTTTTTATGCAGGAAAATTGCCAGATCGAGATGCAGAAGGTGGATATAAATCTGGGGTCACCATTCTTGAAATTTCCTTTTTGGGGGATATTGAAACAACAACCAAACGACCCTTCTTTCCCTTTTAAGAAGCTCTTCCGTCGCCTTCCTTCCCTATCCATATGAGAGCTTTCATGGAAGTCTCAGCTGATGATCGTCTTGATTTTGGGAAGATGGGCTATGGGTAAAAACCCCTGATTTTAATTCCTTTGTTCATCGCTCCTTTTGTTTTGATGCTCTATTTGAAGATTCTGAACTGGGTCTTTTTTGTTTTTCGATTTGTGTTCTGTTTTTAATTTACGGGTGTTATTGTTTATAGATGCCAGCATTACCGTAGGAGATGTAAGATTCGAGCCCCTTGCTGTAATGAAATCTACCCCTGTCGCCATTGTCATAACGAAGCTACGGTCTGTTCTTGTTGTCTATCCACGTTATTAATCTTTTCGTTTGCTCTTACTTATGTTTTTCATTCCTTGTTGTTGATGGATTAGAGTGTGATGAGCAGACTTTCTGATCGTCATGAACTCAATCGTTTTGACGTTAAACAAGTATGGTTTTCTTTAATCCTTATCCCATTCCTTCCATTGGTTTTGTAATCTTATCTGTAAGTGTGCAATGGCAGACGATTGATATCTTTTCCCAAACCTGAATCAGGTCGTCTGTGCAGTCTGTGACACGGAGCAGCCAGTATGGAAATGTTATTTTTGTCATTTTATTAATATTAAGTTTTGTACTTTTATTCTTCATGAAGAAAACTTGCCTCCACACCATATTGGGTAAGTAAGACCTCTAATGTACTTTATGATGTGGTTTATTTTGTGGTAGCCTACTTATTTAATTTAAGAAATAAGTAGATTCCACTAAGAATAAGCCATGTCAGAAAGTTAAATGGTGCTTACGGGTGTGGAGGCAAAAATAAAAATTTATTTTCCCATATTTATGGACTGGTGATTTTTCTTTTTACTACTATGCACCACTGTTTGCAGGTTGCTCGAGTTTGCACGAATTGTGGTGTTAATATGGGGGAGTACTTCTGTGAAATATGCAAATTCTATGATGATGATGTAAATATTAAGATTTTTGCTTCTTGTTATTTGATTTATTACGTGTATACTTGAACTCAACAAAGCAAGAATTGGTGATTGTATGCTTGTTCTCTCTGTCCTTCATGGTTTCCTTGCTTCTCTGCAGATTGAGAAGGGGCAGTTCCATTGTGAGGATTGTGGAATTTGTAGGTTAGTTTTGAAAGAAATGTTCATTTTTCATTTTTTAATTAGTTAGAGGGTATTAACCAAGCCTTTTGAGTTGACCGATCTCATGTAAACAGGGTTGGCAGTCGAGAAAAGTATTTTCATTGCAAGAAGTGTGGTAAATCTTTGATCCTTTTTAAGACTTTTGATTTTTTTTTTTACTATATAGGTTAGGCATTGTACTTTGACCTTGATCTCTCTTTAATTTTGATAACATTTCGGTTTGGGTTGAGTTCTCTATTTTTGCTGTTGTTGATTCACTATACTATTCATTAACTTTTCCTATAAGAAGAAACTGTCTTCAACTGAAAAGAATCTGGTCATTTGTGCTAATTATGTTTCTTATATTCTTTAAAGGATCGTGTTACCATGTAAATTTACGTGACAATCATTCCTGTATCGAGAACTCTATGCAGCACCATTGTCCAATTTGTTATGAGGTCTTTTTCCAGCCTTTTCCTATTCTTTCAAAAATTCGAAAAGCAAGTTCCCATATTTACGTCCTCGCTCCTTCATGCTGGGTGTTCAACAGTACCTTTTTGACACGCTGAAAGATGTTTCTGTTATGAAATGCGGACATACGATGCACCTTGAATGTTACTCTGAGATGATAAATCGTGATAAGTAAGCTCATCTTAGTTTCATTAGCTCCAAAGCCATAAGATATATGTATGGATGTCTAAACAGAGTTTTTTGTGCTATAACCCAGATACTGTTGTCCGATTTGCTCGAAGTCAGTTGTCGACATGTCCAAAGCATGGAAACAATTGGATGAGGAGGTAAGTATAATAGAATCCAATTAGTCTATTTTGTTAAGAGAAACCAAACATGTTATGTGAGTTTTATTAATGCATATACCATCCTTTGTTAAACATATCTTTACTCAATATTTCATCTACTGTGTTATTTAGATTGAAGCAACAGTCATGCCAGAGGAATATCGTCACAAAAAGGTTTTTCCCTAATTTTACTGTCTGTAGCTACTTGCCCTCTTTCATGTAGTTACGTATATTTTTTAGTTTAACCTTGGAGATCCAAATTTCTATTCTCTTGTCTAAGGTGTATGTAATAGTCAGTTGAGCTATTGTTCAGTTAGAGTGTGCGTCATTGTATTTACTAGATGACAGTAACGGGGAGACCATTCAATTTCTCAATGGTGAACTATTGAATCGACTTCTTGACATTATCTTTTGCATACACCTAATGTTTGCTTACTATTAACACTTGTTATGAATCAATGATACAAAAGAAACACCCTGCACTGGGAAAATATATAACATCCCTCTGTTGTTGCTCTGCTACCATACACTTTCCTCTGCATTTGAACCTTTTTTCTGCATTTCCGAACGCTTGCACAAAGACAGAAGGGAAAATTCATGGTTATGTTTTGCAGGTTTGGATTTTGTGCAATGACTGCAACGACACGACAGAAGTTTACTTTCACATAATTGGGCAGAAATGCTGCCACTGCCAATCGTACAACACGCGCGCCATTGCTCCTCCAGTTCTTCCACAGTGATTGATTCTTATGTCTCCAAAAGAAGTAGCATCTCAAAGTGAGATGTTAAGGGGGTTTGGTTGGATTCTGTATCAGTTATTCTTCATTAATGTAACATCAAAGATTGCATTTATGATTCCAGAAGTGAATTGGGGAATTCAGTTGTGGAATCTTTGAAACTGTTCTTTTTTTTCAGGTTATTCTTCCTCCATTTTTGGTGGAGTCTTAAAGAAAAACCCAGGTATGAAAGAATGCATGGGTGAATGAATTTGTAAGCATATTACATTTAAAAATACCAACTTAAGTGAATACCTTTACTATTTCTTGTTGTATGATATAATACTGAATTCAGAGAGATCTGTTTCTTCCCTTGCTTTTGTTTTTGCTGTTCATTCTGATTCTTAATTGCTTTCAGAGAAGTGGTGGCATGGCATTCATCATTTATTCTCATGAAATCAAGAGGTCTTAGAGGACTCGTATTTAATTTATTTTTTAATTTTTGTATGGTATAATAATAATAATACTCCAGGGTGGCCCTAGTGTATTTAAGGTTCATTTCGTCTCACCGAATTAAGAAAATTATTTGATAAGATTGACATATGATGATAGACAGTTCTTCATTGTTAGATGTATGAAGTGAAAGAATCTTCAATTTATGGTTCTTAGTTTCTAAGAGCATTTAGATTCTTAAATTCACATCCCACAATTATCCATTATGAGGTGTCATTAATTTTTTTCCCAATTGCCATTTGATATTCTGATTATTTGAAAAAGAAAATTGAGTTTGATGTGGAATAACAGAGGTTTTCTCATATGTATTATTTTAATGGTAAGTTATAAGTTTACTCTGTAAACGTTTAAGTTTGTGTTTCTAAGTTTTCAATTTTGTTTTTCTTAGGTCTTAGTTTAACAAATGTTTATTTTTCTTTATCCATCTATTATTTATGAATGAAATGGAACCAAAATTGAATGTTTAATGTTTTTTTTTAATGAATACAATTCAAACTCATATCTAATAAAATTATTGATTAAAAAAATGCTGAATATACTACATGGATGGGGAACTTATCTCAATTTCTCAAACTTGATGTTTTAAGGAAAATATTGGAAGTTGAACACAAATTCATGTTTATAATGGTTCGATGTACGTTTAAAAAGTAAATGGTTCAACGATACAATTGATCTTTATTGATTATTTTTAGCTTAATAAATATGAGTGTGGTTGAGAATATATATCATAGTTTGGTTGAGTTATGTTAAGGTTAGCATTTGTGTGTTATGTTATCGTTCATACAATTTTTTGATATTTTATTTTACTTTAAAATATATAATTAATCTATACTTCTATAAATGTGATGTTCAATAATAAGTTAGTAATTTTGATCGTAAGCAATTCATGCATGAGATTTGAACCGGTGAAGAAACATATGTAATCCTTAAAAGGGAAATGAAAGATCAAAGGCTTTTAATACGAGGCACTTAGAATTTTGTTTATACAATAAGTGATAATTTGAATCAACAACTTCGAGGGATAAAACTTTATCATTCACGACATATATTTTTATTAAGTGATATTTGATCGTTATTATGGATGAAACACCTTTTTCTATGTTTCTTGATTTATCAATAGATAGAAGAACCGAAAAAAAAAACAAATCCAATTGATGAGAGTACCATCGAATCGAGTCAAGAGATAACTTACCTAACGTGAATCACACTAACTTGATAGAGAGAGAACTTTAACTAGAAAATAAAAAAATTCCTTTGACCTTGACACTATTCAAAGAAACAAATTTTTCCCAATACATCTCAATTCATTTGACATTGATAATATAAACGTCTTCCTATGATGTAAATTTTTTTAATACAAATTGAGAATGAGAGGATTTGAACACGAAAGTTTTGATCTTTCGATACATACAGATGTTAGTCGAGCTAAGTTTAGTTAATGATGTAGATTAATTGATATTTAATACTTCAATCTTTGAATGTATAGAGGTTTAAGGGTTTTTTTAATAACAAAAAAAAACATTTACATGATAAATAGTCACTAAAAATATAAATATCTTTGTCAATTTAACCATTTTCTTAAAAATTATTAGAGGTTTTAAATTGGGAAATTAGTGACGAGGTCTCACGGTAAAAACATGGGGTGATTTGTAGAGAAGCAAACCCGAAAAACCCTCACCAAATGTCCAAATCGAATCCTTGGGTTTGGGCTTTCATCTTCATCGCTTCTGTAGCCGATAGTTCCATTGGAGTCTTCCTTCAATCGCCATTTCTTCTTCACATTCTTTGTTGAAATGCAAGTCGTTTCCAGCTCTCGTCGCCTCTCCAACCTTCTAAAATCTTCTTCCACCTCTCTCCAGTTTTATCGATTTCTTGTTTCTAATTTTCCTGTAAACCAGGATCCTCCAGCTTCTCATCAATGGCGGACTGTTTCTGGTAATTATACTATTCGTTTCTCCAGTTTTCAACGTTTCGTAAATTTTGAAATCTATTAAAAGAATATTACTGGAACCGTATTGGAATTTATGTGTTTTAGGTCAGATTTTATGGTTATTTGTACTAGTTTGGTTAGGAAATGGGAGTAGGGGAGTTTCTTATGCTCGAATTTAAATTTGAATATCTGAGAGAAGTTCATTATGTCAATGACTCAATGTAATGAACAGGGATAGCTCGGCAATGTTGTTCTCCAATGGCGCAAGACTGTTCCATTCCTATGTATTTATCGATGCCTAATGCTTCTTTTTCATCAGTGGCACATGCTGCTGAGGAAACCGCTTCAGGTTGTTGTTTTGTTTTTGTTTTATCTTATTCTGCTGATATTTTCTGGTTTTGTTTGGTGTGATTTATGAAATTCTTTAACATGGTTTTTTTTTTAATTTTGTTTTTGTGTAGTCACTGCCAAGGAATTATATGATAAAATGCTTGAATCTGTAGAGGTTAAAAGAAGCATGCCCCCTAATGCTTGGATGTGGTCATTGATCCAAAATTGTAAAACCGATGAGGATATTCAGCTTCTATTTGGCATTTTGAAAAGGCTGCGGATATTTGTTAGTCCCTTAGCTCTTACACTCTTATTGTTATGCTCCCTTTTGAGATCACATTTTTAGTTTTTTCCGTTTCGTTTGGTTGTAGAGGCTATCAAATCTTCGTATTCACGATAATTTTAATTCTCATCTTTGCCGTGAGGTCACCAAAGCATGTGTACGGGCAGGTGCCCTTCAATTTGGTATGCCATAATATCCTTTATATGATTGGTTGTGCAATTGGTATACAGTTCTTTCTTTTTGTGGTTTGCAGTTTACTATGATACGCATGATGGGACTTAGTCTTAATTTACATGTGCAGGAAAGAAGACCTTGTGGATCCATAACTTAAATGGATTGACGCCCAGTATTGCATCTGCTCACCATCTACTGGTCTTAAGGATATATTTATTACTAATATGTTTATTGTTGAGCTTTCAGTTTCAGATTTATTAATCTACATGTTCTCTTCCCGTTCAGGCATATGCCGAAGAGCACAATGATCTTAAACTCATGGGTGAAGTTGTGGCACTTATAAGAAGGAATAAATTGCCACTACAACCTGGTACAGCAGATATTGTTTTCAGGTTAGCTTGATGAAGCTCAATTGGGTTCTAAAAGATAACCAATCATTTATCTGTGTCAATAGAAATAAACATAAATTTCTATTTTGCATTCTGAAGTTCTGAATCGTGTCATATTTGTCTTGCATTGTTCGCTATAAGATTGATATTCAGTGATTGTATTGATTCTTTGCAGGATATGTTATAATGCTGACAATTGGGCGTTGCTTTCCAAATACTTCAAAAAATTCTCCAAGGCTGGAGTAAATTTTCGCCGAACATCATTTGACACATTGATGAGATTTGCTTCCAAAATAGGTAGCCACACTACTTGCATTTCTCAATGAACGATCAATTTTATTCATTGTTTTGGTTGGTTGCATATTTTTAAGTATTGGTATGAATAAATCATTTGGATATTGAGTAATGCACAAAAGATTCATTGTGTAAGTTAGCTTCCTTTTTACTTACATTTGTTTGTTGCTACAGTTTATTTTCTTTTTAAGGCAGAAAATGTCTTCGTTCTATTAAAGGTACACATGGGGGTGGAGGCTTCTTGACTAAGTTTTGTTGAATGTATTTCAACTGCATTTTTTTTAAATCTTAATCATGTGTAAGGTTATTGAACTTTCAGTTTTGTGTCAATCACACTGATAAGAGCTTTTCATTATTATTCTGCATCAAATAGAAAAATAAGGTGTTGCTTCAGTTTTACTACCAAAAAAAAAAAATCCTCATTGTTCTGACCAACGTTTCCAAGTTCTTAGGGCACTCTTTTCATTGTATTAAATGGTTGCTTATGAAGCTCCAAAACTTCCTTTGCGTAGGAGATGTTGATTGTCTATGGAAATTTGATAGGCTGAGAGCTGAAACAACAAAGCGACATACTCTTGGAACTGCATTTTCACGAGCTAAGGTAATGAAGTTCAAAGCATCTTCGGACGTGCTCCATTCCATTGCAAAATTAATTCGACCTATGTGGTTCTAGTTTTCAAGAAGTGCTTATATAACAAGTGTTTCACATGTCTTAATTTTCCTTTTGTATATTTCCCAGGGTCTTCTATTAGAACGTAAGCCTGAGGAAGCTGCTGCTATCATTCATGAAATTTATCAGGTGACTGCTGTTCTCAACGTTCTTTCTCTAATGAACAAGTCTTGATTTATCAACTCTAGACGTCCTCTATTTTGATATTTGGAGAATTTTCACCTAAAAGGTTAATCTTTGTATATTCGCATTTGAGTTCTTAAATGTCGACACCATGGATAGAAGACAAAAACATAAACGAGCAGGTGATTGAGTCTTGAAGAGTCGTATCTCATTCTGTTTTTCTTTAATGCCAGGCCTTTTCGAATTCTAAGTCAGACTTTACAACTGAGGTCGAAAAGATGGTCAATGAATGGCCGTCACAAGTTAGCGAGCACCAAAAAGAAGAACATAGAAAGGTCTAATAAATTACACACGATTTATTCATTTGTTTCATCAATCATGGGAAATAAGCTAACACTAATATCATATTCTATTCCTCAGGAATTTGACGCAGATCTTAAATCTTATATTTCTACAATGCTAAGTAATCTACAAAATGTTGAAGTAGAGGTGAACGTAAACATCTAAATCGGTAAAGAACATAACCTTGATTTCGGATGAACTTTCAGCATGATTCGAAAATAATTCTGTTATGATGGGGGCGATGTAGTTCCAGAGCTGAATCCAGTTGAGAAGCTGACCAAAATTGTTTCTTTATGAATACATAGAGATGCTATGGTTCGAGAGAGACTTGAGACGAGACACAAAAGACAGCGAGGTGGTTTATCTTTACTGTTTTTTCGAGTTATAGCAAATAATCCAGCTCTGCTAACTGAATTCCTTATGGTGTGTGGGTCTTGTTTTTGCATCAATAGATTTTAGGCCATTACATTAGGTATTGCTTTGTCTCAGTTACTATAGTTTTGTATTCAATTTTCTCTCTTCTTTTATAATTGGAAGAGATGTACATTATATTTTCGACTTTAGTTTCTTTGCACGAAAGTTGGGCTATTTACCATCTATGGAAGCGATTGACAAGACTGTCTCGCAAAGTCTTTGACTTGTACTTCTTTTGAGGAGAAATGTTAAAGAATGAAACCAAAGTTTTTTCTTTCTAAGATTGTATGATCATTTGCTTTTCCCCGTTGATAGATACACTTTTTGAGTATGATTATAATTGTAATTACTATGTAAAATTTAGTTGTTAAGATTTCAAACTTATACAATTTTGTAAGTTTGAGTGTACAATTATTACTACCACCATATTTACAACCAATGGGAGAATTCGAGAGCTCTTGTTACAATGGTCGAATTTGAACTTAAAGATACTTCGGCGTCCTCTACTTACCCACGGACCCTCCTTTCCCTAACAATATTCATAAGGCCCATATGCAACTAACAATTTTCACTCATACCTGCTCACCACCACCTCTCTTTGGCTTGTGCACGATTGAGAATGAATTTGAACAAACTTGTAATCGAGAGAGTAATATTGATGAAGCTCGTGACGTTTTGATAATTTTGCTATCTTGGAGATTGAGAGGGCAAGTTTAGAGGTGTCATCCACAACATTGAATTTGAATATTTAGCATGATAGAACGAATTTAAACAAGTTTCTATTCGAATGCCCAAGATAATTAAAATAGTGATGTCCTAATGTCAATTTGTATCTACATTATATACGCACGTCAAATTGTGTGATTCATATTATATCCCCCACAGAGAGTCCTATGTTGTATATATCTATGCTAGAATCAAGAATTTAAAATAGTGTTGTCAATTCTAGAATTTAACTACATATAGTATTTTCAACCGAAATTTTTTAGGGTAAAAGTGACTAACTTCATAGACTCAAATTTGAAAATTGAACTTACTAGGAACCTTTTTTGCTAGAGTGGATCAAGAACTAACTTGTAGTTTAACCAAAAGAAGTTCACCCCAGAAGTCCAACGTTTTTTCCAATGTCAGTCAAACCATTAGTTTCCTTTCATCCTTTGTGGAGCAATAATTATGCTAACATTTACGTACTATTCTATAACTCTATTTCACAAATATTAAATCTCATGTTCCTAAAATGCTCAGCAATCTAAAAAATGTCCACTTAGAGATGAAATTTAAACACGATTGGACTAAATCAGTGAAGGACGTACCTAATCGGGAGTTAGAAAGATTTTTTCTTTTCATCGTTTTCAAGAAATTGAAATGACACCTAAAATAGCAAGAAGGATCATTTTTTTTTTACGACAAACCAAGCTTTCAAAAAAGTGAATATATATACACAAGAGGTAACGATAGCAAGAATGAAGCAAATGGTGTAGGCTCTTCTCCTTCATGCTTCTACTCTAGTTTTGTTTTAGATCAGTAAATTTTTCGGCACATCATTACTATATTTTTGAACTAAGGTAACTTTTGATTATTTTATAATTGAAAGAGATGTACAATGGTATTGTTATTACCTCTTGCAAAAAAGGATTAAATGAAATTGCTGATGGTCTTCATCCATTTCTTCCACTCTCTGGCCTCTGCACATTGGAAAACACAAGAGGCTCATGAATGAACCAACTGAGTTTTTTACAACAGCACAAACTCAGAGATTCCCATTTGTGTGACCTAACAAACCATCTACCCATCCCCAAATCAATGAAAACGAAATGTAAAATTGTTCTTGATATAAAGCCTAAACTTAATGTAATGTTTTGTGTTTAAGTAAATGAAATGAGTCCTAACCATTGTTTTGAAAATATGATTCTCTTTCTTTTGTTTACCATCCTTGAATCAAAGGGAATGCATATGGCATCAAATGAAGTTGGCTTCACTGCACGTTTGATTCACCATGATTCACCTTTATCACCATTTTACAATCACGCTATGACAGATACTGCACGGATAGAGGCAACCGTTCATCGTTCTAGGTCCCGACTGAATTATCTGAATTACATCAACAAGTTATCAGAGAATGCATTGGACAATGATGTGTCACTATCACCAACATTAGTTAACGAAGGAGGTGAGTACCTTATGAGTTTCAATATAGGAAATCCTTCAAGTCAAGTGATGGGATTTTTAGACACATCAAATGGTCTTATTTGGGTGCAATGCTCAAACTGCAATAGCCAATGTGAGCCAGAAAAAAGAGGCCCCACCCCCAAGTTCCTCTCTTCCAAATCCTTCACCTATGAGATGGAACCATGTGGCTCTAACTTTTGCAATTCCTTAACTGGCTTCCAGACCTGCAATTCATCTGACAAATGGTGCAAATATAGATTAGTGTATGGAGATAATAAAGCAACAAGTGGAATTCTTTCATCTGATAGTTTTGGTTTTGATACCTCTGATGGGAAGCTTGTGGATGTTGGCTTTTTGAACTTTGGCTGTTCAGAAGCTCCTTTAACAGGAGATGAACAAAGTTATGCAGGGAATGTGGGCTTGAACCAAACACCCTTGTCATTAATTTCTCAATTGGGTATAAAAAAGTTCTCCTACTGCTTGGTTTCTTTCAATAATTTAGGATCAACAAGTAAAATGTATTTTGGATCATTGCCTGTAACTTCAGGGGGTCAAACTCCTTTGCTATATCCCAATTCAGATGCTTATTATGTGAAGGTTCTTGGAATCAGCATTGGGAATGACGAGCCACACTTCGATGGAGTTTTTGATGTATATGAGGTCAGAGATGGGTGGATCATAGATACAGGAATAACATACTCAAGTCTTGAAACAGATGCATTTGATAGTTTGCTAGCTAAATTCCTTACACTAAAAGATTTTCCACAGAGAAAAGATGACCCTAAAGAAAGATTTGAGTTGTGCTTTGAATTAGAAAATGCAAATGATTTAGAGTCATTTCCAGATGTCACAGTTCATTTTGATGGTGCAGATTTAATTCTAAATGTAGAAAGTACCTTTGTGAAGATAGAGGATGATGGAATTTTCTGCCTTGCCCTTCTACGTTCTGGATCTCCAGTTTCGATATTAGGAAACTTTCAGCTGCAAAACTACCATGTTGGGTATGACCTTGAAGCTCAAGTTATTTCCTTTGCTCCTGTTGATTGTGCTGATTCCTAACCATCAGATACTGCTTCCTCGTGTGGTTATATGTCTAACCATTTGCAACAATTTATTACCAAATCCATATAATTTGGTTTTCATCCAACCAAAATATTGACAACTTTGTTAAAAGATTTCTCATTCCCAATTGGAAGATGAGATGACATTTCAAGATTAGTGTAGACTTCTCCTCATGTATCTTTTTCTAAAAATATAAAACAATTCAATACGAAGTACCTTAAGAAAGAGTTATATTAACATTTCAATCTATTGAGCTATATTCAAGTTGCTTATACACGGTTTAATAGCATCAATAGCTAACAAGTAAATTTATGTAATCAAGATAGAGAGGGAGGGAGAGTGATACTTGATCAAAAGTACCTTTGTCTCCTCGCATATACGTCCACAATCTATATCAATTATGTATACTTTATTATTTATGCATATAATATATGCATCAAGATAGAGAGGGAGGGAGAGTGATACTTGATCAAAAGCAAAAGGTGCATTCACATAAACTCATTAATATAACTATTTCACCAAAATAACCCACGTAGAGAAGCTAATCTGATTGAGTTAGTTCATTAGAAAATATACCAATTATCATCCTAAATTAAAAGTTGATGGTTCATTCGTGATCACCTACCAATTGTTGTACTAAAAACAGAAACAGCAGAGAGAGAGAGAGAGAGATGTTTTTATCTTGCAAATAAGAATTATATTTAGAATCAAAAGGTGAAGCCAACTTGATCTTTTAACAAATATTCAATAGTAACATTAATTTGAAGCAAGAGACAAAATATATATTACCAATGTAATGTATTCGTTCAGTTTCTAGTTCTGTAAAAGTATTAAACATCCCCATCGTAGTAAATAAAGAGGGAAGAATCTCGTGAATATAATGGAAGTTATTACTTCTTTAAGCTTAGGATATCATTTCTAATCTGCTCTATGGTATTCTCTACGTAACCGTGTACAGAAGCTGTGACTGTTAAAGTTAAATTTCCATGGCTGACTACAACATTCGCTGCAAGAACTTCAGCCTTGTGTCTTTCAAACACCAGAAAAATCTGTGTCACAATACCTCGTTGAACAGAAGCAATAATAACCCCAAACAACACAATGTTGCCGGAGATTGAGACAATGACGCCGTCGCCATTAATGCCGCCTGATGAATCCGAATTGGTATTCGGAAGCAGCGTCACCGATTCCGATGATTTCTTCTCCATTTCCAGCCTCATCAGCTGCTTCTGAAGAAACTCGATGAACTGAATCGCTCCAGAAACAATAGTCTCTCTCGTAGCCTGATTATTTCATCATCAAAACAGAATTAATTAAAACTACGAACACAAAATGTACCTACAACAGGTATAGCCAGATTCTATACTAAAGCATGCAAGAATCAAATCCACCATCCACTAACCTTAGGAGAGAGATTCGGAACGAGAGATCGAAGAACATCGAAACTCTCGCTCATCTCCTTCCTTTTCTCCTTCTCTTTCTTCTGTACTCCGCCGTTGGCTTCCAGAGCTCTGCAACGCTTCCTTGAGGCCGAAGCCTCATTTTCAGTGGCTTCAAAGTGATGTACCGGCAAAATGAGGGGGAAAAGTGGAATCACAGAGTCGGAGCAGGCTTCCATTAGTACAAACAGAAGCTTGCTGATCTTCTGTTGTTGGTTTGTTTCTTTAATCCGCCATTGATGATGCTTTTTATGAAGCAATGAGAAGGATAGAACAATGTGCGTGAGAGAGAGAGAGAGATCGATCAAATTCAGAAATGGAAGAAGAAAATGATTGAAAATATTCCAAAAAAAAACTACCGATTTTACACTTTTCAATCGCTAATACTCTCTGTAAGCAACCATGATTATGAGAAAACTTGCATGAGTTGCATACATATTATGTGCGCTCGCATTTTGTACACTCAAACTCAAACAAATATTATCACATGTTATGAAAGTGATTTTATGCATCATGGTTAGGTAATATTTATTTTTATTTGTTTGGACAATTTTGCTCTATAATTTATATTATGATATTAAAAAAAATTTCAACTTTCTTTGAAATTTTCACATTTTTATAAATTTGATATCTATATAAGAGAATCGATATTTTCATTATATCATATGAGATTCAGAAACATAAAGAATGAGAACTAAAATGCCACTAATATAAATATTAGATAAATAATAAACATGTTAATTTGTTTGAAAGTTATAAAAGATTTATTTATGGATTAAAATTTAGAGAAATTGTTATGAATAGTAGAAAAAATAGAAAATGAAATTCTCTTTAAAAAATAGAAAATTTTCAAATGGACTGTAAATAATTAATAAAATTTACTATATTTTGTAAATAATTTCAATATTTTGCTATTTTAAAAAATTGCCTCAATTTATTATTTTTAAAATTTTTAGGTTTAAAACACACTCCAACAGGAGCCCAAGCTATTTTTTTTTCGGTAGTTGCAAATATAGTAATTAAATTTAAAATATTAACATAATATATATATATATAACACTATTTTAAAAAATTACAAATATATAAAAATCTATTAAGTCTATCAATGATAAAAAAAATCTATCACTATACAAATATTAATCTATGAGCCTATCAACAATAATTATATTTGTATTTTTCAAAAATGTTGTTATATATTTAATTATTATTTCTAAAATTGTTGTCATTATAATTATCCAAAAATTAATAAGAAAATAATAACAAACTTAGAAATTTGTATTATCCCAAATTCAAATCTTTATTTTAAACAATATATACACACAATGATACAATAACCCTCTTCTTCTTTTCTCTCTTTTTGTAGAAAATGGGCCGAAAGCCCATTTATTTGAGCCTCTTGAGTAGGCCGACAAGAGCCAATATAACGAGCAACAAAAAGACGATCACTTGCTTGCAAAATCTACCAAATGTATCACACACTTTGTTCCACCCCACGTGCGAGCTCCCCTCATACCCCATAACTCCGATAGCCAAGGCGGCTCCCGTGCCAGAGGAGAGCAGCGCCACCGTCACGGTGTCGAGAACGATGATCAGTAAAGTTAACACATTATTGCTTCCATTCTTGTTGCTTAATGTAAGCATCAACGATAACAATCCATACGAACTTGTTATTACATTTGTTGCTAATAAGTACCTTGAAAAAATATATTAAAAAATGTGATTAATTATTTAATTTCAATTTATTACTAAATGAATTAGGAGAAAATTTTGAGTTAATTTACTAATTTTGGTTTGTATGATTTCTTTACGTTTGTGTAAATTAAACTAATTGTGATTGGATTGATAGAAAAGAAGAAGAAGTGATTTTATCGATTAAGGCTTTCGATCTTGAGTAATTAAAGGGAAATTAAATTAAGGTATGGTTTAAATTAGTAATTTAACTTGAACTTGAGAATTCGAGCAATGTATATTTAGTTCTAAATAGTCAATAAATCTATTTAATCTATAATTTTAAATAAATTTTGTTCGTTATCATTGATTTGAAAATGGTTCAAAATATATTTTGGGGCAAGTGAAAATAATTTTCTAATCCTCATAGACGACAAAATGTTTATTTTAATAAATACTTGAATTAAATATGTATTTCATGAAATTTGAGGTTTGTTTACTTATTTTCTAAAGTTTCAAAATTACAAATTTTGTTTGAACTTCAAAATTTTTAAATTTTTTATAGTTAATAGTACACCGAGCAAAACTTAAAATTTAAGGTTTTCACTTGACATAAAATTTTAATGTATATATAATAGAACGAATTATTTCTTAAAAAAGTTTAGATAATACAAGGACATCAAGTACATAATAAGAGACCTATTAAACATTTTTTAAATTTGAGAGAAAAAGAAAACATGTAGTTTAACATATTTAATACACCTCATAAACCATAGTATATATAATAGCACACAAACTAAAATCTAAAAAGAAACAAAATGTACTTTGTTCCTAATATATTCTAAAAGAGTATTAAAAGCAATAATCAACCCGACTAAATTCAAAATCACTTAAATATATTAAGCAACAAATCAATATTTTTAAAAGAAATTAATAGCATAAAAAGAGTTGTATTCTCAAAAGTGATTTCAAAATGAATCGTGTAGAAACTTACACAAAAGCAGACACAAAACGCCATTTAGCAACCACGACAACTGAAAAAGGAGGAAGATTGGAAGAGATAGTAATAGGAACAACCTTTGTTTCTTTGTCAACTCCCATAACAATGGCTGCCACCGAACTCAACAAAAATCCCAAAACCCTAAGAATCACCTCTAGCTTCCCACAACCACTCATTGAATCTTTTTTCTTTTAATTAATTGATCTCTTCTTTTTCTTTTTCTCACTAAAACTCTTAGGGCTTGGCTTTATATATGAGAATATGAAAGAAGAATAGGAGTGTTTGGATGATGGGAAAGTGTGGGAAAATTAAAAAGATGGAGGTGGAGAAGTGAGAATGGTAGATTTTGAGTAATAATGGAAAAAAGAAGATATAGATGGTTAGTTTGTAATTAAATTTAGTGGGTGAGCTGAGGCTTTTCAAACTAGTTATGTGCAGCTTTATGAATAGTTTAAAAATAAATGGAAGAAAATCTATAGTTCTGATGGGAGGAACTAGAATGTAATCAGAATTACTAGAAATCATAACAGTGTTGAAAAGCGCGAGTAAACGAAAACTAAATAAAAATAAGATCGTAAAGTGTGAAAACGGTAAAAAAGTAGGGTTATACTAAAAACGGTCGTATCCAAAACACTCCATCCAAACTATGGACTTAGATTACATTATAGCAAAAACTCATCTTATTACGTCCCACCAAACACCCTCTAAGATTTTAACCACTATTTTCACATTACATATGGACTCACTAAGATGGAAAAATTATTCTGAAGTCATGATTTAAGTATTATATTAGTTGAATTATGTTTATTTTGACGTGAACAAAAAATTTAACGATAAATTATAATTTTAAATTAATGGACCAACTTGCAAAAGAAAAACAACCGAGCGGTTTTCATTTATGAGAGGGTTGACTTATAGATACTCTTGGTAATTCAGATCGATATGACTTTGTATGCTTCATAGTTATTAAGCGTAAGTAGATATGCAAAATTTTAAGACACGTTTGATAAACACTTGGCTTTTTCACTTATGCGTTTATTTATTTATTTTATGTAAAGTAAGCTTGTTTAAAAAATGAAGAAAATATTTTAGAACTTAGAATTTAGGTATGGAAATATTTGTGTTTTGAAATTGTGTTCTATTATGAGCTTAATAGAGTTTCATTAAGAAAATTTCAATTTTTCGTGATCGTATCTTCACCAAATGAGTTTCTTTGTTATAAAAGGTTGGATCTATAATGACAACAATTTTTTTATCACGAGCTTAATACTTAATAGTACGAGCACTATAATAATTGAATTACGATTAGGTTGATAATTAAAAATTGAAGGTCAAATCAATAATAAATTAGTATCTTAACGTATGATATTTGTTTCTAGGAATTTGTTGACTCTTGTACGATAGGAAAGTGCTAGATTTATGGATTTAATTATTTTCACATCAATACCATTCTGATTTCTACTCACCCAACTTTGCATTCATAGCAAAAAAATAATAATTGAAAACTATTGGGAGAGTTGATTTTTAAGTTAAATTTTTATTAGGAAAATTACATTAGATGTTAAAAGAATTTAAAAAAAAAAACAGTTCATAACACATCTTTTTTGCATATTGTAAATTTGGTAAATATGACGATAATCAAACAGTAATCTGTTTTTAAATTTGCTATTTTTGCAATTTTGAAAATTCAAATAACATGAGTTCTATTATCATGAACATTTTTACTACTTTTTAAACTTTCTTTTTTTGTTATATTTTTATAATTAAAATATAAAAATAAGTGTGAATAGAAAAAATTAGTTAATTAATTTAATGTCTTAGTGTTGGTAAAAAAAAAAGACAAATGACGGTATCCCAAATTCATTTTAACTCTTGTACTTAAAAATGATGCATATCATTGTAAGAATATAAGAAAAATAGACTTAATTTTCAAAAACAAAAATCGAAATGTTATCAAACAGAACCTTGAGTTTTTAGTTTTTAGTTTTGAAAATTAAGTTTATTTCTTCTAAATTTCTGACAATAATTCTATTTTTCTTTCAATTTTCTATACATTAGTAAAAGGTGAACAACAACGTAATGATTAATTATATTAATAACTAAAAAATAAAATTTTAGTAGAAATCCCACTTGACATACATCATGTTTCAATGTGACTATAAAAGTTATATTATCTTTCTTTTTCATTTATTCGCACAACTTAGATGTGAAACAAAGCATAACTTAACAAATTTAAGCTTATATCTCAACCTAAAGTTAAAAGTCGAATATCCTAAAGTCCGGCTAAAAAAGAGTTACATTTAAAATTGAGAAATACGTTAAGAATTTCTTATAATAAATACTCACAAATTCTATTTTTCTTACTTTTTAAGTATAGATTTGAACATTTAACTCGAGTAGATACTATTTTTCGCTTTACTAAATAAAAAGTAGTCTCCCTTTGGATATTACTAAGTGTAACAAATTAAAACATTTCAGTTCCACAATAATTGATAACCTAATTAACTTTAATGGGCTATAGGGGAAGTTTATACTGGGCCCAAAGCCCATACTATCAAGAAGCTGAAAAACAGGCTAAAAGCCTAGCCCATTTAATTGGGCCTCTTTTGGAGACCCACAGAAGCCAAAACAACTAAGGACATAAATACAACAGCTCCAGCAAGAGAAAGCACAGTAGAGGCTGCTACTTGCTTGCAAAATCTACCATATATGTCGCACACTTTGTTCCATTGCACGTGTGTGTTCCCTTGGTAAGCGATAACTCCGACGGCCCCTGCAGCTCCGCTTCCGGAGAAGAGCAGCGCCACCATGACCGTGTCGAGAATGATGATCAATAAGCCTAAGATGTTGTCCTTGCTCTTGTTTTTCAACAAAAGGAACAACGATAGGAAGCTATATGAACATGCTATTACATTTGTTGCTAAAAGGTACCTACAAATAACACAGTTGACAGTATGCCTTTAGATGTTAATGAAATTTGGAGATAAAACTTGGTAAACTTTATTTTGTCATACAATGCTATATTAGGTTTGTTGTCGCTACTCAACTAGATAATTAACACTAAAACATATATAACCTAAAACGAAATAATTATTCAACAAAAATGATGAACTAAATTGAGAATATACTAAAATACGCGAAAGACTAAAATTCAACATTTAAAAGTATGTTTTTTCTTAGATTCAATCCAAGGGTGGAGATTCAAACTTTTAATTTTTTGGTTGATGTTATACTATCTCAATCAATTAAACAATATTCAAGTTTACATTATATGTCTATAAACTATATATAACTTAAAAACAAAAACAAAACAAAAAAAAATTAAATATTCATACAAAATGTTGATTTTGCCAAAAGAAAACCAATTTTATAATTTAGAAAATTGTGTATTATTTTGAGGAACTATGTATACACAATAATTGTACTAATAGAACTACATAATATAATAATATTTCTTACTAAAACATCATCAGGAAAAACATATTTATATTATCTAAGATAATGTTCCATTTGCCTTTAGGTTTGAGTGTGACAAAAATGATGAAATTAATAAACAAAAAGCAAAGACCATATTTCAAAAAACAAAATAAATAAAACCTCAAACAGTTGATGGGTTAGAGAGAGGGATACTTGAACATTGAGAGAAGAGAAGATCAGAGTAGAAATGGAAGACAATGTATGATTTCTTTAGTTCGAACATTTACAGATATAAGATTTTTTTTTTAAATTAAAAAACGAGATCCAAACATCTCATCTTTTAGTTGAGAATATTAACATAGGTTTGAACTAAAAAAAAATAGCTAATCAATTGATAAAAGAACGGGTAATTAATCTACGTGTTTTTTTAAGAGACATCGTAATCAATTCTTGAACTAGTAATTTTGAATGTAAATTAACAAATCATTTTAATGTTTGGTTTGTCCATATTTTAGCGTTGAGTCATTCTTTCAAAGAGAAACTTCAAAATCGTCAAGGTATAATACTAACAACCAAAGTGTTAAAGGTTCGAATTTCCCTCTACAAGTTAATTAAACAAGAAGACAAACAAATAAACATATTTTGAAAGATTATAGGTTCAAATTTTTAAATAAACTCGATGGAGAGAATAGTAATAGAGATAAAAAGAGAGTGAGAAAAGAGGACTTACACAAAAGCAGACAAGTAATGCCATTTAGCAATGAAAGTATAATCCAAAGGAGGAGAGTTGAGGGAGACAGCAAGAGGAACAACTTTGGTTTGATTGTTAAGTCCCACAACAATGGCTGCCACAAAACTCAATACAAATCCCAAAACCCTAAAAACCATTTCAACTTTATGATAATTATCATAATCATTTCCCATCTTCTTCATCTCTTCATTTTTTCTCTCTTCTTCCATTTTCCCTCTTCTTCTCTCCACCTCCATTTCTCTCTCCCTCTTTTAATATATCTATCCACAAAAATAACATTAAGAAAAAAAAAGAAAACAAACAAAACAAAAACCCTAACTTCTCTTTCTCTATATACTCAACGTTTAAACTCTATTTTTTTAAAATGTTCATTTTAGTTATTATACTTTCAACTTTAATTTATTTATTACGATAAAAAATAACACTTTTAAAAGTTTAAGGTTCAAAACGAACTAAAAATTAAAATATGAGACCAAAATGAACTAAAGTCGAAAGTATAGATATCAAAATAGTATTTAAACTCAATATATATTTAAAATAGTGAGATGAATGGAAGGGAAAGGAATGAATGAAAATTGCAGGGAAAGTAGTGGGGGTTGGTGTGGAGGATTTAATGAATGAGCACAGAGAGGTAGTTCCAATGGCAAGAGAAGGAAGAGATGAAGCATTAAATGATAATAGTAAATAATGGATTTATGTGGAAACGAAACAAAACCCTTCTCTTTCAGCTATGTGTTTCAAATCCATTAAATTTCATTTCCCAAACTAATGGAAACCTTTATTGGGCTCCACTTCTTTTCATTTTTTTCATTTATGTAATGATTAATTGGAATCACCTTATTTCGAGATCCAACATTCGACTTCTTCTACACTCGAAATTGTTGTACTAAATAAAAGAAATTTTGAGTTACATATAGCTTTTTAGCTTTGATTTTTTAAAATTTAATATCTATACTTTTATTCGGTCTTAAAAATAATCTATGTTGTTAATTATAATATTAATTTTCGTATATAGAAAATTTAAAATATATTGGCATCGAACTAGCCATAAAGCTACAAAACGAGATCTCGCTATTAAATATAATAGGAGAAAGTTAATTAGGAGATATATCGTCTCATGACATTAATATAGTACTAGTTATTGTATCTACAAAAATTCTAATTTAATTGATTTAGACCGTTTGTTTGAACTCGATTTAAAATTATGAATTAGTAGTTTCAATGTGTATATATGATTTTAAACTAAATAAAATGAAAAATGTTGTGAATCACTGCTAGATTGAGTAACTTATAAAAAGTTTTTTTAGTACAACAATTGTGAAGATGGAAATCGAACCTTCAATATTTAGGATTGAAAATTATATCACTTAATATTGAATTGAGTTAACTCTTACTATAAAAGGGGTTCCGATAATTAGGTAAACAAAGACATTTATTGTCATCTTAACCTATATATTATGTTAGGGGTTTGAATTAATTTTCTCAAAATAGCCCAAGTGATGACTAGAGGCAAATTAACGTAAATACAAAAATAAAGTGTAGTGTGTGTGATATACATTGGTATAAATTATTTGTTGATATGTCAACATTTTCATCAATACGTTTATATTTCTATAAGTTCGTTATCGAAGCGATAAGTGCATCGACATTTTCATTATATGGAAGAAAACTACATGTATGACACATGAGGAAAAATCAATAACTTTCTTTAGTATTAGTAAAAATAACATTTTAGCTTGTGTTTAATAAGCGTAAAATTACTTTTTTTTTTTTATTTGGTTTATTTTTTGTTTTTCAATAAATTTTTTTATTAGTATCCATCAACACATATTGTTTACAAGGTTCGTTTTTAATTTTTTATAATATTGAACCTTCAACATTTTCGTCGTTTTAAATGTTGAAAATTTTAAATTTAGTTCTTAATGCTAGTTTATGTCTTAGAAAACTATTTGTTATCTATAACATTTTTCTTCTATATTTTAGGATGATATTCACATACTTTATTTTTTTACATAAAAGTTATAATTATTTTCAATAAAAAGAAAGATTTATGAAAAATTCATTGATTAATTAAATTTAAACAAATTTTAAACCATCATGACCAAAAAAGTATATTTAATCTATAAAATAAAATTTCATAATAGTGCAAATATCTATTTATACCCCAACTTTAAAATTCGTATTAATTTAAACCTAAGCTTTTATAAATGTATCAGTTTAAATTCCAACTTGTATACATATATCAATTTAAACGTTGCATTATATTTTAGGTGAATTTAGTTACGTTGGACACATATTGAAAGTTTAAATTGATACATTCGTAAAAATTTATAATTTAAATTAATACGATTATTAGTTTGAAGTTTAAATTTATAAGCTTAAATTGATGCAAACTGGAAAGAAAGTTGATGGGTATAAACTGAAATTTTTGTTAGAAAATATAATTAAGAAATGAGAGAGAAAGAAAAAGAAGAAGGCAGTGTAAGGAGTGTCAGCCAGCTGGGCAAAATGGGGTTTATCATTAATGATAGCTCTGAATTTGAATTTTCCTTCGGCTGTGAAAATATGAAAATGGCATTAAATTCTTTATCAATATACATTAAATTTAGGGACATGGCCACCAACTAACCCTATTTAGTGAACCCATTCACCAAACCCTCATCCCCACCTCATACAAAACTACTTTTAGATTCAAACCTATCCCTTTCGATTTTATAATATAAACGATAGATCTTTTTACTCGACTGTAAAATTATGATAAATCTTACTAATCGTGCTTAGTTCTTTTAGATTACTTGTTCTTGCTTCATAAGTAGTTGAAAACTCTTTTAAACCTACTCTATATAGTATATTTTCTTTAGTTTTTTTATTTTTTATTTTTTATTTTTCAAATGTGGAGGAATTTTACATGGGTTATATATTCCTCTTTTGTGTATAATGAAGTTGTCATAGTATGATGATATAGTTTTTGCTGGATGTTAAAGTTTAGTTTGTGATTGACAAAGCTTTTTAAATAATGGTTGATATTTGTACTTATAGAAAAATTAGTTGGAAAAAGAAGTAAAATAGTATTTGGTAATAACTAATTTTAAATTTTAAAAAATAATTGTAAGTAGGACTTATTATCTCTCTTCTATTTTCGTATCAATGTTTAATTTATAGTTTATTGAATAAAATTATTTTTAAAATTTTTATGATTGGAAATGTAATTAATTTTTAAGACAAAACTTATTTGATGAAAGCTTAAGATAAGTATATAATTGTTATAGAAAGTTAATCAAAGAATGGATGTGACAAATATTAGAAAATAAATGGTGAGAAAATTAAATAACTAATAAGTGAAATTATAAAAATTTAGGAACAGTGAAACGTAGTAGATTTTTGGAAAAGCTAAATCTATAATTAGAGAAGTTAATAGTTATTGTATATGAAAAATTATTAAAAATATTTATATAAATATAACAAAATTTTAAAATTTATCTTTGATAACTAATCACGGTTAAGTTTTTCATTACGATAAATTCTAAAATTTTACTTTATTTTATAAATATTTTAATTTATTTTGTTATACTAAAAATAATCCAAAAACTATTCGTTTTTTTAATATGTTAACCATATAAAATTCATCCAATTATTACTTTAATCTTTTTCAACAATATTGATTATATTTTTCAAGAAATTGTTAAAATAATATCATAGAGCAAGGACCTAAGAAGATCAAACTTGTCTAAAAATCTTATACTTTATTAACCATTTAAATAAATACATTAAAATAAGGACATATATAAAATAATATCATTCCATATTAATATATTTTTTACACATTTAGAAAGTTTATCAAATTTCAAATCATGTAAAATTTTAAAAATATTATATTATAGTAAATTATAAATGAATAGTCAAACAATTAAAATTAGGATTAAAAAAATGACAAACTATTTATATAAAAGGTAAATTTTATTCCACTCGATTTTTTTTCGTGAAGTGTAAATATTTTGTCTAATATTCTATTTTTAACAACTTTTTTTAAAAGAATAAACCTACTTTGATAGATTCATATAATTAAACTTCATCCATTTATTATTAATTTATCTAGCATCATTAACTAATTTTTTTTTAATTTAACAATAAGATCATTTATCGAACACTAGTTTACTTAGTTTCCCTTTTGTTAGCCCATTCTTCAAGAGTAAAACCACGATAATTATAAAAATTACAACTATTCCAAACTAGATCATAAATCATCTATTTAATGAAGTGATTAGCTTATAGCCTATGTTAATGTGTTTTTAAGGACGTATTAATGTTTACTAACTTATTAAATCAACATAATATTTCAAATAAAATTAATTATTTCATATATTGTAATGTTTTCGTGTAAACTTGAAAGTTAGTGGTACCAATAAAGAAACAAAACTTCACAGTTAGTGGCAATATTATACAATAACTTGATTGTATAATATTAACTTTATAATTAAAAGAAGGAAAAAAAAAATCAATTGCAAACCAACCTGATAATTGAATGCTAAATAAATAACCTTTACATGATATGGATTTTTTTTTTAATTTTAAAATAACAATTAAAAGAAAAAAAGGGGAAAAAGACACGTAATCCAATGGTAGTTGCCGTAGGTGGCCAGATTTTGACTAAATAAAAGAGTAATCAAACTATCATAACATAAAAATAACTTTAATCTAATCAGTGGATTAATCAAATATCCTTTTCAAATTTTGAGTGTATGATCACAATTTTTCAAAGCATTATTACTTGCAAAACTATCCTTTTATTTTTAAAAAAATGTTTCACTTTCCCTTTTTTCTCTTTTATTTTAGTTTTTCTGTTTCTTCAAAAAATAATAATAAAAAAGAAAAATCAATCACCAACCATCAGAATATGATTATCTCACTGACTATCATTTTAATAATATGGGTTGGGCAAATGTGGTCAATATATTTTTAAAAATTATATTGTCTTCTCTAGCTAAGATATATATGACATAGTATTATAAAATATTGTTTATTTGATTATAGTAAATAATTCAAAAAGTCCAAAATTTTTAATATAATTAATACAAATAATACAACTTGCTTTATATATATGTTGGAAATTGCAAACGCTCCAAATTAACAGTGATATGACGTTTGAACCCAAATAAAAATATGTAAACGAAAAAAATATATTTTTCTCGAAATTTAGTTACTTCTTAATTTCTTATTTTCAAAATTTAATTCTGCACTTTGAAACTCTAATGCATGTGAAAGCTTTATTCGTTGTTAAGGTATGCAAATTAATGGATGGATAATAGTGAGTATGATAGATTGAAAAACTTGGTTGATCAACTAAAATTAATCAAATTGAAGAAGGCAGTAAATTATTCTTGAAGATAGTGAAGATTTAAACTGACCTAAACTGATTTATCGACTAAACAACATGATGCTCGTACTTCTTCATAGTGGTTTTCTAAAAGGATTGACTTCGACTAACCAATGCTCACCCCTAGTAGCAAAAAAGTCTCTAGAGCGCACATGAACAACAAAACTATTTTCTTTAACAGGATTAGTATTGACTTTCGTACAAGTGTTGCTTGGTTGTCCTGATATATATCCACTAAGAAATAGTATTCATATCAAAATATATAGACTCCAATTCCAATTCTCTTTCAAAATTTAATGTAGTAAAAATATCTATACGTACACATTTAGTCATCGTTAATGTGTTGATTTGTTTATACAAATGCAGTTCAATTTTTAACTTTTGCTTCTTTTTTTTTTTATGATATTCACGAGTGTTTAGGTCAAACTTAAGCACATAGATTAATTTTACGAGATAACTTGTTTACTTCTATAACATATTTTTGTGTCAATGTTAGAATGTATGTCTAATCTTTTATTTTGTCGCATTAAATGTATAACCTTTTATATAACAATGAAATTACAATAGAAAGAAAAAAGAAGATCCTTTAACTTATATGTGACAAACTAACATAATATAAACTGATATACACTTATCACAGAATGGGATAAGATTGTTCTCATATACCAAACTAATCTTTATCCTAATAACTAAAGAACCTGATGACCAACTTTTTTTTTTTTTTTTTGTTAATTAGGCCATCTTCATTCTATCTTTGATGCCAAACTCAATACAAACTCTACCTAATCTCTCTCATAAAGTTTCTTCTAAATAAAATATTAAACAACGTTTAATTTTATGATGGATTTATAGTCGATATTGCCTGCAAAAGCCACTTTTAGTTTAATTAATTCTAGTATTGATATTTGTCTTAGTGGGAAGAAATATGTATTTATGAAGTGTACTAAAATAACAAAATCAGTAGAGAGAAATTTGTAAATATTTTGCCACGAATAACATATAATTTTTTTAGTATAACAATTATGAAGATGGAAAATCAAACTTCTTATCTGAAAAAAGATCGTGTCAGTTATGATTGATCTAAGTTTACTTGAGTACATACATATATAAGATATTTATTCTACGAACTAATTTATGAGTTAATTATTTTTAAAAAAAAAGACTAACCCTCCCCTCAATTGCTCTTGGATATGAACTAACTCTTTAATGCAAAAATATCCCTTCAACGAGGCACAAAATCTCTTTTTATTTTTATTTTTATTCCTCTGTATGAACAATCAATAAATAAATAAATAAAATCCAAACAAATCTGACCAATAACATATATTTAATTAATTTAAGAAAAAAAAGGATATCAGAAATTTTCTTGTTTTCATACACAATTTTTTTTGGGTTCAAATTTCGACTTCAATAGAACATAAATCATCAACATTCACATTGCGGTTTACGTGCAGGAAACTCCAACGAAATTAAAAATTATATTAATCCATTCCTTAATTCCTAATTAACTATATATAAAACACCCCCGAGTTTCCCTCTCCTTCGTAATTACACCCATCTAATTTCTTTTTCAAACTAATTAATTTTAATTCCCTTTTTCCACTCTTATTTTTCTCTCCCACAATGGCCTCAGCCGAGCCCGAGTCTGCTAAGGAGGCGCCGCCCCCGCCTGCTACCGCTGCTCCTGGTGGAGTGAACTTGTTTCTAGTCGGAGTCGTGCTGAGATTTGTTGTTTTCGCGGCGGCAGTGTCGAGTGTGGTGGTCATGGTCACCAGTAAACAAACCGTCGTCAATAAGCTCCGGGGTGTCCCGCCGGGCTTCCCCGTCCAAGCCAAGTACGACCATTCCCCTGCTTTCAGGTGAGTTATTATTATTATTATTATTATTCATTTTTTCTTGTTAAAATTATTTAACTAATTTATATCAATATTTATGGATTTTAAGAAAAATATTACTATACTCTCAATAGTTACGATACGATGTTATCTTATAACTTTTATAAACTTTTTGAAACTATGAAGTAAAAATTCAAACAAAAATCATAACTTAAAATTATGTAGCTAATTCAAATTTTTGTTCTAAGACACCCTATCTCAATTTCGTCTAAATTTTAAAGAGGTTTTATTTCAAAATTTTTATAAAAGGTTTATCTTTTCGATACAATATTTAAAAAGGAAAATTTTCAAAAATAGCAAATTTTACGTTATATTTACAACTTACAGCAAATTCTCACTGATGGTAAAAAAACTATGAATGATAAAATCCAAAATTTTGTTATTGGTAATAAATATTTTAATTTATTTTGTTATTTTTAAAAATGTCTCTTTTTGAAAATATAGAAATATTGTCTCTATTATGTTTTTTTTTTTTTTTCAAAAGCATAATTAAACTAACAATACGCGAACACATTACCGACTAATCAATCTATGATTTGAATCCCTAGACTTAACTAAAATTAAAAACCATATAAATTACTTCAAATGAGTAATATCTATATCTATATCTATATCTATCTATATCTATATCTATATATATCTATATATATATGTATATCTATATATATTATTTTCATGTATTTTCTTTCCTATTTTCTAACTTTGTGTGAGGGTATATATATAATATAATATTTTTTTTGGATATATTTGATATATTTTGCACGAAAGTAAAATTGAAAAATAATATTTGCAATTTGCACACCAAAATAATATAAAGAAAGACCCCGGGAGAGGATTGGTGACCAAAATAGTCCAAAAATCAACTCCATAATCATAAACCTTTCTATTTTTTGAGCATTTTTAAAAATAGCAAAATAAATTAAAATATTTACAAGCTACAACAAAATTTTGGATTCTATCAGTTATAGTATTCTATATTATAGCATATCAATGACTATCAATTATAAAATTTGTTATATATTGTAAATATTTTTATAAAATCTATTCTTTTGTAAAATTCCTCCTTTTTCTTTCTTTTTATTTCTTTTCCATTTTTTAAAAATAAAAAAACTAAAGCCAATATCGAATAATATCTCAATATAACAAATCTCAAAATATGGAGACTTCTTATTAAATGGATTTAGACCCTTCAATAAAATTTAAACTTCTTATTATTTACTTATGTTTTTATTTATTTAAGAATCTAGCAAAATTTTATATAAAAATCTATTCTTGTTTATTATTAATAGATATAAAATTTTACTCATTAGTTTGTCATTTACAATAATTTTTTTTGCTTTCTAACAAACATAGTTACAAATAGATCAATTTTAACTCTTAAATCCTTAATTAAGGGCATATAATTAAACAAGTTGAGCTAACTTTTGATGAAGTGGTAAATCTTGTTAGTTTTAATTTGATTTAAATGTATATGTTTTTGGACAAACATCAATTTACATATTAAACTATGTGAGTTGTATTTATTTAGACTTCGAAGTAACAATTGTATCAATTTAAATCATAAACTTTGGGGTTGTATATCAATTTAAATCTCAAACTAATAGTTATATTAGTTTAAACCCTCAACTTTCGTAATTGTATCGAAATAAAACATAATAGACGGTTTAAATTGATGCAATAATGCAAGTTCAATGTTTAAATTGACATACTTATAGAACTTCCAAGTTTAAATCGATAAGATTATTAGTTTGGATCTAAATTGATATAAAATTCTAAAAATTTAAAATTTAAATTGATATAATTATTAGTTTACGGATTAAATTAAAATAATCTCCAAACAGTTGGAGATGTGAATTGACATTTTCTCTATTTTTTTAAAACCAAAGTCTAAAGTAACATTTAGTTTTAGAGTTGAACATCTAACTATTTTGTCAATATCTTGTATTTTGACTAATTAAATATTATACGGTCATTCTTGGAATTTGATCCATTATTTGATTTTTTCAAAAATGAATTTTTAAAAACAGTAGATTTGATAAAATATTTACAACCTATAACAAATCTTATCATTGATAGTTATTGATATGTTATAGTGATAGGAGAATAGAATCCAAAATTTTGCTATAACTTGTAAATATTTTATTTTATTTTACTATTTTTAAAAATGTCATTTTTTAAGTTCATTTAGTTTTTTTAAATGGATTTTTGAAAAAGAAAAATATAAGTGTGAAATTAAATTTGACAGATATTTCGTAGCTGCGTTATCGGTGGCAGCATTTTACAGTCTCGTCACTGGCCTCTCCTCACTTTTCGTCATCGCTAAACCCAATTGCCATACCAAGTCCCTGCTTCATTACGCCATTTGGGATACGGTACTCTCTACTATATTCCACCCTCAATTAACCCCAATTACGTACATTTAAAACATTGCATTATTCTAATCAATCAAATTATTTGAACATTGTGTTATATATATATATATATAGTTCATCTTGGGGGTGGTAGCCTCAGCCACTGGAGCTGCAGGTGGAGTCGCATATATAGGGTTAAAAGGGAACACACATGTTCGATGGGACAAAGTGTGCTACGCCTTTGATAAATTCTGCCGCCACGTCGGTGCCGCTTTGGCGACCTCCCTTTTCTCCTCCGTTGTTATGGTGTTGCTCATTTGGATATCTATTATCTCGCTCCATGCGCGGATTCGCAAGTAGCAGCCTTTACGTACGCCCTCCTCTTTTTAGGCCTTTGTCACCGCTCGTGTGTTACTGCTTCAGGATTTTACTTGTAAATGTTTTGTTAATTTTGTGGTTTCGTCGATTTCTAATTAGGTTTGTTCCCTAAAAATTTAATGAAGTTTTAAAATTTTAAATGATTTGTTGTTCTAGATTGTTTTGTAGGGGATGTATTTGTGTTGTTGATATTGAAGTAGGATTTTTATATACGGTGTGGTGTTGTGGATTTTTTTGAGCTTTAGTTAATTAAATTCGTCTTTCATTTACTATACTTTAAGCTTTTACGTTCCTATATGATTCGAAGTTGACTGGTTTTATTTTCAGTATAATATTATAAATGTATACTAATTATGGTCCAGTAGATTCATGTTGCTTAAACTTGTTTCTTAACTTTTTAATTATATATAAATTATGTGTTTCTTCAATATTTTTTATTTTTTAGTTTTGAAAAAATATTAAAAAGTCAAATCAGTAACTAAACCAGATTAGGGTTTAAAAAGCAGTAAAAATAACAACTATGTAAAGGAAGGTTATTTTCCATATTTGAAACGAGAAACTAGATTTTTGTTTCTTGGCATGCTTTCCTCTACTTGTGAGGAAACTTTAGAAACCGTCATGTTGATCCTCCTTCTGTGATATATCAAATTATGAGCTATTAAACCTTTTAAATTTAGAAACTCGTTTGAAACAAACTTAAAACTTCGATAACCTATTAGAAATTCAATTTATAATTAAAGATTTTTTAAATATTAAAATATTTAAGAAACATTTTGGACGTGGACGTAGTTATTATAATATGTGGATTGTTACCGTTTGTATTTGGAGTGCATATTATTACAGTATGAGTTATTATAATGTATATGTTTGGAAAAGTGAAGAATAGTGACGTAAGGAGAGATGAGGATGAGAAATAGTTAAAGGAGAGTTAGGAATAATGAAAGAAGTAAGCGAGGAATACTGAAAGGGAGAGTGAAGAATAGTGACAGATAAGAAATAATAATTTTAATCATAATTCTAAAATTATAATTCGTGGGACAAACAAACCCCTTAATAGTCTTTAGAATTTATAAACTTCAAAACAATATTTAATACATTCAAATTTTCAACTTTATTTTTAGCAATCACATAATAGTTCTACCTAATAAATAAATGGAAGAAGGCCTAAATTTATGTGTTGTGTTGCAATTTTGCCATTTATATAATTTTAGCTAAAGTCAGTCGTATTCTCTTGGAAAATTAGAATATTATTTATATACATTTTCAACCGTTTAATTTTTTTTAAAAAAAGTTATTTCGGACAAAATCAGAGTATTTGATAATACATCCATAAACTTTCGATTATAACAATTAAGCCTCTAAACTTCTAAAGTGTTAAAATTATTGGACCTTCCAAGCTCACAAATAATTGAAAAAATTCCACCCACAAATTACGAATTTAAACCCCAGATGTATATAATAGGTAGGAGTGATCATTAGTTAGTTGGAGTCGGGTTTTTTTACAAATTCAATCTCGAACTGATCATAGTCAGTTTAGTAAACATTCAAATCAGTCTCGAACTGATCATAGTCAGTTTAGTAAATATTCAAATCAATCTCGAACCTAGTCAGTTTAGTAAACATTCAAATCAATCTCGAACTTTGAGAAATGTCGATCGGTTACTTTTTATCGGGTCGATTTAACACTTAGAAATACTTGTTGAAAATTCTTGATTTGACTTTTTGAAACCGACCTTGATCGGTGTCTCTCGTTTTTCGACCACCGACTCTGTTTGGATTTTCAGTTCATTATACTCACCCCTAATAACATGTGCAATTCATACAACTACATACTTGTTTTTTTCAAGTAATTTTATTTTAGAGAAAAAAATGATTTTGACATACCAAACAAGAGGTGATCATCAATCAGCCGGAACCGATCACAGTTGGTCTAGTAAAGTGTCAAACTAACCTTAACATCGATAAGAAATGGTCAGCTGATTAGTTTTGTATGGTCTAGTTGATTTAACATTTTAAATTTTTTTTTTGAAAATTCTCAATTTAAAACCGACTCTGACCACTCAATGTTTATCATGCTGATCCTTATACCAAACACACTCTAAACTTAAGGTCAAATTTAAAAATTTGAAAAGTTTGAGTGCTCAGTCTTGCTTTTGGAAGTTGAGAGTATAATGGTAAGAGCATCAAATTTATTTTTGGAATTTGCTTTTTGTTCTTTTAAACTGTTAAAAAGCAATTTCCCAATAACAAATTACGTGTGAAATTTGGTGCGTACGAGAACTCGCCACGTGTATCGCCATCGTCAAAGGCTTCGCCTCCAACTCTCAACTTCAGCATACTCCGTTCCGAAGCAAGCTCGGTTAGGGATTCAATCCAATCGGTGGCTTTCCTTCTTAGATTGTCTTCTTTCCTTGAATTTCATCGTTCCAGGGCTTCACCAGTTTCAATCTCCACTAACAAATTTTCCCGGAGAAATAAGCGAATTGAGAGCAATCGAAAATGGGTTTGGATCATCTTTCCATAGACACTGCACTGAAAATTGCTTCTTCCCTTCAGGTTCCAATAGAGTTATTTGTGTAATTATGATCCCTTTTAATTTACTTTAATATTGTTTGTGGATTAATTGATCTTTCTCTGTGGAATTTTGGGCTGTGATTCGGAACGAAGGTATCGGACATTTGTTCTTTGGGCTGTTGTTCGCGGTTTTGTAGGCAACTCTGCGATTCCGATCATCTGTGGGAATCTCTCGCGAGGGAAAGATGGCCTTATATCAACGGTTCTTCTTCCTCAACTCTCGCACAATCCTCCATTTCCATGGTGATCTTTCTGTTTGGCTCTACTCAATTTAGGAATTTGTTCCCTATATTGCCCGTTTTAAATATTTATGTTTCTTCAAATCAATTGAGAGATTTGGATGGTTGTTTTGTTATTTCTGAATGAATGGTTTGACTATTTTGTGAAACACACAGTGGATAGTTATCTAGAGTTGGATGTGAGTTCTGTTTATCCCATTCATGATTTGGCTTTTTTAGGATTGTTGCTCTATTTCTGATCATATTATGTTTTGTTGCTGTGAAAATTTATAGGATATTAAATCTTAAGAACGTTGTTTCTCTAAGCCTATTATCATTAATATCAGGCTTTATGATCCCTCCAATTATGGGTTTTTGGATTTTTTAGCTTTTTGAAAATCAATCCACTGATCCAGTGATTTGAAAGCTTGTTTTGTTCTTTCTGCTTCGTAATTCAAATGTAGTTGAATTACAGCCCTTTGAATTTTCTCTATCATTTTTGAACTTTCTAGGGAAACGTACACCCGTTCATATCTTGACTCTGAACTTAACTTTTGTCTGTCTCATTGGTGAATTCACTTATACTTTTTAGTTTTTCGAAGCAATTAAGGGATTTGAAAGTTCGCTTCGCTCTATTGTTGAATGAGTCATTTTGAGTTTTCCCCGTTTTTTTTCTGAAATGCTTGTTCTTTTTCTTTTATTGAAAATTCGTTTGGATTATCACCTTGTTGGACATATAGCCAAGCCTTTTCTGGTATGTTCGTTGTGATGCTTCTGTTTGTGAACAAACCAAATGAAATGTCTTGCAGGGATGGAAAAGCTTTTACATTCAGAGACATATTGAGATATTGGGAAGAGCCCAAGCAGCGGTGAAGTTTGTAGAACAATGCTCTCCCTCTACCCCAATCGAGGGTGGAGACTATCTTAGGACAATTGGTGGCTTGTGGGATTTGAAACTTAGCTTTGTTGATGCTCAAATGGTTCTTTTCAAACCTCAACTCAATGAGCTGCTGAACTTGGTTGGCTTACACTACTGTCGAATTTGGCTTCAAATCCCTGTATGTCCTGCTGCTTTTGCCATTTTAGTTTAATCAACTGTGGGTATAAACCATATCTTAGTTAACTTTTATAGTCAATTCCATTTTGATCCTTTAAATCTTCAAATGTTTTATTTTAGTCCATCAACTTTTTAATATTTGTCAGTCCCTTTATTTTGCATAAAAAAAAATGCAGTTTGTCTTTCCTATTAATTTTCTGTTGTCATCTATCAAAAAGTGAATCTATTTTGAAATTTGATACTTCTCTATTAGATATACACGATTTCAAATTATTGTTTACATGGACGTTTGCTTGTCAGATAAATAAACTAAGGACATACTTTTGTTGGGGTTTTGCTAAACAATTTGTAAAAAGCCACTGGCAAGGACTTGACTGATTATTTATGCAAAGATCAGGGACGATAACAAAATGTTTTGAACTTGAAAGACCAAAGTAAAAGCTTCAAGTCCAAAATAAGATTTAAATCAATGTTATTTTTTCACGTGGGTGGGGTGGAGGGGTGAGATGACAAATGCTAGGAGCTTCTGAATTGCCTTTCGGACATTATTGTTAAATTTGATAGTATGGGATTCCATCTCAAAACCAATTGGCTATGAGAGAAGTAGCCCATCTATCTTATATGGAGTATGAGTCCCTTGGTTTTTTTAATGTGGGGCTCTCAACTTCTCCAATAATTACTTATGGTATTAAATACACATGATTTCATTTACCATCAAATACAGAAGCTAAGATTTTAGCTCCGAAGAACTATTGGAGCTCTTTGGGATGCTGAGTTTGCTAATATTGTCTATTGGTTGTTGTAGTCCATGATTACTATAACGTTGTGGGTAATAATTGTTTGTACTTGGGTTACATAACATTTTAGTATGATAACATTTTAGTATGAGTTACAAATGAGGAGAAAAAATGGTTACAAAATAGTACAACGTAGACAACAAAGGTTTTTAAACAGTTTAACTGTAGCTAAGAATACGTTATGGCAATTGGGAACTTTAAACTATTACAATGAGAGATCCACGTTGAGTTGTGGGTTATAATAGCCCACTCTATTTAAAGCAAGTTGTAGGAGCCCGACGCCCCCTTAATGGTTAGAAAGTTTTTTTTTTTTTTTTTTTTTTTAAGTAAAACAGGTACAAAAGAAAATACTGAAATTGTTGAGTTGATTTCCCACTTCTGGCAGGCGAATCAAATCATGGAAGCACTTCAAAGATGCAAGATAGCAGAGAGGCATATATGTGTGAAATGGTGGAAGCTGGGAAGATGGTTTTATGGATTCCGTATGAGAGACGAACAACAAACTCGTCGAGTCTCTCTGGCAGAACTCATGACAGAAGAGGGGGAAGACGTTCTTGGGGTGCTTAGCCGAGGTGCTGTCCACGAGGTTCTTCGAGTTCAGGTTTCTGTAGGTGATTCCTTTGCCGGTCACTGGTCTCGGCAAAGCACATAAAATGAAAACACCCTTAGCATCATCTTCCACGTAAGCATTCTGCAACTGCAATAATCTATATGCAAATAGTTATTTCATAATGCATTTCAAATAATTGCTTGTAGATTATTTATGCAGATATCAAAATGTAAATAGACGTTGCTCATTCAGATTTGATTTATACTAAGTTGTAGTTATATCTATGCACATCATTAACTGGTGTATCATGTAAATTATTAAGACTCGAGAACTTTTGGCTCAAAGTATTGGGTTTCTGCCAATCTTATTCTATAGTATTGCTATTTCGAGTTATTATACAAAGGGTATCTTTAATTAATTAGGTTTTTGTTGGGGTGGTGTTATTAAATCTGTTGGTTTAGAGAATTAGCAATTTCTGGCTTTTAGCTACCTTTTGAATAGATAATCCAAGAGCTTTCAGGAAAATAGTAGTAAATCCAAAGGGCACACCTTTATAAAGCTTATCTTTTTTCTTTTCTACTATTTTTCTTCAACTGTGGTTTTGTCTATCATTTAATGAAAAGTGCAAGCTTCGATAGCTAAATCAATTGAGCTAGATTCGAGTTGTTGGATAGAATTACCTCTTAAAACTGTTTTAAGAATTTAGTTGTTTATTTTTGGAGAAGGATACTCATTAGGGCCTGTTTGGATTAGAGATAAAAGTGTTATTCTAAAAGCTATCTTTATTTAATTTTTAATTAAAAATTGTTTAAATAAACTTTGAAATAGTTTTAAAAGTAATTTTGAGTGATAGGTAAATACTTCTATTTTTTACAAATTTTTCTAACAAGAGATTGAGCTACTAAATTAAACACGATCTAAAGGACATGTTAAAAAAAGAGAGCCGCTTTGACGATCTCATGTACTAAATTCTTGGTTTTCTGATTGAGCATTTTCAATAATTTTCACTTAATAAGATTAGCAATAACTAAATAAAGATGTTCGTAGAGTTGCATAGTATAACAAGAATGTCAATTCTAGCCTTGTTCCACATTCCATTCTCTATCTATGTGAAACTCTCAGGGTGGAGATTATTGTATTGTATGTAAACATGATTTTGTAAAGGAGATTTTTGAATTAGATGGTTTGTTTTGAATTCTTATTTGAATGTTTAATTGCTTATGAATCCTCACTTAAATGGTTAATCCCTTGTAAAGAATTCTTAAACCTCTTAATCTACATAAAATAAAATTTCATACTCGTATATTTAATTATCCATAAACAAAAGTTTAAAATGATTTAAACATATACGTCGACACTTCTTTATGAGAGTGGATACATATTTTTTAAATAATATAAATAAACAGACGGAAAATGTGTTTTTCATCATTCTTGTCTTTCTTTAACTCG
The DNA here is from genome assembly GCA_025688845.1 of Cucumis hystrix. Taxonomy (NCBI): domain Eukaryota; kingdom Viridiplantae; phylum Streptophyta; class Magnoliopsida; order Cucurbitales; family Cucurbitaceae; genus Cucumis; species Cucumis hystrix. Next base: position 4,504,100 of record CM046888.1, on the reverse strand, counting down.
TGCAAAAATTTTCTTTTACCAGAGAAAATGGATATCTTTAATGGGTAGAAAATAAAAGAGCCAAATTTTGTGTTTTTTTTTATTCAATATCTTTTATTTCTTTTTGGGTTAGACCTTAGATTAAATTGTAAAAAGTATTACTTAACTTTTTCATTTATTTTAAAAGTTCACTTTATAAAATATATTTTAGAAACGTTTAAAAAACATATTCTTTTTTAAATTTTGAGCAAAAACAACGTTTTGAAAATTTTAATTGAATCTCTATTGGGTGAAGAGATGAGAAATACGTGAGATAAGAACATAGGCATGAAGATAAGAAAAAGAGAAATTCACTTCTCGTCAAGATCTTTACACACGAAACAGTTCACGGACACATGAAGGAAATGGGACTCACTGGATTTCCAGCCTCACATTTTCATCCTACTTTCTCTCCCTTTTCACTTCTCACCATTTTCGACGAGTTGATTGTGAGCTTAAGCCATCATACTCATTTCCACTGGCGGTTCTACCTTAAAAAACAATGTCCATTTGCTCCACCGTTGGTGCCGGATTAAACCTTCATTCGCCGGCGAATACCACCAATTCAACCCGTTTATATTCTAATTTCGTCCATCAGATTCCCGTGAGTTCATTCTCTTTCTCTTTTCAATCTTCTTCTTTACGTTTATCACAAACCCCCAAATTCAGTAGGCAAAGACGAAATCCCATTGTAGTCTCTTCAACCCCAGTTGTTGAATCCACTAAATCTTCGTTTAGAGCCAAAGATCCTAAAGATACTAACATTTTGGTAGTGGGTTCTACTGGGTATATCGGGAATTTTGTGGTTAAGGAGCTGGTTAGTAGAGGGTTCAATGTCATTGCCATTGCTAGGGAGAAGAGTGGAATTAGAGGTAGAAACAGTAAGGAACAGGCATCTGATCAGTTGAAAGGAGCTAATGTTTGTTTTTCAGATGTGTCCCATTTGGATGTTTTGGAGAAATCTTTAGGGGATTTGGATGTGCCTATTGATGTTGTGGTTTCTTGCCTTGCTAGCCGAACTGGTGGCATAAAGGATTCTTGGAAAATTGATTATGAGGCTACAAAGAACAGTTTAGTGGCTGGAAGAAATCGTGGGGCTTCTCATTTTGTGTTGCTTTCTGCAATTTGTGTGCAGAAACCCCTTCTTGAATTCCAACGTGCTAAGCTCAAATTTGAGGCTGAGCTAATGGAAGCAGCTAAAGAAGATAGTGGGTTTACATACAGCATTGTTAGACCAACTGCTTTCTTTAAGAGCGTAGGAGGTCAAGTTGAGTTGGTGAAAGATGGTAAGCCATATGTGATGTTTGGGGACGGGAAGTTGTGTGCCTGCAAACCAATCAGTGAGCAGGATTTGGCTTCTTTTATTGCGGATTGTGTGTTGAGTGAAGATAAAATCAATCAGGTTTTGCCCATTGGTGGCCCCGGGAAAGCGTTGACTCCGTTAGAACAAGGTGAGATCTTGTTTAGGCTGTTGGGGAAAGAACCGAACTTCTTCAAAGTACCGATTGGGATTATGGATTTTGCCATTGGAGTTCTTGATTTCCTTGTCAAGTTCTTTCCTGCAATGGAAGATGCTGCTGAGTATGGGAAAATTGGAAGATATTATGCAGCTGAGAGTATGTTGGTTTTAGATCCTGAAACTGGAGAGTACAGTGCAGATAAAACACCAAGTTACGGTAAGGACACATTAGAAGACTTTTTTGAAAGGGTCCTCAGCGAAGGGATGGCTGGTCAAGAATTAGGTGAACAGAGTGTTTTTTGATATTTTCTGCAGAGTAGCAGGTCCTTGGAGTTGCAAGTTCGATAAGGACGGGACACGTGAAGAAGGTGTGTTGTTTCTTTATCTGAATCCACGCTGTTGCCTGAGTTCCTATCGAGTTTTTTTCCCCACTCTACATGCATATCTGAAGGGTTGTAAATTGTCAACATTACTCTTCAAAACAGTATCATTATGAAATGAGTGGTGTCATATTTTTTGCTTCATGATGATTCTTCTGCTGAGCATGCTGTGTCATGATAGATAATCATTTTTTGGTATCTTCTTAATTAATTGTTGCTTCAAGTGTTCTATTATGTTTTCATTCTAGAGTTGATTATTTTTCTCAATGAAGACTCAGTTTCTTCTATAAAACAATAAAAAAGTTGATTATTCTTCAAGAATCTGAAATTTAATCTAGAAACGGTCTTGAAAGTGTGGGGAGAAAATTATTAAACATTTTGCAACTCCTTAATAGCTCTCATCATTGCTGTCTTAACCGTAGCTATAAGTATTGCCATGGCAATGGAAAATGCAAATAGAACACATTGAAAACTGTTTTTTAGAGACAAGAACCATCGAAAACTGTTGGCCTATGATGAGGGAGGCAAGCAAACAAGCTAAAGAACAACGATTAAAGGTTTAAAACTACAGTCGAAACAAAGCTTCAAATACATCATCTCCCGAGTTTCTTATGCCTAGCCTCTTAAAATTCTCTCTGCACCTATCCATAAATCATAATAGTTCTGTACTATTGATCTGTTGAACCGTCTGATTGGTTGGAGTTGTTTTCATGTGTGAAAATCAATCATAATAGTTTCAGTTCAGCTGGTTTACTTGATTCAGTCTATTCTGATTAGGAAGTCGGTTCGGTTGTGAGTAGAGTTAACGCCCCCCCAAAGATGAGAAAATAGTCATCGCCAATTTGAACCATTATACCCGTTATTCCAACATGGCTGATACCTACACATAAGAGTGATTGAAAATTCAACCGAATAAATGTGAAAGTGAAAATACCTTAAGAATCAAAACTTATCACCCTTGGATTTCAAGTACAAAATCTCCCTATTTCAGCAACACTGATCTCTCAACTCATTTCTGACTTCCAAATGTGAAATGGAGAAATCATTACTTGTCATTGTAGCTTAATTGTCAAGCTGTATTTGGAATACAAAAGATCCAATGATTTCCAATATTTTTTCACAATCCCAATTAGTTGACCTGTTTTAGCATCTCCAAGCTTACAATCTATTTCATATGCTTTGTTTGGGTATTGGCATGGTAAAGTTTCATATGGAACAAGCAAAAACCAGATGGGGATGACATTGCACCTAACCCCACCTTCTACTTCTCTTGCCTTGAAGTTTTTCCTATCTTCAACTGTTGAAAACGACGACGAAGGTCCAGATTTTCCGACACAAGTTTCGGTTAAATTAATCCTTACTCAAACTTGTCTTTGGGAAAACAACTATCCTTCACTTCATTTTTGTCCAAGTATTAGCTAACTATTGAAATTGGAAGCTAATACGTTGTAACTTGTAACCGTGGTTCGTTTTCGAATAACTTTGTTTTCAGGATGCTCTGTTGAATGCCAATGTAGACTCACCAACCTTTTTACTGACTTATTCTCCCTTTGTTTTTGTCCATTGTTTGTGACATAAATTAGATATATTATATTCTTCCAAAACTTGATAGTTTCATGTTTATAGCCTTTTAGGGTCTAATATAATTCTTATTAGAGGAATTTAATTTAATTGTGCTAGATGTCAAAGTGATTTGCAGTTGAAGAAGTACAATGAATGGACACTTCAATTAAGAAATAAAGAGTGATTCTCGGCTCGAATCTCATTAAAATCGGGAATCGTTCACAATGGTTCTTACCTATTCTTACCTAGGAGTATATGGAAAGTTGTTTTTATCATTCCCTATTTTGTGGGTTTGAGGACATTTGTAGGGTACTTTTTCTCCATCAAAAGACTCGAAGTTCAAACCTTTTCACTTTCACTTGTAGTTGGAAATATATATGTATTTATTAGATTCTTGATTCTATTCAAACATTATTTTTTTCCTCTCTAATATTTAGAAAGAAAATTTGTTCCATATTTTGTCACCCATTCATAATGATTAGCAACAAATGTAAAATTAACCATGATAACAATATGTTAAGGAGACACCCTAAAGTTATTAAATATTATAGTAAAGTTGAAATACATTTTTTTTTCTTATAAGCACAAGCAATTATAATAAATCATTATTAAATTTCATAGAATGAGAATTTGTTGTTCATGTAATATCCTTTGTAAAATAGATGTATTGTACTTGTGAAACATCCTTTTAGTCCGGGGTGAGCATTCAAACCCCAAAAATCAAATTGTCTCCAAACAAAACGGCGTGAAAACTCAGAGAAACAAAAAAAATGATGCCCCATTCATTGTAAAGAAAATTTGAAACCAAATTAATTTGGTTTCGATTGGTTTCAAATTTGAAAATTGAATTTGGTGCGGGTGGAAACAGTTTGGTTCAATTTGAACCAATAAGTTAGTAGAGTTCGGTTTCACATATAGAAAATTTAAAATCTTCAATACATTTTAGTTTGGCCACCAAACCAAACCATTTTTACCCTACATTTAGTTGTAATTTTATAATAGATGGCCATTTTGGCACTTCACTCTCATTTTATCTAATTTTTCAATCAAAATACAATTCATTCACTAAATTTCTTAATACACAACCATAATAAGTTTGTGTTAAAATTTTACCACTAAAGATTAAAATGATTGCTTTTTTTTAACATATTATATCAAAACACATATTTTAAAAATAAACTAAAGCAAGATAAGTTAGCTACCTAAATCAAGATGTACAATTTTAAGTCATCCACATTCAACCGACATTTCATTCTCTCTTACATGAGATTCAATCTCTTACCTTTAATTTTTTTTTTGAAAAATAAACTCTTTGAATTCCATCGTTATACTAAAGAAACAATCAAAATCAACCTTTTACTAATAAAATTTACAAACTATTTATACTTCTTACTTAATTTTATCCATTTGTAAATATTTGTTTGGAATTTATCCTTTTTTATATATATATATAATTTTCCTTTAAAAAAATAGACAAAAATAAAGAAAAAAAATATAAAGACCAACAAGAAATATTTAAAGAAAATAATAGAAAGGAAAAGAAAGAGGTGATTGGAGAGGTGCGTTAGTGTGGAAAAAAGTGAACACTACTTTGCCAGGTCAGCACTTCCATGAGGATAGATCCCATGGATCACTCTCTTTCCTCAGTCCTCTACCCACGCTCACACCCAATCCCCATGCTCCTCTCCATTCCCATTTCGCCACGTGTTCCAACAACACGCGTTTTCTTGTCATAGGGTAAACAAGAAGAAATTAAAAAAATAGATTCACAAACTTCTCTTTCTCTTCTCTTCTCTTCTAACATTCTTTCTTTTTCTCTGCTCAACTCCAAATTCCCAAAAAGTAAACAAATAAAATATACAATTAATTTAATAAAAAATTCAAAATAAAATAAGCCCTTCTTCTTCTTCTTCTCTCTCTCAGTTCAGTGACTGAAGTTGAACTGAGGGAGACCCAAAAGTTGAGGATTTTGTTGTTTTTTGGTGAAATTTTACTGTTTGATATGAATAAAAAAAGAAAGAAGAAATGAAATGAAAATGGATGGGTTGGTACTTTTTGGTGTGTATTTGAAGCTGTGATTGTTTTCAAAAAAATTGAGTAGAGAGTGGCAGCATTTGTGGCCAACTCCAAATCATTGCTTTCTCTTACTTTTGTCTCCAAAAATCTTTCTCCTTATATTATTTTCACTTTCATACTTGGTTTCATCCCCCATTTTCCTCTCTTCCAAAAGCAAAAATCATTAGGGTTTTCTTTTGGGTTTTTCTCAGATCATCCCTCTTTTTTTTCATCTGGGTTTTTGCCGGACACATATTTGCCGGAATGTAATGGGGGAATGAATGATTCAATGAGTTTTCTGTTGTGGTTTCATTTTAATGGGGTGTGTTTTTGGGCGAGAGGTATCTGAGAATCCCGTCCAGAAAGAGGAGGAAGACAGAAGGCAGAAGGCGGAGGAGGAAATTAGGGTTTCTGTGAAGCCGGAGGTTGTTCAGGTTCAGGTTAACAATGCTCGTAATGGTGGAAGTAGGAAGGAGGTTGAAGATGATAGAGGTTCGAGGCAGAGAAGTGAGCGGCGGCGACGGCCGAATCCGAGATCGAGTAAACCGCCGAAACATGTGCATGGGGAGCAAGTTGCCGCCGGTTGGCCGTCTTGGCTCTCTGCTGTCGCCGGTGAAGCTATCAATGGATGGATTCCTCGCCGTGCTGACTCTTTTGAGAAGCTTGATAAAGTATGTTCCCTCTTTCTCTTCCATGAACGGAATTTTGACTAATTAGAGTTTGAGTTTTAGTTGAAAATATGAAGATTAATGGCTAGAATTGAAGGGGAAGAGTTTCTTTGATGTTTGTTCTTTCTAAACATGACCATATCTTTCTTTGAAATCACCATGTTTGAATTATGGTTTAGTTTTGTTCCTCTTTCATTTTTATGAACAAGATTGGAATTCCTCAAAGTTATATATAATGTTGTTGAACAGATTGGGCAAGGCACGTATAGTAATGTGTACAAAGCAAGGGATACTTTGACAGGGAAGATTGTGGCTCTAAAGAAAGTTCGTTTTGACAATTTGGAGCCTGAGAGTGTGAGATTTATGGCCCGAGAGATTCTCATCCTGCGGCGTCTTGATCATCCCAATGTTGTAAAACTTGAAGGTTTGGTGACGTCCCGGATGTCGTGTAGTTTATATCTTGTATTTGAATACATGGAGCATGATTTGGCTGGACTTGCTGCGAGCCCCACAATCAAGTTTACAGAACCGCAGGTGTGAAGATACTATGTTGTTTGGTTTCTTTATAAGATCCGATACGTTCGTTTGGATGGATTAGTTTCTAGTTCTAATTCTTCAAATGGGCTTAGCAGGTTAAATGTTACATGAACCAATTGTTATCAGGGCTTGAACACTGTCACAACCGCTACGTGCTGCATCGTGATATAAAGGGATCAAATCTTCTGATTGGTAATGATGGGATCCTTAAGATAGCGGATTTTGGATTGGCTTCCGTCTTTGATCCCAACCACAAGCAGCCAATGACAAGTAGGGTGGTTACTCTATGGTATCGACCTCCTGAACTTCTTCTTGGAGCTACTGATTATGGTGTTGGTGTAGACCTTTGGAGTGCTGGCTGCATTTTAGCTGAGCTGTTAGCCGGAAAGCCTATAATGCCCGGTCGCACAGAGGTAAAGCTCTTTACTAGTCCGTTTTACTTTTTGTCTTCAGTTCGTCAAATGGGGCCTTTGATCTTATAAGGCCATATTTTTTAAATTTCTTCGCTTCTGTCATTATTGAGCATATTCGATTTAGTCATTGCTAACTAGTATCGTTTGTCCCTTTCCCAGGTCGAACAGCTACATAAGATATTCAAGTTATGTGGCTCTCCTACAGATGAATACTGGAAAAAGTCAAGGTTGCCTCATGCAACCATATTCAAACCTCAACATTCATACAAGAGATGCATAGCAGAGACATTTAAAGACTTCCCACCATCGTCTCTGCCACTTATCGAGACACTTCTTGCAATCGACCCAGCTGAACGCCTGACCGCCACTTCTGCTTTAAACAGTGAAGTGAGTTTACTTCATACATTAGCTGTATCATTCACAAACTGCATCATTTTTGCTCTTCGGTCTTTATATACTGTACCGTCTACTGCCTCGTTCATTTCTTGCCCCAGCTTTGTTACTCGTCCGAATTTCTGCATGTTAGGTATAGCAATCACTGTTTCTATAACCTTTCGAAGGTAAACTGAAAACCGGTGATTACTTTTAATCTTCCAACAAAATTATTTAGAAGCAAGTCAACCTTAATAGCAAAAACCAGATCTCTTTCTTTGATGAGGGGAAGGGAGTAGGAACTTAGAATTGCTCAGAAAATAGGTCAAATTTGGTCAAGTAGATCTTAACTTATGAAGTTTCTTTGAAATGCAATGAAAATAAGGAATAATTGAATCTAGATCTGAGGAGTTGTTTGTTGCGCTTGTAAGACATTCTGGTTGAAATAAGAAAGTTAAATTACAAGTTTAGTCTTTAAGTTTAAAGCATATGTCAAATAGGTTCTTGAATTTGGTTATGAACTTTTTTTATTATTTTATCTAACTAGTCCTTGAACTTTCAATTTAGTTTCTAAAGGCATTGACCTCTTTCATATATTGTCCTTGAACATGGAATTGAAAGTTTAATGTTCTATTAGACACAAATTCCAACAGTTTTTTGTATAATAGATTAATTGGTTTTGTAAAGGTTGAATAGTGATCCATTAGATATAAGATTCAAAGTTTAGTGGCATATTTGACATTTTAAGTTTTGAGACCTATTAGACAAAAATATGAAAGTTTGTGGACCAAATTTGTAATTTAACCATGAAGAAATTATGAGCTAAGTTTGACCTTTGGATTAAACCAGAGCTATGTGAAACATTTATTTTTGGCCAAGCAAGCTTGATCTTGCTGTCGATTGAGAGATGGTATCTTGCTCCATGGCTAATAGTTTTCACTATTAGATATTCGCCTCGTGATTGCAGAATAGAGTTTTTTACCCTGTTATTCTTCGTCGACACATATTCCTGTCCCCTTCCCTCGAGCTGGAGAAAGAAAAGCACTTGTTACCGGATCTCTTTTATTTGTTGTAGCTCTTGCTCTATTTCTCTTGTATATTGACATTTTGTTAACTTTCTTTTATTCTGTAGTTTTTCACTACCAAACCATATGCTTGTGAGCCTTCCAGCCTCCCCAAGTATCCTCCAAGCAAGGAAATGGATGCAAAACTGCGGGATGAAGAAGCAAGAAGGTCGATGACGGATTGAGACTCAACTTCTTATTTCTGCAAACAAGGATTAATAAATATTAGGATAGCTTTGTGGATAAAATGTTTCTACATTTCTTGCAATTTTGGTTGTCTTCGTTTTTCTGACTTTGAGCTTTGTGAATGCAGGCTAAGAGCTGCTGGCAGAAGCAATGTAGATGGGGTGAAGAAATCACGAGCACGTGATCGAGTTGTTCGTGCAATACCTGCTCCAGAAGCCAATGCTGAGCTTCAAGCCAATCTCGATGTATGACTTATAGTTCATTTATCCCTCTCTCACGCACACAATTAACCGTGCTAGCACCCTATGTTTTTAAAATCTAACATTGATATGATTGTTTGATTTGTTGTTAATGAAATTGATGCTCTCTACAGAGGCGGCGTCTCATAACACACGCGAATGCGAAGAGCAAGAGTGAAAAGTTTCCTCCTCCACATCAAGATGGAGCACTTGGCTACCCTCTAGCATCTTCGCATCACATCGATCCAATCTACGATCCTCCTGATGTTCCATTTAGCACGATGAATTTCTCGTATCCAAAAGCAAACATTCACACATGGTCTGGTCCTTTGATGGACCCAGCTGCTGTTGGTGCTCCAAGAAGGAAAAAACACACAGCAGGCGACGGCCATTCATCAAAATCATCTAAGGACTTACGAAAAGATAAGAGTTCTGCTCGGATCTAAATCAGTTTCGATGAGCTTCAAATCTTTTAAAGATCTTCATCCATCATTTCTAAAGTGTCAATCCCGGGAAATTCGATTGAATTCTATGAAGAGGTAAAGAGTATATCATTTCTCTTTTTCTATTTTCAGTTTTCTATAATTTTGTAAGATCAGATGCTCCACTGGTTTGTATATTTCTTTTTCTTTCTTTCTTTATTTTCTTTTACCCATTCCCATATTCTCTTCACTGTGCTATAAAACAAGCTTACTGAAATATCAATAAATTGGTCCTTGGAAATCCTTTTAGCCATCCTTTTAGGATTCCGTTGCTACATAGGATCCGAAGGCTTCCAAATTCAATTAAATTTCTGCTCTCTTTGATTTTATAGTTGTATAACTTTTTCAAATTTACAGTGAATTTGAATGTCAAAGTCTCGGGTTTTCTCCTTCGATCTTGAGGCGCTGTTTGCAACTTTGATGGCTGATTTAACCCGGGAAAGAAAAGAAATAATAGAAAATTCCTTTGGATGACATTGGTTGGCTTTGGTTGTTTTTAAGTTTTCTTTTTATTAAAAAAGAAAAAATAAAATAAAAGTTTCTCGATTCACTTTAATAACTTTTTTATAGTGTGTTTGACCTAAAGAGTTGAAAATGAGGATGTGTGAATTCACTTCTTTCTTGTTTGAAAAATTGGTAGGTTTCACTGTTAAAACATCAATTTTACATTACTTCAACCGTCTACAATTCTCTAAACTTCATAACTTTTTGAAAATTTGTATATTACTTCAACCGTCTACAATTCTCTCAACTTCATAACTTTTTGAAAATTTGTATACTTCTCGTTATCATTTTTTTTTTTTTTTGAGTTGTTTCTCACAATTCTCTCATTAAATTAAAAAATGCATCCCTAAATTGTTTATTTTTAAAGAAGTTGGGAACAGCAAACTTCTATTATTACATGCATATTCAAATTTCACGAGGATTACTTTCCCCTTCTTTGTTTGTTTTTCAACAAGTTCGCTGATTTCCCACCTATCAATCCCCACCATGAAATTTTCTATAGAAATTTTTTAAAAATAGTAGATTTTATATTATTATTATTATTATGAGTTTAATTCCCATTGAATTGCTTATATAATTATAAATATGCCGAAGTGCTATATTATTATATACTCTATCTAGTATTCTTCATTGTGAAATAGTTGTGGATGGAGAAGGGCTTTTGCTATATGGAGTTAAATATACTTTAACGTGTATTCAGTTCTCGAGTATAAACTTACTCGAATTGGCTACAAAATGCCAAACATTTAAGTGTATCAGTAAGACAATAACCACAAAGTTTGTGGTTCAAATATTCCTATACTAAAAAAAAAAAAAGCAACTAAAGACATTTTATTATAATTTCTCTAAAAAAGAACTTTATATATAACAGTTTTTCGGTCCTGTTGTACTTGTTATAATCTTAAGGTGGTGATTATTTGCAGCAATGAAAATTTAATCCTGAAATTAATATGAAGTTCGAAGAACGATTTGATACAACTATAATCTCAAGTTTAACATTTGCTTTACTAATTTTCTAGGTTCTAGTTGAGTTGCTTTACTTGATGTTTTTCCAACTAAATTCAATTCCAAACTTGTCGTCTGTGCAAAATTGACACATTCCTTTTCAAGAAAATAAAAATAACATAAAATTAAAAATTCACTTGGACATCACAGACTCCGTTTGACAATCATTTGTTTTTTAAAATTAAAACTATGATTAAGACATTAAGAGAAAACAAACACAGTTTTCAAAAACCATAATGATGTAGAAAAAATGGCGTACCTCAAAATTTGCTTCAATCATCGAAGATTCCTCAGCATTCGGTCATCGTCACTAACAAAGGGGGTAGACGTCATCGAGGCAGTATTGAATCCAATGACGTCAAAACACAGTCAAAGATGAACACAAATGAACTCAAACACAAAATGAATGATAAAAACACCAAGAACCTAAAAGTATATAAATTATTATATAGGAATCAGATCGTACACAAAAAGAGTTCGTATATACATCAAAGAAAATAAATATTTAATGTGTGCTGTAGACACAAAAAAAGTTACCAAAAATTGGAGATATGAGCTGTGAAATTCAAAGCCTGGCTTCCAATTAAGCCCCCAATTCTTCCTTCCCATTCCATTCAAGGGTCTTTCATGATATCGTTAATTGTTGGACCCATTTATGTTCACTCCATAGCATTTGTTGAGAGAAATTTCAATGATTGCTCTAACATGGTCCTATTGATTCATAGAAAATAACCAGAGAGTCAGAGTAATGGTCAACAAATGCCCCAAAAAGGTTAAAATATAAGGTTTTCTTTCAAAAAGATGAAATTTGAAATTTGAAATTTGTGTAAAACCTGATCAGAGATGTGTCATTCACAAGCGATCTTTGTGTCAAAGCTACTGAGGCAGATGGCAAAAGCTTGAAACGCTGAGATTGGATATCTGTAGTCCATAGTAAATATATCCTTTCCTACTTTTCCAAATTGAAGAATGATCTTCTCATGTTCAGGTCCGGCAACTCCATTTTCAGGTGAAGCTACTAACTGAAAATTTTTCACTGAAGCGATCGTCACTCGCCCATGGAAGTTCAAACACCAACATTGGAGCTGTTCGTGCCACCGAGGCGCCTTGTTCCTAAGCACTAGAACTCCATCTTTCTGATCAGTTGAAGATCTCGATGGTTGATTGTCTGCGTGATTCGATTTTGACCAGGAAAATCTCAATGATGGAAGAAAGTCTATACGGCTCGGCGAGAATTCAGTCTGTATTGGAGCCACCCCTCCTGGCTCGATAGAAGAGGCAGGAATAGCATCCATTAAACAATGCATTCTCCTTGGACCCCTGCAAGTAAAACAAACCATATTACCCTCTCTACACTAGCATACGTCAAGCCAAAAACAGAAACAAGGCTAAAAAAGCAGATTGGTGCATATCTCACTCATTCAGCATAAAGTACTACACATATTACATACCATGACAACCATTCTTTTATAGGAGAGATCTGTTTATTTACTTATGCTTTCGTCATTATTAATATACAACACGATAACAGATCACTTTGTAGAGGTGGTGTGTGTCGCCTCCCGATACGTACCTTGAACCCAAGACATTTAATTCATATGAGATGTGAGCCACAGGGTAGTTGCCGGCAGGAACTTTAGGTGATACTTGTTTCAGGCCCACAAGCCTAGAGGAACGACTTTTTGAAATCTTGGCTCCTGCATGAGGTGGCTGTCCATCAAAGATGGTGAACTTTGTTCCTAAAAAATTAGATCTTTAAAAGAAAAATAAATTAATATTTGAGTTAATATTAAAAAAAAAAAATTGTACTATCAACATCAAACACTTCCTGGAGCCCTACCTTAATTTTCCAACAAAGGTGCCACTTGCCTTGGACATGTCATCAGCATGCAAAGATATTATATAATCAGTGCAGGTGGCCCGTCGACACTTACGAGCAGCAAGAAGAAACTTTCCATCGTCAGCAAGTGCTGTCGCCAAAACCCAAGGCCAAAAATGAGCGACTTTATATATGCTCCCATTCCCCTTTTTACCCCATAAAAGATCATTGTATATAATCAATAAAAATTAAAAAAAGGGGGTCATTATCCTTGGAAGATACAAAAGTAGCAATTAGCAAAGAGTTAAATCACCTGAATAACTTTTTAAAATAATAATCTAGCAATTAATCGAATAAACCGCCGAAAGAATAAAGAAGGAAAATGCCAAGCAACTTGCTGTAGCGATGGAAGCTTACCACTAGTCAAACTAAGGTAAAGGCAATAAGTTTGTGCGGATCGATTCCGTTTTATGAAGCAATGAAGAAGCAAATCCCTTGGACCAGGCTGCCAAGACCAAAAAAGAAACATCAAGATAAGAAGGAATGTGGTGACGCACGAACTTAATTAATCTAAATATAATCTCAATACTAATTAAATAATTCTCAGTAGTTTTAGAGCCAATTAAATAAGTACGTAAATTTGCGGGTAGATATGTATATATGCTATTATGCATCATAAATTCCAGAAAGGAAAATCAAGCAGCCCAAGTAATTAATTTCTTCACCAGAAATTGGAGCTGCAATAATGTATAAACTTATGAGACACTCAACCAGTTGTCCCTGAATTTTGAAATGAATACTAGAGAAAAAAAATAGTGAACAGCATTCTTAAAAAGTAGAAGCCAATAATTAGAGTGGACCTAAAGTATTGCAGCTAAACGTGGTCCCTTAAAGTTAGCAATACCTTTTGTTGGAAATTTCCAAACGTAAAAATAACAAATTTGTGGAATTAGAAGTGTATGAGATGTCGCATGTGGCAGCACTAAATCAGACTCAGCACAAACCAGAGTTGAATTTTCATAACTCACCTTATCTCTATAAGCAGTTATTTTTCTTTTTAATACAGCAATTACAGGAATTGACCGGCTAACATCCAGTGAAAAAGACTATATCAATTGCTAATGAACTAAGCTAAGCTCATTTTGGTCAACGTTATAACAAAATTATGTCATTATGTTGCTTATGACTATAATATACAAATTCGATGTGGTTTCTTTTATTTATTAAAAAAGGAAATTGTCAAAAATAGATCAAAGAAAAATGGATTCTTTTTATGGTTTTATACTTTTATGGTTTTGTTCTACAAAGGTAAATAGTTTTTCAATACTTTATATTTTTGACAAAAAACCCAAAAAGGTTGCACGCTAGTTCTCTTTATATCATTAAAGAAAACTTTCCAGTCCTAATCAATTCCAGCTAAACCTATAAACCTAATAGAGTTTAAATACCGATACAAGAAAGGAACTATTAATTATATTATTGTTCATCCTCATCCCAAATCTTGAACTAGAAGACTCGTTTATAATTCTTAGAATATGTTTAACCTGGATTACACTCCAGAAATATGCCCTACAGGAAAAGATAAACAGGATAATAGTTTATGTGAATCTAAAAAAAGGAAAATCTAATAATGAACAATCAACAGCCTAACCAAAAAATACTCCCGCTGAATTTCAGGAACAATAAAACAAGCAGACAGTGAATTGAAGAAGATAACACGATTACAACACATAAACGGGAATTACATTAAGAAATTAGAACATAAAATCGAAAATCAACGCAAAACAATTAAGAAATAAGAATGAAACCTGTTTAACAGAAATAGGAAACGTCAATCTAGCAGAAACCTCAGGAGTTTTAACAATCTCCTTAGTAATCCGTCTCCAACTCCGGCAAACTCCAGCGCAGGCCACTACGGTCTTCCGCGGAGGCCAAGCATTCTCAGAACTCTCGATTCTAACCAAGACCTCTCTCAACAACTCCTGAGGCATGTAAGCCCAACAGCTCTGCGCCAAAGCGTCGCCGACTTCGGGCGTGGATCCATCTTGAACGACGCGGCGGGACCTGGATCTCATTTCCTGAATTATACTCTTCAAAGACATGGAAAGTGAAGAAAGAGTGGGAATTTGTGAAGAAGATGAGGGAAAATGAAGAAGAATCTTGGGGAGAAAATTGAAGAGAAATTCAGGGAAATTGAAGAAAACAGAGAAGACGAAGAAGAAGAAGGTGAGAATGGAGATTTCGAGGAATGTGATATGTAATGGAAATGTGTAGTGAAAGCCGAAGTTTTGCCTTTCTCTAACATTCACCACTGCTTTCTGCTTTCTACTCTCTCTCACATTTTCATAATTTTCTTTTTCCCCTTTTAAATAATTATTAGTTTTTTATTTTAGAAAAATAATGGTTTGAAAGCATTTTTTAAAATAACAAAATAAATTAATATATCTATTAACAAAATTTTGGATTCTATCAATAATCTTCTCTCACTAATTTTCTATAAATTCTAAATATTTTGTAAAATTTACTATTTTTGAAAAATTTTCTTTTTAAATATGTAAATTTTTGTTAATGACAAAACTGCTCAAAATATTTATAAATTATAACAAAATTTAAGTTTCTATCAAAAATATAGTAATAGTCATGGAATAATTTGTCACAAGGTGATATTTAACTATATTTGTTGTTAAAAATAAAAAAATTTTAAAAGTATTATTATTATTAAACTTTAATTTATGTCTTTAAATTTGTAATAGACCATTAACCATTGTGTAGGTTTGTTATATGCTTTCTACTATTGTTTTTAAAAATCAAGTCAATTTTTTAAATTAGTAATAGTTTTTGTTTTTAGAAGCCGACTAAAAAATTAATTCCTACTCTTTAAAAAAAATCAAACAAGTGTAAGAAAATTATAGAGAAATAGACTTAATTTTTAAAAACAAAAGTGACTGATAGCCCAAATTTATTTGAGATTTTTTGTGGTTTGACTAATTGTTATAAATTTGATAATACAGAGATCAAATTGTTATAAATTTAAAATACAAAAATGGCATCGTCACAAACTAAGATTTAAAGATCAAAATATTACTTTTTATCAAAGTTGAAGGACCAAAAGTTTTGTTTTAACTTGTTTGTCTATAATCGCTTAATCTCTCCTAATACAACTAAAACGAGTCATCATTCTTCTCGTCCGATGTCAAAAATTTGCTACAAACATTCAATCATTAAATAAGTTATAACTTTGATTAAGAGGTTAAATTTTTTGAATTGATTGTTAGTGTATGGTTGAACTTTAAAAATTATTTCAAGTGATTTATCTGACTTTTTTTTTCTTTATTTTAATATCATAGAATTTGAAGTTTGTAATGTCTAAACATTACCATATTAATAATTATTAAATTTTTTGTATTATTTAAAATGGTGAAATAGCTCTTTGTTTAATTTAAATACAATTTTAATAGGTTGATTTTTAATCCTTTTTTTTTTCTAAAACTATGTTAGACACTAATTTTATGACATTTCATTGAAGTTTCAAATTTTCCACATTTGTTGACTCCATCTCCCTATTTATGATTTGCTTTTAAAAATATAGTTTTGACTTTTGACCTTTAAAATTTTGATATAATTTATTATTAGGTTTAATTTCAAAAAATGACCGTTGCCTTTGTAATTTTATTAAATTTTCCTACTTTATATTAATAACTAATTAAATTTTGACTCAATAACTAGCAAAATAATAACATCATCTATTCTTATTTTTTATTAATAAAAAACCACATAATGGTAATTTGTAGATTATATTTTCAAGATAGTGAAGTAGAAACAAAATTACAATTAAAAAGACTCAAATGAGAGTGAAGGGTCAAAGAATTTGACCATATATTTTGTGTTTCAAAACTACTTTTGAAAAATAGTTTATGGATGACATATAAAATCAAGACAGTATATTTAAAAAGCACTTTTGAAAGAAAATAATTAATTAATTGTGTTTTAAGAAGTAGGTGATCCATGAAAATGGACTTTGGAAAATAAGAAGAAAAAATAACTTATAGAATTAAATTGCTAATTATTAAAATATATTTATACATATATTGTCCAACATGTTTTATTAAAATAATATTAGGAAAAAGTAAAGTTGTTTCCTTTGATAGTCCCAATCAACTTTTCAATTTTAAAGCTATTGTTATTTTATATATATATATACATATATTTGGATTATATTTCAAACCAAAAAATAAAATTATTGAATTAAGAATTGAGATTTGAGATACTAATTATGAAGTTAATTAAAATGCTTAGGCCAATTTAGAACTATGAGTAACTTTAGAGGCTAAAAATATAGCAATGCCTAATTAAAGAAATTTTTAAATAGTATTTTATAAAAATCAAAATTTGTTTGAATGAAAATGATAATTAGAGTCTAATTAGATTTTTCTTAGAGGAAAATTTGTAAATGCAAATATAACAAAAATTTTGAATTTATCACGTATAGATTTGAATTTTTATTTTTTGCTATATTTTATATATTTTATAGTTTTTTTTTGTTATATTTAAAAATGTTCAAATAATTAACTTTGATTGACAAAAGAATAGGAAATTTTAAGATTTGTTTAGAAAAAAAAAAAGATATTTTAAGTGTTGAATTTAGCAATTAATCAACAAATGTTTGATTACTTATTTGAGATGAGATGACAACATCATCAATTCATCACCTTTTTTTTTTCTTCTTTCTATTTTTCATTTTTAGGATAGCAACAACTTGCCAAATCATGATTAAATATTTTTAACTCAAGATTCCATAACACTAAATAGCATATAATTTGTTTATCTAAATATTTTGTTTAAACTTTGATCAACACATACATTTCCTTTTACCCCAAACAAAATGAAAAAGTTTGTTTTATTTCAAGAAATTGTATGCAAGTAATTCGACCTAAAATACTTTCAAATTTTGACGTTTACTTTTTATTTTAAAAGTTTCAGTATTATCTTTGACCATGTATAAAGGTTCGAGAGAACTAAGTCCTCAAGTATACACTTTGGACAAAATTTGAGACTTGAAACGGAATGATAGTGATATGGAACAAAAGTCATGACTAAACACCATCACGAGTTCACACTCATATCATTCTATATCTCAATTTTCATCCATCGTTGTAATGAATTCTACCTTCAAACATAGTTTTGAAATGTTTACGAAAGATAAAAGATAATATTGTAACTTTTAAAAGAACATAGAAATAATTTTAAACAAAAAAGAAAAACTCATTTAAAGTATTTTTATGTAATTACATTACCAAAAAAGAACAACATAACTACAACATGCAAGATTAATAGTACAATTAAAATTTGTCGAACATAAACTTTAGTTTGCTTGTCATCTACCTAGAAACGTAACAAGTGAGGCTTGACGAACTTGTATTGTCTAAAGGGGACTAGAAAACTACTTTACCATTAGACCAGCTTTTATAATATCTTATAAAACAAGCGTAGAGTTTAGAAGAGTTCGAGCTCGTTCTCAACTAAAATGAATTGAAAATGGAAATATAAATGGAGTTTATAAAAATGGGGAAAAAAGAGAACACAAAGACTTGCTACCACATGCTTTTTTCTAGTAGGTAAGGATCAACCAGCTCCCACCACATAGACCACATTCATATTATATTGCTTCTTAAAGTGGTAATCAACTTTTTATTTCCCTCTCAAATTCCTTCATTATCTTCTCAATTTCAAGATTATCCTAAAATTCAATCCCACACATTTTGATAATTATTGTGTTTTCTTCTTAAATCCTATAAATAATTTTTTTAAAAAAACTTAATACTACTTTTAATTTTGACTTTTTCTAATACATTGTGTCTATAATTTTCATTAATAAAATTATATAATGTGATTTTTCTAAATTCATAGTGAAAATGCTAATGAATAATTATTTTTAAAAAAATCAACAATTACAAGCAATAGAGGACATTTGAAAAATATATTGACTAAAATTGAAAACAAAAATTCAACTATAAAAGAAAAAACAATATTTCATTTCAACTTAGAATAAATAAGTTTGACTTTTTGGACGCCAAATGAGTCATTTGCAACTAACAAGTCTACACAATTTGACAATTAAAAAGTAAAGAAACAAGTAAGAGATTTTGATTATAAAGTTATCAAGTTGCATCAATTAAGACCTTAAATTTTCAATTTCATCAAATTGAACTCTTGATTTAAATAACTAATGAAACTTTTAACCCCAATTTTGGTTTAGAGAAGTTTTCCTTTTTAATGATGTTTAGAACAATAGCTTTAGCATACAATAATCATTACTACACATTTAAAATTCAAGATTACGATTGTGACATCTATCTAAATTTGAGGTTTAAATTGACGAGATTATTTGGACAAATGCAAAGGTTAAAATTGACTCTTTTTTCTCCCCCAAAACTCTACTTTTATATGAATGTTATTTAAAGAAAAGTTAGGAACTTTATATTTGAGTTAAAGAAGATTAAATTTTGAAAAGCATTGTCATAATTTTGACTTTAATATTGAAATAAAATAATTAAAAACATTGGGTCCATCTCAATTATGTCTGCCATTAGAATGGCCCCACGAAGAGGCCCTCTTGTAGACAGGCTTATCTATCTAATAGGGGTTTTGCTTGAGGGATTGGATTCTAAAATTGTTTCCTATTTCAAACACCTTTACGAGTGTTTGAAACGCATGTTCCGTTCAAAAATTTAGAAACCAAATAGATAAAAGGTATACTTTTCTTTCTTTCTACGTTCGAGTGGAAGATCGAACTTTTGACCTCTTTAAATAGTTATGTTGGAACGGAGGTCGTGCCAATGAATTAATATTATCAAATCAAACTTATTTTAACTTATATCTAGTGCATGACTTTGAAGTTTTGGTTTATTATTTACGAAATTTTTATTCCAAATGTCTAAGTATGGAATTGACTTCAAAAGTCATGCCTCTAACTTTAAATCTATGGCCAAACACACTCTTATTTTGAAGGTATAATGCTTTTATTTTGTTAAAATTAGATGAAAGTTAACTTCATGAATAGTTATTATATATTTTGATACAACTCTCGTAACTGAATATTTTATCAAACCTTAAGAACGAAATTCTGACTTTCTCCTAAACATAGGAACCAAATTTATAATTTAACCAAACTCGAAAAAAAAGCATATTTGATATCAATTACAACACTATTTATGTAAATTAGAGTGAATAAAAATTAATTAAAGACATGACTTTAACTGTATATATATATATATGAAATTAGAAACAAAAAGTGACCCTAAACCGTTAAAAGTAAAGTTCTATTAAAAGCGTTTTTACTCAGTAAAGCACTTTTATCTTTAAAAAAGGTAATGGGTAAAAACTTTTTAAAATATGAAGTTTTCGTGTGGTTAATCATAAGTTGCCATCGAAGCACAAAGGGATACATTCGTTTAAGATAATGTTTATGTAATATAAAATCTTAAATTCGGAATCTTTCATTGATGTGCTTAGAAATTCAATGCCTTTTTTTTTCTTCGAGAAATTCCAATAGTACTTATCCATTAATCAATACTAAATAAGTAACCACCACTGTTCCAAAAAAAAAAAATCATCAATATTCCAAAATTATTCGTAAAGTCACAAAAATCTATTTTTTAAAACTTTTATGCAATATATGCCCTTTTAAATAGGAAAATTTTCATGAATTGAAAAAAAAAAACTACTTATAAAATATAGCAAAATAATAATAATAATAATAATAATAAAAAAGTTTCATGGATCAATATTTCATAGTTGTTAAAAATGCAACTTTTAAATGTGCTTACTAACTATTTATAACAAAAATTTATATAATTTGTAAGACTAGCTGTAATTGACATTATCAGTGACTTGTTGTCACTGACAATAACGATAATAATAATGATAAAAGCAACAATAAATTCATAATTCTCATGTTGTATACTGTTACAATAAAAAAAAATGAACGAATCTCGTATAATTTTCGAACATAATCAAAATGAGCACCCTCCGTTCTTCAATCAGGCTACACAACTTAGCTACAAATTTGGAGCAAATCACAACTCAGTACAATTACAAAATAGGCAAACAGGCAAACAACCACAAATGTAATCAAATGTGACCCACTTTTTAGATTATTATTGATGATGTTTAAAAGAATAAAAAAAATAGTATTGATTAACTATGTTTCATCATAGATAAACATGACCTTATTAATAATAGTAGAGTGAAATAACCCATAAAAAGTTTGTTAAAAAAAACAAGAACAAAAACAAATAAATAAGGATAGTAAGTAACAAGTTTGTTAAATAAACTTTTTGACCACTCAACAATAATAGACCTTTAGGGGACGTTTGAAACGTAAAGTAAGTTATTATAATCTAATCTGTGGTTATTATAGTCTGTGTTTGGAGACTATTATAGTCCGTGGATTATAATGGTTTGTAGGTTATTATAGTCTTTGTTTAAAGTACAGATTATTATAGTATGTTTGGAAAAGTGAAGAATAGTAACATATAGGAGAGATGAGGATGAGAAATAGTGAAAAGTAGAAGTGAGAAATAGTAAAAGGATGGAATGAGGAAAATGGAGAAATAAGAAAAAAAGATGAAATAGTCATAATATAAGAATTATGATCATCCTTGTACAAACATGAAGTGAACTAATTTGAGAGTCAATATTTCTCCTGACATGAAGGTTGACATTAAAATCAAGAAACACGATGATTATTTTTGTTCTAAAGAAAAAAAAAAACAAACGCAGACATTTGGCCTTTGGAACCATGAAAAATGAATACTGAAATGTCAAAAGAGTAGTAGAATGGATAATTCAGAAGGGCAGCGCCAGCAAGTGGGAGATATTTTCGTTCAAAAGGACAAATAGAACATTTAGTGCCATTTATTTTATAAAATTAAAATTGGGAACAATTAGTGCAATCCAGTTTTTACGGAAGACTGAAATAACACAAATTCAGTTTTTTCCTAGTTGACTTGCTTCTTGTTAATATTTTTCCAAACCGCCATACTTATATAATTAATCACCATATTTTTTTTAAAAAAAATGCTTTGGATCAAAATATCTTGTGTTCATATACTAGTTAGCTCATGTTGACAATTAATCACCAAATTATTCTTAATGATAATTTGCATAAGAAAATAATACAAACATCCTAGTCAAACAAACAAAGATAGATGGTACACGTTTATGTTAAAGATAACTATTCATAATTTCAAAATAAATAATCGATGAGAAAACGTAACAACAAAAACAAGAACTCTATCACACATATTTTTACTTGGCCATTCTGATTCTGTTGTTTACAAAAATTTACGTGTTTCTTTTGGTAAGCTTTTCATTTTACTTAAAAAATTATAAACTAAATTTCAAAAAGAAAAAAAAAAAGGAAGTTTTTAAACAACTAACAAATAAAACTTAACTTGATTACCAAAAAGGGTCGTCTTAAACACATTTTAAATGTCGATGAACTATGGGGGCATAACTACAAGTTTAGACACCAATTAAATTAAAATTTAAAGTTACGAAATAAAAAACAAACTTAGAAGAATAAGTCTAAGTTTGAATATTATTTATTTGTACAACTATTAGAATTTAGTTATAGGTCCAAATCCTGACCTCGAGTTACCCGGACGTAGCATTGAAGTCTTTACCAAATCAACTAGTAAATTATATATATAAGACAGGCATCTGATTCACGGATTGAAAATTATGTAACCTAAAATTCAAAAGTCAAAGCCTATACTTAAAAACAAAAACCACAACCACAAAATAACACTTCGACATTTTAAATTAAAACTCCCCACTCAAACAACCTCCCATTTTTCAAAACACAACGATTGCTTCAAAATCAAACCTTTCCTGAAATTGTAAGGCCTCTTTTTAGTTTTTGGAAATTAAACTAAAACTTGAGTTTGTTTCTTTCGTTATCTACTTCGTACTAAAGTCATGTCAATGTGACAATGTGTGAAAGCTTAAAATAAATGTCATTTTTAGAATGTGGCTAAGAATTGTAATAAAGATGACAACATGAAAATTTGTGAAAACAAGCAATATTTTTTAAGCTGCTTGTTTAGTAACTGTTTGGGCTTTTACTTCTGAATTTTAAAGATTAAACTTATAAACATTACTACCACATGTTTCCCAGTTTTGTAACCCATTTTCTACCAACATTTTAAAAACTTAAGCGGAACTTATATAAAATTAAATAGACGTTTTTTATTTTATTTTTTAAAAAAATAGCTTTCGAAGTCCTAAATTTAACTAAAAATTTAACTATTTCACAAACAAATGTCGAAAAAAAAAGTATGAAATTTAAAAAACAAGAATAAATTTTAAAATTTAAAACTAAAAGCAAATGCCTCATCTTACAAGAATTTGAATTTTTTTGCTTTTACTTTGTTAAAAATTAAGCCTACAATCATCATTTTCCATCCCTAAATTTTCTTGATATATTACCAACCTTTAACTCATGTTTTTAAATACCAAATCAAGGTTTGATTGTTTGAAAACAAAAATAAATAAATAAAATTCATTTTATTTTTGTCATTTAGATTTTTTTTAAAAAAAAACCAGCTCTTTTACAGAGGAAACACCTAAATTATGGTATGAAATTTAAAATAAATTAAAATCAAAAGATCAACGAGACAAAGAATATCAAAAGAGATCTTAAATTTTATCCGATAACAGAAACAGAAACACAAACCTTTTGCAGCATTTGGCCAAGTAGACTGATAGTGCCGTAGCCAAGTAGCTTTCAAAATCATGCCCTGCAAGATGGGAAAGAGACGAGAAGGGAAATCACATCAAATTGAAGTTCACATGTTTGTAAAAACCAAATCAATAATGAATAACAAAAGACAAAAGTGGTAAGTGATAACCAGTGATAGTAGATATTTCTTCTTCTTTTTTTTTTTTTTTGCTCAGCATTGAAATATCAGCCATAAATGTTGGCCAGTAACGTACATATGATGACATTGGGGCGGAAAGCCTGGGTTGCTGTCACCGCACCAACACTATTTCATGCCTAATTTTGCTGTTCAATGGTCATGAGTGTGCCTGCCTGGTTGCCTAGTGGCGAAAACCCTGTTCTTCAGATTTTCCACTTCATTTTGAATACAACAGACTCGGCACTAAAGTTCCACCCACTCACTCCAAAAAGGTCGTTCAAAATATCAGAAAATTTTAGAATCTTCAAACTGTCAATGATATAATAACCTTAACCAGTTGATGTTAGATGAATACTAAAATTAAAAGACTTTTATGTCCTTAACTGGAAGAACATTTTACTGGGTTTTCTCTCTGTTTTTTCTAATTAGGCATGCTATACTATTCATAATCTGCTCCCTTCAATTTTTAAGAAAAAATTGTTTACATCAAGATCAACCCCTACTCTATGACAAGTGTTTGGCCCACCAACTCTCACTATTGAAGTTCACATGTTTATAAAAAAAAAAAAAAAAAACCTCCATCTTCCCTCTCTCTTTCTCCCTTCCTCTTTTATCTTCCCTCTCTCTATCTCCCTTCCTCCTCTAACTCCAACTAAACAAGAGCATATTAACTTCGTACTTTAGAACTCAACTCAGAGCCCCAAAATAACCCCTTAAGAAATTAAATTATCGACTTAGAAACTTCATCCAAACCTAGAATCTAGCTTCCAAAGAAAAAGCACAATTAAATTAAGCACTGATTGAAAACCATTTGGTTTTTAGTGTTTGAAAATTAATCTAACAAAAACTCTTTCCACCTTCAATTTTATTACTTTGTAATCTAAAAAATCAAGTCAAATTTTGGAAACTTAAAAAAAATTGTTTTTCCACTAAGATTTAAAAGTAGACTTAATTTTCAAAAACAAAAAACAAAATGATTACCAACAAAGGGCCTTAAGATTTAATTCCATCATATTGGAATGAGGAAGAGTCTGGCACCAGATTTCTACCCGTCCAGAAAAGTACTATTTAGGGACTTGATATCTCCTGATGAAGCCCAAGAAATACAGCAAGTTAAAATGATGGTATGAAAGTCATATTTTCACCTTGCAGTGAAAAAGAAGACATTAAATACAAAGAGCAAGAATGAACAATTTTAAATGATTTTCATTGCCAATATCAAAATACAGATTCTTGCTCCTGACCTCAAGTTCTAGGATTAATTACATGTACCACTGTGCCTACAAAAAAGTGCCACCAAGACTTTCCATACAACAGGAATATTTCCGCTTGGCTGTTGTCTAGTCTCCAGTGGTTTTCCTGAAAAATCATGAATAATATTAATAATAAGCATTTTCCACTCTGTAGTTGAATTAATATTAATGCACTACCATGAAGACATGGAAGATAGTGAATATAATGGATATTGAAAATTTGAAAGCTTGCTTCTACTTAGTACTTATTAACTTCACTCTCAATAGAATGTAAAGATTTCATCATATGGGAGCAATAACTTAATTCTTTTTAACAATTTCTTTTTCAATTTAAAAAGGGTCCTCAAATGAGAAGGTGAAAACCAAAACTAATTTCAGTTCACGGAGTAATAGAGACTTCCAAATCAAATCCATTGTGCTACAAGTTCCAGTCATAGATTTGCATGACACACAAGCTTTATACTTTTTGGTCTTATAAAGTTACTAACAACATCACAACATTATCATAAACAAGGAAAACAATTAAAGGGGGAAAATAAATTTGAAAACATCCAGCAGTACCTGAATTACCTTCAAAATAGTTAGGTCTAGCCTTCCAGGTAGATAGTCTTCTTTTGTGCCAGTTCAACTGGAGCAATCTGTGGCCATGCAACACTGCTGCCAATAACAAACTTATTCGAGGCACCACCAGCAGGCAGACATTTCCCAGATGAGAATACGGCCAGATTATGGTCAGATTTCCATGCAGAGGTTAATGACTGATTATCCATCTGTTTTACAAGGAAGAGCGATTGTTTTACATCAGTCATCCTGATCACAGATTGATGCAAGCTGATGCTCAGGTAAAACTAATCAATACGTGCGACAGAAAACTATACTAGATCAACATATTAATACTTGCAACAATGCCATTTAACAAGCATTAGAGATTAAATGTCCGTACAATACATAAGTCACTATCAAGTGAAATTTGAGGAGTTGTAACAGGCTGACTTTCTATAACCACAAGCAATATGATTTCGTTCAGACTGAAGATAAATAATGTGAGACAAGCAGAAAATAAATCCATCCAACAGCTAAGAGGCAGAAACTATATTTCTAGCAGAATGGCATTGTCCAACATGTCTGATAAACAATTTTAGGTTTCTCATTTTATTATTGTTACTTATTCAATCTTTGAGACACGTGCAAGGTCGTATTTGAAGAAATGATAAAAAATATTTCAAAAAAATGTTCATCTGAGACTAAAGATATTTATCTAGAAAACTAACATATAAATAAATAAATTTCACTCGATAAAATTTAGTAAAGTAGTGGGACATTATGTGAAGATGATGTTGAGATGCAACTTTCTTTTCACTTTTCGCTGACAATGCGTGCATTATGTGGGACAATGGCATTCTGTTGTTGAAAAATGTTCTGCCCATTAAGCAATATAAATTGCTTTACAATGGATAAGAACACAAATTTATCTTAGCTTCTTTAAAATATATAATTCAATACCTTTGAGTTCATTCATGTGCAAAATGTGTATATGTCTATATAATGCCCCTTATCTGTGACTATGCTTCCAAATCAAACAGAAAGAATGTTTTCAAATCAATATGTTAAACTACGCAAACATAACCACCATGGAAAAGGGGAGAAAGAAAGAAGGGAAAAAAAAAAGAAAAAAAAGAACTGACTGTTGACTATGCAAGGAAGTTCATGTCTATACATACACAAATGTATGATTCAGAAGATCAAGAAACCATCACATAAAAGATATAAAGGGAACATTAGAGGTATATACCTTCTTTCCAATAACGTCACTTGTTTGTTCTTGAGACTCCTCCTCCTCGGAAGTACTGTGAAATAGTTTTATATTTTCCTTAGTCATGTGCTGATCCATTATATTACAAATTTCCTTGCTAGAAGCAACGGCCTCCCAGTAAAGATAGCCAAGAGACGAGCGCAAACGATTGTTTCTTTGAGAGTAATATATTTTACTTGCAAGGGGAAACGGAACATCTGCTGGACAATATCAAAAAATTGTCATCAACCAAAAGAAAAGAGGGCATGCAAGTACTTAAAGAGAAAAAACTAAGGCATAGACAGCGATTTAAAACGTCTCTTAAAGGATGCCATCAGAAGACTAAAAAATTTCTGTTCGCAAAAAAAGCTGAGTTTCCGAAATCTTTAGACCTTTATGTTCATCAGAAAATTTACAGAAGCTATTAAGACTCAAACTAAATTTGATTCAACTACCAGTTATGAGAGACACACGTGAGTATATATGTAAGTACCATTTCCAGTTAAAACGGATTTTTGCCTAAAAGGCAACTAATAAGCTGTGCAAGTTGCAAATGTATACTGATCTCTATAGCTAGAACTATCCTTTACTTTCATATTTCTGTTCTACCTACGTTCAAACATTTACAAACATTATGCGAAAGAAAAGGACAGACAAGGAGGGTAAACTGGCCTCAGGGGCATATTTTCTCACTTCTAATTTTTGTTTTAGCTGACGATGGTTCTAAATCAGATGCCAATAACAGCCCTTCACCAGTTATCCTACAAGAACATAAAAGGAACTGAATCATATACGTGATGACCGTTTCTCAACAAATGGCTGCAAATTATAACATCGGTCATTAATCTAGATGCTCAAACCTCAGAAAAACAATCCATGAAACTTCCACAAAAAAGTAAGGGTTTGTGTAGGAAAAATTCAGAACTGAAGGCATTTTAACAGTCTCTGCAGACCTCCCGACAATTTGACATTTTATCATTCTTCCCTCTATATCATGCCTAATTGGGGAACTTTTTGGTGATCTTCCTAGCCCTCTAGTATTTCTTACTTACCCTTATAGTAAATTTGTTTTAATAATGAAGTGTATAGACACAAAAACACTATGTTCGTGAGAATATAATAACAAAAAATCAATGTACTAGAATGTATTGGAAAACATGAACACCCTTAATAGACAATATACCTAATGGAAAATAAGGTTTACCATAACAGATCAGAATAACCTAACGTTAGAATAAAATTGCTAACAACCAAACGCAACAACTTGAAACAGAAAGTCAAAAAGAAAAGAATGTGAAAAATCTTTGAAAACCCATCCTTAGCAAAACCAAGTACAGAATGTCCCACCACCCAAAAATATAGAGATATAGATATATATTTAAGAATGAGAAGAAAAAATTAAAGGATATAAGCTCCTAGTTCCATAAAATATGGGAAGAACAAGTTGCCACACGGCCCACACCAATTAAGTAAAAATCAACAATATCTAGAAAACTAGGTGGGAGCATTGAAGAAAAAAATTCCCAAGCTAATAGGAAGTTTTATACGCATAATAATTGATAGCAGATCATAAAACAATGAAATCCCATTTTTTAAGGGAAAAAGGGAAGAATGATGTACAATTTGGACCGCTTTGTCGAAGGATGGATCAGACTAGCTGCATCTACACCAGAACAGGCTCCTGTACCATCATCCAGTATAGGCGCCACATTACAAGTTAAATTTCCTGGTGGAAAATAAATCGTACGAAAAAACTTATATAAGCCTAAAGCCATTGTAATTGAAAGGTTGAGTAATCATAATATTACAGTTTGCCTAGTATGTTGCTCACCGTGGAATGCCAATTAAATTTGATTTGAAGACTGGCTCACCTCTTAAATTAAATAACATTATTATCCAAAAAAAAAATCCGGCTTAAAATACAAAACCTTAAATCACTAGTATTGCAACATGCATTAATTTTAGCCAACAAAAGTTCAATAGAGGATATGAGAGCCAGACACATCTCCATGTGAAATTCTGACTCCTACTTCATATGGGAAATCAGAGCATATAATATTGCCACGTAGGGGTGTGTGGGTGTGTTGTATGAATAACACATGCACAATTTCATATATCCTAAATCATAAATTAGAAAAGAAAATACTAAAAGAAAGCAAAAACTATGGATAGAGGAGGATTTACTTTTTGTCAACTTGATCATTTCAAATTGGTTATTAATTGGCAATGCTGGTGCAGCAGAAAAGTCAGCGCACGTTGATTCAGACCCTTCTTTCTCCACAACAGCTGATATATCTGGGACAGATTAAGAACTAAGGAAAACATAAACCTAATAATAAGATTAACCTGCACCAGGAAATCGTAAAAGGAAGAAAGAGAGAAGAGGTTTGTAAACCTCATTTAATAAATTTTCTCAAATTAAGCACAAACTCAAGTATGAAAGATACAAAAAAAAAAAAAAAAAACAGGATGGCCAAAGAGAGGTGTTCTTCTAATTAGAAAAAGGAAATAAATGAGATATGGAAGGATACTAGCATCAGTAGATAGTAACTTTTTCTTCTCCTTCCTTGAGTGTTTTCTATGGCTCATCCCACAATCAAGGTCCATAATAGTTCCTTGTCCGAAACCTAGAGACCTACAAAGCTCTGGTAAAGTGGCATGAAGATAACTCAGGAAAGCATCATGTCCAATCTACTACATATTAAACTTTACGATAGGGATTTTGACAATAATTTTCAAGTTCTGTTGGTTCACCCCCAAGTGTAAAGTTAAACTAACAAAATATGGTACAAAACCAATACTAAATACTTCAACCATAATATAAGGTAAAATTTAGAGGGTAAAAATTAATTATAAACGGGCAAAAACAAGTCAAAAGGCACGAGGAAGGTTTGGATTGGGATTTTGATATTACCAAAAGATTTGGATCGGAGTACAAAACGACCACAACAAAATCTTAATAATATTCTTTATAACACAACAGAAATTTGTTGCAACCCAAACAAGTATAGATGGAATCCCTATAACGTTCAAAATCAAATAATTCTTTAAAAGGGAACAGAAAAAACACTATGAACATAACATCTAATCATAACAATAAGTTGAGTATAGCAGAATACAAGCATGGACATTAATCTTGAGCTGCGTGTTGATGTCAACATTGGGCACAGATACACTAAGATGTAAAATAGAGCAGTACAAGACCACAACAGACAACAAAAGTGAAGAAACTTCCCAGGA
This sequence comes from Cucumis hystrix, assembly GCA_025688845.1. Taxonomy (NCBI): domain Eukaryota; kingdom Viridiplantae; phylum Streptophyta; class Magnoliopsida; order Cucurbitales; family Cucurbitaceae; genus Cucumis; species Cucumis hystrix. The sequence goes on along the minus strand of CM046888.1, from coordinate 4,474,129 downwards.
TTTGATTGCAGAGAACCAGAAACAGTTAGTTCCCCACCCACAAAAAAATAATAATAAAAATATTAATATAAAAATAACAAACCTGAATGAATGATATATTGGCTGACCTTTACTGGCTTCTTACAAATATTGCAGCAAACCTGCATTATCAAATAAAAGGAGAGAAGGTAAATGCAAATGTACAAAAATTGTCGATTATTGTACAGTGGATATACATTATCCAAAAAAGTAAAATGAGTTGCAAAGTAATAAAACGATATCTGAAAAGGTCCATCTTTACTTCATCGTACATCTTATAGAAATGACGAGACATTAGATCGACAAACTACTAATATCACCAAACCTTACCAAGTTCAGTGGATCAACCATAGGCTTCAAACCAAAAACGTGCATATCTGAACAAATATATATATATACAGTCAACAAGCTGCTTCAGAAATCCAAAATGACGACTAACAAAAACATCAATACTCATCCGTATCCCAGAGTACCACCAAAATTATAGATTCAACGATCAAAGAAATGTTTATTTATAACTAAAACATAAAACATTTGACACTTCACCATGCAATAGTTAAAATAGGATTAGGTACACACCTTCTTCATCAATTAAATTTGCTTCATCTGCATCACGAAGTTCTCTGCAGATAAATTCAGAAGCAAATTTCTGATGACCAACTTCCTCTGTCCAAAAGTAAAAAGAACATTAATTATGAGTTATGACTCTGAATGATTGATGACAAGTCATTAATACGATAACATTATTCCTACAACGATCAATCCAAACAATAATGACTTCTGACAACCAGCAAAACAGTCACACTACAATTGGCATTAAGAAAATGAAAAAAAAAATGCAGAACTTACCTCTAGATTTACCTGCAATAGTTCGAGAGAAACTCCCAGCAGCCAGAAGCCTTGTCATCACAGCCATTCTCCCATTTCCAACAGAGAATACCATTGAGACTAAACAAATGTATTATGTACGGGAAGGAAGAGGTTCTAGTTCTACACCGCTGAAACCAAAAACATCTTCGTGATCATTCTTTAAAAAAAAATTAAAAGTGAGACGAACGCACCTACATTGCTAATTTGCCACAAACAACGAATTATACTCGAAAAATAGAGCTAAAATACTAGAGTAATTACATAAACAAAAAAAAAACGGCAGTGCTCAGCCGGACAAAACATCAACTAATTCATCGAAGTATCTAGCTACAGAACTCATTCTATACCAGAAATCAGATGATGACTCGTTCAACTTTCCATAATACGAACAATCAGTCTACATGCAACACAAGCAACATACACAATACGACAAAACAAATGAGAAAACAGCAAGAAATCATACCAGAAATAGCAATATAATCAGAAGAACGGAATACTAACCACAATCATCCAGGCGGATGAAACCGGTGAGAAGGCGGAGAAATTGGAATGAATTGGGGAAACAAATTTAGAGAAATTAGAGAGAAATGCTGGAGAAATGGGGAAATGGCATGAAGAAGACGAGAAAAACAGAGAAAGTGGGAAAGAGGAAACCCTATGGAGGAAGCAATACAGAGAGAGAGAGAGAGAGAGAGAGCGGGAATTTTTTTTTTTTCTTCTTCTTTTTTTTTATCTCTCTCGTCTCTCTTTTGTCTATCTGATCTCTCTCGTTTTGGTTTTCTTATCTGAAAATATTTGAACCGGAAGAGAGTGTTTTCTGTGTCGCCGCGCAAAGAGAAGAAAATGTGAGGTGGCACTGACAACTGCCAAATCAGTTCGCCATTTCATTCTTTTCTAATAAAAAATAAAATAAAACAAAATTGAGTTTTAAAAAAGATAATTTTAAAAATAGTAGATTTTACAAAATATTTATAATCTATAGGAAATTCTATCATTGATACTCATTGATATGTTCTAATGATATAAGACTATCAGTGAAATCCAAAATTTTGTTATAGCTTGTAAATATTTTAATTTATTTTACTATTTTAAAAAATATCCGTTTTAAAAATAAATAAATAAATAATATGACTATTTACACTCCATATAACAAAATCATTAAACAACAAAATTCATTACAATTTTTATACAAAGTATAAATATTTGAAAATTTGTGAAAAATAGTAAATTTGACAAAATATTTACAACATATAGCAAAATTTCATATTCTATCAATAATAGATATTGATAGACAATGCTTCTATCAGTATCATTGATAGACAATGATAGAAGTTTACCAATTTCTATCATTGATAAAATTCAAATTTTTGTTATAGTAGGTAAATATTTTAGACTATTTTACTATGGTCAGATATTCTAATTCTTTATAATTTCTCATGAGGGTTATTTATCAAAAACTATCTCATTCTAGTATATTGAATAACAACAATGAGAATGATGGGGTTCACTTTGTGGAAGATAAAAAGAAATACTCTGAGGACCATACTAAATTTAAGAGTCTAGTCCTCAGTAGTTTATTCTTTAGAAACTTATGTATGATATAGAGATATAAATGGATGTCATTCTCACTAGTTTATTTAGTGGTTTCACCATCTTTTTCTTTTCAATTATAAATTGAAGGTTAGATTGGTGGGAGAAGATGTTTTTAGTAAATAATAAGATTTTATTTGAATTGTTTTGATAATTTTTGTATAAAATGATGCCTCGGCCATTTTACTTTCTTTTTTACTGTTTTTCAAAATGAAGGGGTTGAAAAATATTTTGTAAGAACACAAACATTTGTGAAAAATAGGTTTAAGTGCATGCCTAGTAAAAGTACTTTTTATTTTTTTACTAAATTTTAAGTCCATGTATGAAAATGATTTTGCGAGGATGAAATCCATTATAACGGATCTTAAATTAAATTTTACGGTTGTGTTTTTAAAATTGGTTTAGCTTAAAAGTAATTTTTCAATGATCTTATACCATGTCTTTTAAGTCATTGAAAATCATACAAAATTAACTGAGCATAGTTGGCACGAGCTTGCAACAACAGTAAGTGAATATATGGTTTATATATTTTGAGCAAAATAACGATTCCAAATTAAAGAGTGGTAATGAAAAGGTAAACGAAGCTTGTTAACCAAGGATGGAGACGATTAGTTAACTCATATATTTTTTATGCTCGTGTTTAATATGATGTTAAATGAATTAGCATTAATACAAGTATAACATATTGCGAACACGAAAACCAAAAAGTGTGTTCAAACTTTAGGTATGAGATTACTAATACCTTAATCTATAAAGCTAGGTTTGATATTGAAAAAGTGGGAGGAAGGTTTTATAACTATTTTGGCTCCATTTTGATCTTTAAGGTTTTTGGTTTTTATGAGAACACTACATATGCTTATGAGTGTGTTTGTTTTATTGAAGCTTACCCAAAATATAGATTACAAATGAATAAAAGTAGAATTAGTTTGATAATAATTCAAAATTCTCTAAAAATTTAAGCAGTTGTTTAAAATAAGGTAAAACTCACGGTAAACAAATTAAAAGGTGGAGAATTGGATGTGAACCATACTCATTTTTGCAATAATATCTACATTATATTGAGCATTTAAATTATATTAAAGTTACATTACTATTTCACATTTCACATGTGAATCTATTATTAATGTGTGTGTGATGCAATTAAATGCTACATATGATGAATAGGACTTCACTTGAGAGCCATTGAATGATGAACCAATGTTGAGGCCCATCTCCATCATGTAATCAAAACAATGGAAATATTTTGGGGAAGGAGGTTGAATTAGACGGCTGGTTCACTTGGCAACTATTTTACCTTTTTTTGCTATTTCTCTCACGTCTATTAAATTGATATCGATTATATTTTAGATTTTAATAGACCTAATAGATACACGAAAAATAAATTGATATTGTTATTATATCTTAGTCAAATTCATAAAACATCAAATAAGCAACAAAATATCGCTTACTTAAATGTTCGTTTTTCTCAATTACTTGTTTATATAATTCTCAAGAAATGTCAATCGAGACATTTCATTGATATTCTTGTAAAACCAAATCTTTAACATTATTTTTTATATTGACGGTTTAAACATCAATCAAACTACATTTGTTTTGTAATGTAAGTTAATAAGACAGTGAGATAAATTCAAACTAATTATCTTTTGTTTTTAAGACAAAAGTTCCTTTAAATAATTAGAAAATTAAATTATATGCTATTTGGATTCAAATAAATACAATTTGGTCAAAAGTTTCCATTGATAAGAAAAACTAGTTAATCATAAATTCCATGAGTTTAATTATATGGTCGTGAAAAACAGTTTTTGTTTGAATTTTATTTATGTCACCATTAGCACAACTTGACTAACATGAAATTTCACTCTCATTTTCTTAAGAGATTTGTTCCACATCGTATTGATAAAAGAAAACGACATGTAATTTTTTTACCTTCCACAAATATTTCAAAACTATGTTTGAAATAAGATGTCTAGAAATTAGGATTTATTGCAGATGTGATAATTTTCAATCATATTTTTCATTCCAAGTGATTGTCACATTGTTCTAAACTTGATTTACACTTTTATAGGCAGATTTTGATGAAAATCAAAGGTAATTGAGTAACTTTCAAAAGAATGAAGCTGATTATTATTTGTTGTTGTTGTTTTTTTAAAATTAAGTTTAGCCAATTAAATACGATCAAATTGAAATATTTTGGAAGGAAAAAAAACACAAGCAAACATGCTTTGCACGTCGTTTCTTTCCGTCGCTTCCAAAGAAGTCAGGGAAGTGGTCAGAATGTTCGGTTCAAAGAAGGAATGTGAGAAACACAAATTTGAAACCACTTGGAATATGCGTATTTATTGGATTAAAAAAAACATGATTGGCTTCAAATTCAATCAACTAAATTACAAACCTAATTCATAAATTGTGTGTTATTTCAGTTTGGTCCTTGAAATTTTATATTTGTAAATTTAATCTTTGAACCATTGGATCTTTTATCAGTAAACTAGACATAACATTAAAAGTATGCGGTATTAAAGTTAGAATTATACACAAAATGAAAAATCTAGCGACCTTATATGTAACCAATCTAATTTCAATAATGATAACCCAACCAAAATAGTCTCATCCATTATTAGTCTTTTGATTACAAGATTAGTCTCCACAATTAATGTTTATGTTCATTTACTCACATATCATACGTTTATGTTTATGTCTATTTGGTTTATAAACTATAAAAAGTAGCTAACGAAATTGAAAATTTAAATTCTTATTAGTAATAAACTTAATTGTGTGTATATATATGTGTATATAATAGATCCATTAATTTTATTTTAAATTTTCAAATATGTACAAATCTATTAATTAGACATACTTAAAAGTTTGACTAATCAAAACTTTTGTTCCTAGTGCAGTCTAGGAATGTTTTTAATATTTAATACTTTAAAATCAGTTATAAATTCAAACACATTTCTTTCCCTATTACTCTCATTTTATCGACATTCAGACTTTATAGACATGAAAAAATTATAAATAATAGAGAAAAATCAAGCTTTAACTTATATGGACCTAAAAGTAGCTCAAGTATTTAGATATTTGAACACCTAGGAATAACTTGTAGGCTTAAATCCTTGTAGTATTCGATGATATAATGACAAGAATTTTATATGTATATATAGATAAGAAAAAGCTTTACATATAATCATAAAAAAGCGCAGATCAAGTCAATATACAACAAAAACAATTGGACTACACAGAAAGACTATTGGATTCTCCTCTCTATGACTCTATCTCTGATTAAAGACAACAGCCCAGTCCAGAATCTTAAAAAGAAAATATTTCCAACCATACCTGATGGAGCCCCTATTGATTTGTTTTGCTTCTAATAGGGGTGGATGAAATATCCAACAAGAAGACTGATACAAGCAACCATCAAAACATACATTAAAGGGAAGCCTACTTGGATACTTCTTTGGCCACTTTTTCTCAATGTCTCCTGCATCAAGAAATCAGTAACATGTCCCTCAAAATTCTAAAATCAGGGTGCCTCGGTACTGTAATGATTAAACATATCACGAATAACTATGTATAGTGACCAGTGAAGATTCTATTTGATAGGTTCCTCATTCCAAAAGAAGGCAAAAATCGAAAGGGAGGAATAAGCCAGAATCAATTTTTTGAAACTTTGATTCATGCCTCTTTGAGTTTATACAAATTTTAAAGATAGTGAAGTGGCGTCTTTTCAAGATTCAAGACTGTCATATTAATGATACTGGATGAATGTGGAGTTTGATGTGAGTTGAATGACTAAAATCTATGCACTAGGAAAAAAAAGGGGACTTACCAAATCACGCTTGAGCATTTCCCTTTCTTGAGTTGTTACCGTCCTTTCCTTTTTCAGCCTCATTATGGTAGCTTCAGCCTGCACGTGTTCATAAATGCTTCATTAGTACCTGATACATTAGTTATATCTAGCAACAAGTAACAAACAAGAAAGCTGTACTAGAACTTGGAAGTATGGAGCGTCATAAATCCTTGCTCTTAATGTATATGCACTACTAATAAGGGCATTTACGACTTTAAATAATTCTTTTTTGCTTCTACCACCAAACACAAATTTGAAAGGATAAAATACAAATCTGTTTTCAAATGACCTACCAAACAACCTATTAAATACCATCATTATTTTCATAAACCGAGAACTCATCACAATAGCATAAGCAAATAAACATTGCAACACCTCAACATTAAAAGAGCTACCTGGGAATGAACCGGAGGCAAAAAATTTACTCACGGGCCATGAACTTATCCAATCAATTAACTTTAACTAGCCAATTGCTAAAAGTTTATTATTTTTTTTTTTTTGTAGAAAAGAGAAACATATATTCCACAGAGCGTGCATGATAATCTAACTTCTAGACAAAAAGTCTACCTCTAGTAGTTCGGCATCCATGAGAGTTAGCTTTGATTTCAGCTCTTGAAAGTCTTTCGTTAAGTTTAATTCTGGTAGATCCTTCGCTAGTTTTGATTCCTCAATTCCCTCAGCTGGCATGGTTTCAATATTCTCAACTGATTCGGCCACTTCATTTTGTCTTGTTGGAACATTTTCAGCTGCTTCATTCTCATCTGCATCTTTACAAGTACCGATTTTCTCAACTCCCTCAGCCACCTAGTACATCATATAGTTCAAACACACAAGGAAAAAAATCAATTGTATTTTGAAAGAAGACAGAACATCGATAAACCACATGTAAACAAAGTGTCTCATTACCGCAGGAATTTTAAAACTTATTTTCATGCGGATAATAAGAACACAAACTCGAGGATTCAAAACATGCAAGAATGGTAAAAGGACATATACCTCTACAGGGAAATCCCTTTACAATTGAAAACTAGAGAGAAACTGACAAGAATGTGAGTGTGTGTGTGTCAATTGGCGAAGACAACACTGACAAGAACATAATACAAGTACATACGATATGGCAGAGTTGCTCGAATGTCATACCTTATAAGGTGGAGATAACGATACTGGTGTATCAACTGGTCTAAGTTCATCTATGTGTTTCCACGTATCAAGTCCATTAGAGTCTTCTGCAACCTAGAATATATCAATTTACAATCAAGAGGTAAATTCAGGAGAAGAAAAAAACAACCACAATCCAATGGTGTTTTTCCATCAGAAGAAAGGGTACCTAATACTTACTTTAATAATAATAAACAGCAGTTTAAAACAACGTTACATAAATGCATATAATAATATACTCAAAATATGAAACTAGAGCCCCTCTCTAATCAGAATGAAGTAGGTGAAGACTAGCGGGAGAGAGAACTAAAGAATAGACTCTTAACAGAAGTACAGCGAACACACATGAAAGGTGCATAGTTTGTCTTACCTTACTAGGTGGAGGTATGTTCTCAACTCCTGTTTGCATTCTATCTCTTGGCATGGAAGTTTCATGGTTTGAATCTAGTTTCAATTCACCATTAATTGGTAACAAAACGGGAGTTGATGTTGCACTCACTAGAAAAACCTTCAGCTTCTTCTCTTCAATATGCTTGCCACTATCTTTTGCGAACTGCCTTGCATAACAAAAATCTTAGAAAAAGGCCTGTAAAGCATGCAACAACCTCAAATTCTCACCACATCAGATGTTATGTCCTCTTCAGATGTTCCAGGGGAGATGACTGTGCCTTGAACCAGGAACTTGTCTTTGCATTGCATATCAGGTGGAGCTGTACGCTGAGCTAGCATGGTGACTGAATAGATCCAAGAGTGACAGAGTTGAAATCAGAGAATAGATATACAAAAAAGAAATAAATAATTATTGCAAAACAAAAAATCAGAAGCTTTTGAAGTTGCATTCTCATTTCATCCTTGATTGGCAGTTTCTTGAAAAGAAAGCAGTAGATAACTCATATGATATCTAACAACAAAATTCATGTTAGCACCACCAACATTTTAAAAGAATGACAAGCAGAGAAACCTGTGAAGTCACACGTATTCTTGGGCTTAATAATGCCAGTATTGGGTCGCACACAGTACTTCTTGGGAGATGTAGTTTTTACCTGTGAACAAAGTTTGTATATTAAACACGGCAGCTAAACAAGACTTTAAGATTCTGGGGGAAAAAACATCTAATTGAAAAGGTATAGTATTGGCAGGAAAAAGATTATGTTCGATCCATGTCGAATACTTCACCTTGAAAGCAATATGTTGCTCAGACTTATTGATAAGTTGTATCAAGCATGAACTTTGCTTCTTCAACTCAACTGGAGAAAGAAAGCGCGCAAAACTTGTTAAAAAAATAAACATGCAGAAAATGAGTACATAGAAGGTAGACCAGAAGAAAACATTCTCTTATCTTTTTTTCTTTGCAGAACAGACGTTCAGATACAAACAGGTAGACATTGGGATCCTTTAAAATCTAAAATGTTTGGTAAGTAGCAAGTATTTACTTGTAGAACATTTTAACTACGTTGGTCATGAAACAAACTCCCACTAGCTAACACCCAGTTTGATCACCATTTGAATTTTAGTTTTAGGGTATTTAAGTTTATAAACACTACTTTCACCTATAGGTTCCTAACACAACTAAAACAAATGTTATCTAAATTCAAGCCAAGTTTTGAATACTACAAAAGTAGCGTTTTGAATTTTGCCAAGAATTTAAATGTTTCCTAGAAAAGAAGAAAATCATGGTTAGAAATGGTGAGAAAACAAGCACAATTTTCAAAAACCAAATAGTTATCAAACAGGATCTAAATAATTTGAAAGCTTTGGTTGGCTTACTTCTTATTGTAAGCTATAACTCAGCCTAAACCAGGCCTAACAATTTTTGACGTAGTGATTTTAGCATCACTTTCATTAAAATAATTCGAGACAGTGCAACTCAAATTCTGCAGCGGTATCACTGCCATCTTGCCTGATAATATTTAATTGCATGTACATCATACATTGGAACAAAAAGTAAAAAATAAAAAACTTCTCTCTTATACTTACAAGTGAACTTAAGTTCAGCTGGTTGAATTTCGAAAAGCTCCATGGTCATGAGTCTAACCACTGAATTAACGATGAACTTCTAAAAAGCCGTAGCAGAAAAATTTTAGTCATCAGCACCAAGGTAAGTCGTTGAAGTGAAACAAGAAGTGGAAAATTTCATAAAAAAACGAAAAAATGACACAGTAACAAACTCCATTGATTAACTCATCCAGAAATGGCAGAGTATGGTGGTAACAAAAGAAGAACAATGAACACTCCTATGCAGTTAAGTAAAACAATCAGATCAGAAAGACAGGCAAACAAAGCTCTTATTGCTAACCGAGAGTGCAGAGAAACTCGTAATCTAGCATGAAACCAAAAAACCCACGAGTTAATCCCTGTACCAACTACCAAATAAAGAAACCCACAAGTTAAAATAATCGAAAAACATTCTTCGTGACATACAACCATCATCACCAATCTCAAAGAACACACCAACCATAACCAATTTCTACACAAAACTCGCTAAACAGGTGAAGAAAAGAAAAACATACTCCAGATTGAAAGTGGAAAAAAAACTGAAGGATCTAAGAAAACACCAAGACTCCGATCAAAAACAGCACAATAAATAGATTAAGCAAATGGGGTAAAGGTACAACACCGACCCAGTTCAAGCGATTACACGATTGAATTAACTTGAGCGAGCAAACAGAAGAGAGTGAAAATGGGTGGGTGACTGATGAGTTTGTTGAAGAGATCTGAGCTGAGAATTGGAAGAGGAAAATTAGTGAAAATGGAAGAAGGAGAAGGGAAGAAGTGAAAGCAAAGAAAAATGGAGTAAAATCTTTTGGGTTCGCAAAATGGTAACGATGGCTACGCGGGTCTCTCTCCGAAGTATCTTTTCCCCGCTCTCATGGTCAGCTTAATCTCAGCCGTTAAATTTTTGAAAAAAATTAGCTCGGCTCGGCTTGGGTTCCACTCCCCTTTAACTGATCTAAATTATATTGCCCTAAATTATAAAAAATGTTAATAGTGGTTTGTATAAAAAAAAAAAAAAAAAAAAAACACTTTTAAATTTAGGACTTTTTAAAAAAATAATTAAAAAATACCAACAATTTACACTTTATATTAAAAAAATAACAAAAACTAATTAGATTTTATTTTGTGAAAATAAATAGTTTATCTATTTTACCAATTTTTACAATTCTCCTCTAAATTTTTAAAAATTCCAAAGTGTTCTTAAATTTTTAAAAATTATTCAAAAATATTCTTATGATTAGTTTTTTTTATTACTTATTTTACTTTTATGGTTAGTATTTTATATAAATCAATAAAGCTTTGTTAAAAAATGCGAAAAGTTTAGTAAATATTCTTAAACTTAAAATAAAAATAAAAAAATACTCTTATTGATTCAATTTTTACACCAAGTTTTGTTACACCCATAATAAAATATCAAATTTTTTGGTTAATTTTACAAAATTTCAAAATAAAAATATGTCCTTAAACATACTAAAACTATAATTAGTCAACTGAAAAACGTTAATTTAAAACATACTGAAATTATAATTAGCCATACGAAAAACATTGTATATATTACCATGTATAGAGTGAAGATCGAACCCCATAGCTCAAGTTAGATATTACAAATTCGAGATATGTTCATGTTCACAATTCGAACAAATTTGTCATGAGAGAATATTCTACAAAAAGAATATATTTCATACATCCACAATAAACTTTTATCAATGATGTAAAAAAAGACATGTCAACGATATTAATAGAACATTAGTTGTATTTTAAAATAAATTACAAAAATAAAATTTAAAAATTTCAACCATTACATATTTTATCACCGTAACAAAATAAAATACACGTCGAATGATTGAATCTTTGACCTTTTTTATTTTTGAATATGTGACTTGATCGGTTTACATTTTATAGTTTTACTCGATAAAACTTCCTTAGCTTGTAATTTATTTTATTATTATTTCTTTTCAATTGTAGGATACATTTTAGCTATACCAAAAATATCTTTTTTTTCAAACAATTTTTTTTTTTACAATAACATAACAAATTCACTAAAAAATAAAAGTCTATTACAGTTGATTCTTGTATAATATTTTTGTTTATTTTGCTAATTTCAACAACTTTTCATAATTAAACGTAGTAATTACAATTAAATAATTTCCACTATATTGAGTATTTATAATGGATAACAATTTCAGAAATAATAATTAAGTATATAACAACATTTTAAAAGTGTGTAAATATAGTTTATTAGTGATAAACACATATTTACAACATAGTATATCAGTCACCTATCACTAACTGACAAACTTTGACATATTTTGCTATATTTGCAAAAATGTTGTTATATAGTTAATTATTTTGAATCTAATTGCTCTATTTGTAACTAGTCCTACTAGGAGTGTTCACGGGTCAATTTGAAGCTAAAACCACGTTAAACCGCAACAAAAAAAATCTCATACGAAGCCGAATCGAACCATATGTTTGTGTCAAACCGAACCACATAAATCTCGAACAATATCTATGCGGTTCAGTGTAAATCCTGAAGAATCTCAGACCACAAAAGCATCGAGTTTAATAAAATTTACTTTTTTGTTTTAAATCCCGAACAATCTTGGACCACCAAAGCACCAAGTTCTATAAAATTGTTATTTGTATTTTAGATCTCAGTGGATATCGGGTCAACATATTTAACTGAGTTTTAGAAACAAAACGTTTATGAACATTTCTTTAAAAATATATAATTTTTTAAATGAAGCAGTTATGTTCCATTTTATAATCAGTTTAAAACATTAAACCAAATCGAATCACATAAAAAGCGGTTTCAACATAACACAAATCGTATCGAACCGTATGTAATCAATTTCGATTAGTTTCAGTTCGGTTCAAATTGTCAAATTGGTTCGATTTTTAAATATTTTATGAAGACCCCTAATCCCTATTATACTATTAGCCAACGTAGCTAATAAGCAGATGTTGCAAAATGAGATTAACTGAAAAATCACCCTTTTTTATTTAGAAATAAATTTTTAAAAAACAAATGATGGAATTTGTATTTTTATTAACGGTTTTTATAATAAGAAAAAAGGTGGGAGTTTGTTTGAAATTGAAAAGAAGACTTTATTGTTACATTATTCACCGAAAGGGAATTACTTTATTGTTAAAAAAGGTATGCCTTTTTTCATCTCTCATCCTCACATTTGATTCCAAGGTCAATTTTCAGGATCAACTTTGGATCTACTTTTGCAATTTTTCATTTCCTTTTTTTCTCTCTTTTTCTTTTGCTTAAATACTATAAAATAAAAATTATTAATTTCTTCGATATCACTTCACTACTTCAAAGTTAGTTTATTTTTGGATTGTTTTCGAGTTTAGTACAATGATTCAATATATTTATCAATAAAGCAAAAGGTATTTTGAATAATTTTGTTATTTACTGATGAATTAGTTATATAAATTTAAGTATAAAAAAGTTGATAAATATAGTATATGTAATGCAAAAAGATAGAATTAAATGAATTTTAATTTGAGGAAAGCAAGAAAATCACTAACATTATATTGCTCTCACTCACGACGTAACAGTAATATTTTGAAATTAATTAAACTGGCATTTGATTAAGAACAATTAATTTAAATGACATTACTTTTGAAAATATCTGAGTGGTAATTCATTGTAGATAGAGTGTGATATTTTTATTATGTTTTGTAAACAGTTTGGTTTATTTAGCTATATCTAATAATAAATAGCTGATTTTTATTTTTTTTTTTAAATCAAAATCGAAACAAATAGAAAGAGAAAGACACTAAATTGAAAAAGAAGGGATAAAAGCATGTAGAAAAGAAAAAATATGGCAAAAAAATGGAAAAGTATCTCATTCTTTAAGGGGTTGCTTTTAGAGAACCTTTATCGTTGAATGAGGGGCCCTATTGGTTTGGATTTATATGAAGTGGGAAAAAGGAAGAACATGGACAAGTTAACGTTACAACATGGACTAACACAACCCCAAATGTTTTGGCACCATATTCCAACTGTGGAGTCATTATTATAAATTGAAACAATAAATCCAATCACTATTATTATTTTAATTACAATCCGTTGAGAGTTGTTCCCAATAAGGCCTAAAGTTTATGGATGGACTCGAATTGAGGCGAAATGAAAAAACATGCACCTCGAAAGAAAAAAAAGTTAGAATATTGAATTTTGAGTCTAGAGAATATAATTAAATCGAGAAATAACTGAATGGAACTAGATTTTGACATCCCACAACCTAGAGGATGACAACTACTACGACTCTACCGACATTACACATATCGAGAGGCAAATTTTAGAGAAATTACACTGTAAATATGCCAACTTAACTATCTCCAAATAGTCATGACTTTATTTTCTTTCTGTTTAGTTGAATTCTACAGTTTCGTGTATCCACTTGAGAATTAAAGTATGATAAGTAATGTAAGTAACTCTCACACATTAAGTTTAGAGAACGAAATCAAATCAAATAAACCGATAAACAAACCAACCAGTACGGTACAAGGGTTGCACACAACAAAGCAAATGAATTGAATTGTATATGTTTGGCTGGCTTGAAATTGTCATTGATGAGTCCATTCAAGTTGGCAATATTTTATTGACTTTAGTGTCCAATTCGAGGTTTACAATGTAATTTTGTTGGATCAAGATAGGACAATATAAATTAGTAGTATTGATGGTAGGCTGAGATTTTAATTAAAATATGGTGTGGGTAAATTAGATCATTTAAAAATAAGAAAAGAATGTTCCCCTTAAGCCACGCAAACTCCTACCAATAGGCCTTACATGTGACTTAGTAATCAAGGTATCTTTCCCACCAAATTGAGAATAATTTGTGGCATTTAAGATATTATCATTTGACTAAAGATTGAGGTTCAAAATAAGACATCATTATAAACATTGAGAGGTATATATTCTAACTTTCATTGTATTTATAATGCAATATTTAAATTAATATAGAGAACTTGTTGAGGTAAATTAAATGATAAGCAACAAATGTAGTAATTGAAAGGAATTTAGTTAGACAATGCCTTGGTGTAACAACAATGAAATGAACTAAGAAACTTGGTTAATAATTTGGACTCGAAACAAAAATTCAAAATTGTGCGTTTTCGAATTACAATATATTAACTTTAGAAATCAGCTAATAGAGTTGATTTGATTGGCATCTTTATTGGTTAACACATTTAAAGGCAATTGAAGTTAACTTCTAAGTCAAACTATAATCACAAAAAATGGAGAGTGGTTAGCTGCACTCTATCACTTGTTAAAGAAAGGTAGTACAATTTGGTGGTTTGATAATCTTGGTTATGTTAGTACTATTTTAAAGGTTGTTGGAAGGTTGAAACACTAAATTGTAATATTTGAGCATAAAGTAATTAAAATGAAAAAAGTTATAAAATTCAAGAACCAAAATGAATTTTTAACTACTTACCTTGAGAATGAATGACAAAATAAATGTAAAATGTATATTAGATATGAGACTTATTCAATTGTTGATATTGAGTTTTTGTCTTTCATCAAATATTTTAATACTGTCACAAATCCTTGAATACAAACACTGTAGATTTCCAATAAGCTAGCTAACTTCCCATAATTTAGAAAATACGTGTATTCTTTTTTATACATTTTCTATTTGAGTTTCATATAACTTAGAAAATACTTGTATCTGTATACATCCTCTCTTCGAATATTTTCATTCATCTAACAAGTATAGATACAAGACACACACACAACACAATTATGAATTTATATATGCTTATGAAAACGAGATCAATCCATTATACTGGTAAAATATATTATCATGACCCTGTATCTATTTGTTTTAAGTGTAGGCTTAACAAATGTTTGGACCAAATACAACATCTAAACTAATGTATGAAATCTATGGATTGTACTAAAAAGGGTCCCATACATGTCTCAACCATCGTCAATGTATTTTATTCATCCACGTTAACAAGAACATGTCACCTAAACTAAAGTGTTTGTCTTCGAACACCTCTACTCTCTTCACGTACGAGAAGACTCCCTAGTGGATCCAAAACCAATAAGGTCAATCATTTGGGCAGAGTGGCATATCTTTTCTAATCAAAAATTTTTCCATTATGCATCTTAGTTAGCCATACATTTCAATACTCACAAAAAAATTTCAAAGCTAAAGAAACTTTTATGAAATTAAAAGCCTATGCCTGTTAATTATAATAAACACGAGTGCATCCCGGTAACATCTATTTTTGTGCATCTTAATTACCACCAAATTATCCAACCATAATTTATCATCAATATTATTTTTGTTTTATATGTATGATAAGAGTGTAGGATGCATGAAGATGGATGTATCCAAATACGGCTCTAATTTATAAGAAGAGAACTGATATGATAAAATTGCACCGATAAAAGCAAAAAATGTATTCAGTTGTCAGTGGAAAGAAGTAACCATACAAAAAGATATATATACACATACAATAATATGACTTCGATGGCATGTAAGAACAACAGTGTGCAAAATAAATAAAGAATTGAACTCACCAAGAACCACGTTCCATGCTCGAAACTATAGATACTGGAAAGGTATCTATCCTTCAATGCCATCTGGGGGAGTTCAAAGTGCTCTTTTTTCACTCATTTTCCAGTAGGTTTTTCTCTTCTGTACGATGATACTATTAGAACAAAAGACATTAGTCCTGTCCTAGCAAGCTACCTGGGGAATTTTACAAAGTACCTGCGAGATATTATATTAGTTCATCATCAAAATCAAGGGATTATGGCTGGTTGTTGATGAGAAAAATGAGTCGGGCAATTAGACACTCACAACTTTGCTTGTTTCAAATACAACGATGAAGCCTTTGCAACTCCATAGCCACGAGCATTGCATCATTAGCTAAACGTGGCGTGCTTGAACTCTTGATATCAGATATAATAGCCTCAATCCGTGAAATTTCCGATATGGAAAGTGATAATATCATCGCATGGGCCAAGTACTGTCGACAAGCATAACCGAGAGAATGCAGCATTCTCTGCACAAGTAAGAGGCAGCCACCTCTCCGCCAGGACTCCAGGATTACACTAACTTTGTGAAGATTTGTAAGAAGACCAGTGGTGCCTTCCCTAGGAGCCGCCGTAACCAAAAACACTACACATTCAGAGGCTATGTCGGCGATATTTGCTTCTGAGGAGCCACTTAACTCCAACAAAACTCCAAGATTGTTACCAAAGTCGGATATATCTCTAATGCATTCCAGCTGGTTAACAAGAACTTTTTGCTCGGGAGTACCGTCACCAAGAAGAAACGGTTCTTTTGAGTAGATGAAGCCCTTTCTACAACTAACAGATCGCAGAAGGAGAGCTCTACAAAGGCCAAGTGTTGGTTCGAGAAAATCTTCCATATCCTTTGCATACACAAACTCTAGCAAAATTCCTATTCTTCTTACGACTTTGAGTTGAGAAAGTATTCTTGATTCCATTTCTGGAGCAGACGCCAGCGCTAAACATAGCTTTACACTACTTACATTTGCATTTGAAAGGTCGCCAAGCAAAAACTCAAAGCATTGAGAGATTGTCTTTAGATGCAAAATGTCTGAAATTTTGATGTAATTACACTCGATGAGCATCACGAGAAGTTTCTGAGCGTACATGGGTATGGGATCATCATCTTCTATCAAGGCAGGATAGAGAGGTAGGAAGTGCAAATTTGCTATCTGTTTTAGATCCTCCAACCTTTGCCCATCTAAGGACGGTTCATTGAGGAAAATGACCATCGCATCAAACAGAATTTTTAGACATAAGAATCTTGCATCCCCATCCTTGTTACCTTTGTAAAGAACAGCCAAACTGGGGAGAATTTTATGGACAAAAATCTCTGGGTTTTCAAGTATGACCGAGAATTCCTCTGTGATAGATTCAATAACCCGAAGTAAAGTTATCTGGAAGTCATCTCTGCCCTGTAAAGAAACAGGAAAAGAAGACGTTAAGAAACAATGTAACCACATGTCTCATCTATACTCGCCCACTCTCTTCACAATAGATGCATAAATTACGTAAACTCTACAGAGATGCAACAGTGACATTCTTGTTTAAAACTAATATGCAATCTCAAAGTTTTTGTTTTCTCATTTCAACTGAAAATAAATTATAATTCAAGGGAACGAGAATAATTATATATCTCAAATTGTGGGTGTGTGAATTTAGCTGTCAAAATAGACGCACCTGAAATGGTGTTTCTATATGCCTGATTAGATCAGACAATTGCTGCAGCACCTGAGGACTAACAACCTTGCGCTTAAAGGTTGAACTTCCAAGAAGATGAAGGACAACAGGAAACAAGTGAATGTTGGTCTTCGGAGCAGCACGACTGGTAAGGGGGGAGGAGATATGCCCATGACGTCGTCCTCCCATCATTTGTTGAATATCTCCAATAATCATATCCAACAAACTAGGCACGATAGATGCCACAATATGCAGAGATCCAGTCAAACACTGCTGGACATAAACGTCCTTCTCCCTTGCGAGTCTGTCCACTGACGAAAGTAACCTAGCATTGCAAAAGAAGTGAGGCAACCACCGTCTTACACTCTTACAAAGGAAAGCCACGAAAACAATTGCCTTTCCCTTCAAAACTTCACTTCCCTGCTCAATAAGGGATATGAGACTGGAGACAAGATTCTTCTCCTCCATTAAAGGTAGAAGGTACCTTCCAATGCTGGTTAATACATGACCTCCAACCATGATCATGTTTAGAAGATTTAAGGTGATTTGCTGCTCACGTGGATTGCCCTTAACTAGGGCACATGCCATGTCCTTCGAAGATAATTTGTCTGTAACTGACTGAATGCATGAAGGATTAAAACGGACTAGGCGAACCAAACATGATCCTGCCGTGAGCCTTATATTTTCCGATTTCCCAGAAGCTCTATATATGTAGCAGAGGTTGCTGATCACATCTTGGCTGGTAAAGCGAGATGCCCAAATTGCTCCTTGACTACAAATGTTTTCAATGGTCCTCAATGCATATAGTTGAGTTAAATCATCCTCTCCTTTTCGAAGAATTGACGAGACTAAAGAAATCAATGAATTTGGAACCTGTTCCAAATGATACAACTTCATAAGAGTAAAGTTCAAAAAGTTCATGAATAATATTGCAAGCAGACTTTTGAATTGAAGTCAAATTCAAGATGTTAGTAAAACTATATCAATGAACATAAAATGCCTCATCAGTATTTATTAAGTGCAAATAAGCATAATACAAAAAAAGTCATGACCTAAGAGATCAAGTACCTGCCATCCAGAGGGAGATCTAGTCTCCTTCAAAGGAGATTCCAGAGGATTGGCGTTGCTATTATGCTCTTCCTGAGTAGAAATATAAAAAAGCAACTCTCCCAAAGCAGCCATAGAAAATCTCCTAACTTTTTCTTGTTTGTCTCTGAGTCCATCAGTAAGTGAAAATAAAAGACCAGAATTTGCCAAGTCATTGTCAATAAAAGTAGAGTGGCGAATCAGCAAGCCAATTAGTGACGTGAGTTGAACACGCAATTGCAAAACCTTGGACTGCTTGAGCATTTTTACAAGCATGAGCATTACGGGCCCATTGGTCAAAATATTGGCTGCATCAGCGTTATTACTAAGCATCTCAAGATATCTAATCATGTTTTGCTTTTCACCAACACTAGTATTTCCACTGAGAGTAGCAATAATCTTACTGCTCGTGGCATCCTGCCGCTCCTTAGGCATCTTCACAAAATCAGGTGCTTGCAATCCCTCGAAAGGAAGAGTGGTAGGATTAACATCTGATATTTTATCAGCTTTTTTGCTCGGCATTACTGGTTTAACCGAAAGATCAGATTGATGCCAAAAAAATTCTGAAAGGTTATTGGATGACTTCGAAGAATCGGTATCAAGAGCATATGTTGAACCTTCTTTAGTTCTTTGGTTCTTAAGTTGAGGGCTAGCACTAGGTGAAGTACCAACTACTTCTGTACGCACCAAGGGTGATTCCTGATCATGTTTATTTGATAGATCTGAGGCATTGATATTAACAGCAGGTGAATAATCTGAAAGGTCTCCTCCCATATTCTGAGCCTCCTCCATCCTCTCCTGATGATTATCATTCGATGTCTTGTCTTCTTGATTGCCATTTAAATTATCAGACTCGTCAGGTTCATCATGAGACTCATCTTCAACATTCTCATTAAAATCAAGCTCCATATCAGTGTTCTTAAGTTCAACCTCAGAATCATTTTCGGAGTTGCCAGAAACGGGTCTTCTGTAATTTTCTTTATCATTCTCTCTTTGCAAGTTTGATTTTGCTATCCTTGAAAGTCTTAAAAGATTTACTCCCTTGGAAGCAGATGGAGTTTCTTTCAATTTCTTCTCCTCAACCACCTTGCTAGAAACCTTTGATTGAGTTTTTTGACTGCCTGGAGTACCTTTAACAAGTGTTTCATTTTTACTTGAGCCAAAAGCAGAATTTTCATTTTGTCTTAAAGTGCCCTTTGCATCTTTCTCTCTATATTTAGGAGGAGTCCTGTTCTGAGCAAGTTTCTCACCATTCCTCTCCGACAAACAAGGTTTGGAATGCTGATTTATCAAATTTGCAAAAGCTGGTTGTGGAGGTAAAGATACAGGAGTGATTTTAGTTCGCCAGAAAGCATGACCACAAAGCTCAGGCCATTGTATTCTTTCAGCTGGATCTTTTACTAGCAATGAGTTAATCAAGTTGACAAAAGGACGACTAGGGCTACCGGGAAGGATAGGAGTAGGATCTGAGAGGATAGATTTTACTAGTTGAGTGAACTCTCTTCCCATAAAAGGAGGCCTCCCCACAAAGCATTCATATAGGACACAACCAAGAGCCCACATATCAGACGCATAGGAGTGGATACCATCGTCCTTGAACAATTCAGGAGCCATATAACAGGGTGTTCCTCGTTTTGTTTGTGGAGCCTTAATAAGTGCAAAAAAAAGAAAACAATCAGCTACTTCATTAGGAATAAAAAATGCGACAGGATTTGAGTTCAAATCGAAAAATTCAAGAGCAAGCAGACTACTACAATAAAAAGATTTTGACGTACCGATGAATTTGTTTTTGATATCTCACTCAACTTTCTAGCTAGTTCGAAATCACATAACTGCATAACAGGACAATAAGTTAGAAATTAAATAAAACATTTCAGAACCACTAGAAATGCAATTATGGTGCAGAAATACCTTTATATGACCATTTTCGTCCAGTAGGATATTTGATGGCTTCAAATCACAGTATATGATTCCTTTCGAGTGTAAGTACCTGAAATCGTTTGATTATATATAATATCGCAATCAAAGAGTTCAAAAATATACTGATACGAATACAGAAAAGTATAAACCAAGATCGTCTTACTGCAATGCTCTGACAAGATCACTGGCAAGATCATGAATTGAATCTTCCGGTAATTTCCCATCCTGCCACTCGTCCACAAACAAATCAATATTTTTACTCTTAAAAACCTCTAAAGACTAGACCTACCCTTCAGATCACCTGCCTTCAAACTTTAAACCTGAACACCACATGACACGGAGATAATGCAGACCAAGTGGTCATACTAATAACCACTTGGCCTGTCATACTCTACAAAACCTACAAACGGCTAACAACATGGGACAAATTCGAAACTAAACAATAAAAATGAAACAAACTGCCCAAATATAATAGGTAAAAAACCAAGTTAGTTATTTTCATGGCATAAACAGTTTCCCCTGTTCTGGTTTGTATAAAATTTATTTAATTAAACCTAACAGGTTCCTCATTATTGGTTGCCCGCACTATAATTTCGTGGATGGGGATATACCTGGCGCAGGATGCTCATGAGATCTCCTCCAACACAGTACTCTAACACCAGCCATAAGTGAGCAGAAGTTTCATACCTTACGAACGCAAAAAGATGGGGCCAAATGAATGTCTTAATTCAGAGTAATGAAAGGAAAATATTGTAAAACCACAAAATTGGTCAAGGCGGAGCGCTTAGAAAATCCTTTAAGAAACATTAACAAATGTTTCCAAATGTTACCATGAGTAAAACTTGAGTACGTTTGGATGATCGAGGGAGTGAAGTATTCTGACCTGCATTAGATGAGAATGTGGCATTTTGAGAATCCATGAACAAACTGTGCACTAGCATCTTCGATTCAATAAGTAAAATTTTATAATATCGAGGTTCCAAAAAGCATTGTTTAGTGCAGAGAGAAGGCAAATACAATTGCTCTTTTAGCACTCATGAGAAAATTTTAAACCGAGCAATCCATCAATCTTATACAAGTAAATCAGCAGTCGTTAAACAAAATCTAGTGGTCTACATCCTAGAGGTACCCTAAATCAATAATCAAAATCCGTTTGAACACTCCACTCCCAAAAAACAACACTTAACCAGCTTACTTCTTGGAGAATCTTGTTCTTCTGCGATTTATCCACGCTTTTAATCGCGGAGTACTCAATCGTCTTCTTCTTCCTCCCTTTATACACGGTCTAGTAACATTCCGAACCAAAAATAGAAACAATCAGCACAAAAATCAAGCAATTGCAGAAAAATGCCACCGATAACTAAAACTGATAAAATTTGAAAAACTATGCAAAAGTAGTTACCGAATACTTTCCACGGCCAATGGCTTCATATATGTGGTACTGATTCATTCTCAGCTCTACCGGCGTTGCTAGGGTTTCAGATTACGAAATCAAGCGACCAAAAATACTCCTCATCCAACGGAAAGAGAGAAAATGAGAGCGATTACCGATAGAAAATAGATGATCGAGCTTGATTTCTTGACGATCTACGATCAATGGCGGAGATGAAGCAGAGAAATGGAATCTGCTTCCGCCGGTTGGAAGAAAAGTCAGTGAGAGGGATGAGAGAAGCTGTGTCTGGAAACGGGCGGGAACAGTCGGATATTGAAATTACAAACAAAATAATAAATTATAGAGAGAGAAAGAGAAAAAATAATTTTGATTTTAAAATAAAACTGCAGAGTTAATATGAGGGAGTGGGTGACGTGGCAATGTGTTCAAATATTTCAAACGGTCATGACTAGCAGGTGCAGTGGGCCGTATTTCGACCGTTGCAGTTCTAAACTTTTGTTTTTAATAACTAATGAAATGAAAAAAAAAAAAATATTTTAATAGTGTTCTTTTATAAGTGAAAAGAGAAATAAAACGATGGACACATAATTAAAGGCGGAGCAAATCATGACAACTAAGCAAAATTAGGGATGGACATGATAGACAGAAAAATCGATAGACCGAATCAAACTATGTCGATCAAAGTTGAGTTCGAAAAATTTTAAATCAAAAATTTAAAAAAAACATTTTTAAGTGTTAAACAGACCCGATCCAACAAACAAACCCTTACTCATCAATGTGTTTGACACTTTATTAAAATCGACTATGGTCAGTTGGGTCGAAACGATAATCACCCAGGAGGAACAACATTAAAACCATATCACATCTTTCAATATGGATGACTAAAATCATGAACATCTCGTATATTTTTGTGATTAGTCAATAAAAAGCTAAGAACATAGCAAGATAGATGAATATCACAAATATAATTAATGAACACCTAAACCACATTATCATATCACCGTTTTTTGAGTAGTAGATTTCAAACAACCTGTGGATCAATATCAAACATGACAACAAGCTGATGAGAAAAACCTAAAAAAACCTTTTTGTTTGTTGTTTGCCTTTTTTTTTTTTTACGTAAATCAACTAAAAAAGTATGAAATTCTGTTCTTCCAAAATCTAGTAAATGGGGTATTTTTCCAATTTTCTTCACCCAAGGTTGTTTTTCTTCACAATTAAGTTTTTATTAGCCCACACCCCTTTTATTTTTTGTATAAATAAGATTGGGGGTTTTTTGAGTTTATTCATCTTAATAAATATACGTATAGGTGCGTTTGGGAGGAAAAAGGTTATAAGGATAAGGACTATCATAATCTTGATGTTTGGGAGAATGATTATAAATTTATGATAGCATGTGGTTGGGGAAATGATTATAATAGAGAGAGTTATTTTAATATTTGCTTGAGAAAGGATTATGAAAATTATTTATTATTGTTATTTTTTTAAATGCATATTCTAAATCCAATACACAAATATTGATATATTTAATTTACCAAATTGTCATATTTTCGTAAAACAAGTTTCATTCGTTTTCTTAAATACAATGTCCATTTTCAACGTTTTTATGCCGACTTTTCATATATTTAATTTATCAAATCCTCATAGTTTTCGTAAAATGATATACATTAATTTCTTTAAATACCACATCTATTTTCAACATTTTTTATGCAATCGTAACGGTTACATGAGCGAAAAAAATAAGTCAATTGTGTAATCACAATAAATTACCTAATTCAATAGTAAAAGAAAAAATTAAAGTTTTAAATTAATGTAACTGTACTAGATTCATAACTTAAAACAATATATGTTTTTAAATAAAAATACTAAAATTAACAAAACTTATAAGTATATACAATTATAAATAAGACAAAAAATGGATTAAATAGTAAACTTAAATGGATTAGTCATAAATAATGAAGGATTGAGGGGATTGAGAAATGGTTATAACTATTCCGTAAACAAGGAAAGAGGAAAGAGGAAAGAGGAAAGAGTTATATAGTCATTTCCCCTACAATCCTTTCACTCTCCCAAACACACAAAGTTTTTCTTTTTTAAAAAAATTGTATTTAGGGGCCATTTGGGGGAAGGAAATAAAATGACTAACTTAATCATTTGTTTGTTTGGCCCCTGGATTAAGGGAGAGAAAGTAATACCTTTAATCCCCTTATTCATTCTCTTTCCTCGTTTATTACTCCACTTTACCCATTCAATCATTTCATTTTTCAATATAATCATTCCATTTCCCAATATAATCATTTCATTTTTCAATATAATCCCAATTTCTCAATATAATCATTCTCATTATTCTCTTTCCTCATTTATTTATTCTTCTATCTTCTCATTTATTTATTTTTTCCTCTAAATTAATCCTCTTATTTATTCTCTTTCCCAAACAAATTAATCAACCTCTATTCTTCTTCATTCTCTTCGTGCCAAACGAATTAGTCATATTGTCTGATGCGTTGCTTATCGTTCTCATGAAGAAAAAAATTAATAAATGAAAGAAAAAATAAAAACAACATAATATAGTTTTTTATTGTATATGATTGATGATACAAACTTAAAATACAAATTTCTTTTTGTATTTTATATACGGTACAATTTGAAGAAACATAATTTACATAAATGAAAAAAAAATAATACTATTTGTTTGTATTGTGTATTGTGTGTACGGTCCAATTTTTTTTTATATACAAAATCAATTTTAAAATTAATACATATTTGCTGTGAATTAGGGTTACAGTAGAAATGAAGTATAAACATTATTTTAATACAATTATTCGTCATTTTGGAAAACAGTACGAACAAAATAAATAAGTTTAGACAAACACAAAAAAAAAAATCAATAAAAATTTTGTTTGTATTGATTTACATAAAACATTCCATAAGCATTTCTCACATTGAAAAAATGTAATTCAATTTCTTTCTCATACGGGGTTGCGGTAGAAAAAACAAATATTTGCCATAATTTTTTTTTAAAAAAAGCATGTTTTTTTAATGTATTGGATTTACGGATCAAATTGAACTACAAATTGAAGACAAATGAACAATTAAATAATACAAATTCTGTGTGAATTGAATTTACGGTATACATTTCATAAACATATTTTACACAACAAAAAAAAAAATTAATACACTTCGTTTTGTGTACTTGATTTAATGTTAAGAAAGAAAAAACTACTGTACAAATGGAAAAAAAAAACTTTACTTTTGAAAGTGGTGTACGTTACAAGTAAAAAAAATATTTATACAAAATCAACAAAAAAAATCAATACAATTTTTTTGTGAACACTTGGATTACAGTACAACCTAACTAAAAATGAATTTGAATACAATTTTTGGTTGTAGAAGTTTTACGGTATGAACAATTTACACAAATGCAAAAAATATTAGCACATTTTTCATTTTGTATTGGGTTCGCGAAAAAAAAAAAACAATAATTTCATTTTCAGGAAAAAAATAATTATGTATTTTTTCTCAGGTTAACGTACAAATAAAAAAAATTACACAATTGAAAAGAAAAATACAATTTTTTTTGTCATAATCCTTCCCCAAAATATCATTCTCCCAAACAAGGATTATAATAATCTCCCATAATCATTTCACTTAATCCTTCACCCAAACAATAATTATAATAATAATCCTTTCCTCCACCTAATTCCCCATTTTTCTTATTCATTTTCCCCCTATTCATTTCCTGCCCCCAAACGGCCCATTGGATTTTAAATTAATTGAGTTGTTATATTTGTCTTTCGCCAAGTTCTTACACTTTCGTTATCCTAAATACGAAAATTGAGCATTATTAAAATTTTAGGGGTAAGAAGTGTTAGACTATGAAGCGTATGGACTATATAGAAACTAAACCTAAAACCTAACGATCAATATTACTTTTTTTTTTCATAAATTTTAATGAATAAGTATAAATATTAGACAATATTGAATACAATCACTCGTTTTAGCATTTTCTCCTTTTCAACTTGTGTGAAATGGATGAATACAAACCAACGAAACTTTGTTCGATGCTTTTAATTGATTTACTGTTCAATTTTATAGGTTTGATTGTCACTACACCCCAAAGCGTTCATGGTTATATCCATCAATTTAAATGTGGGGTTGAACGACATAGCATAACCATTTTTTATTTTGCCAAACAACTTGATCTAATGACTATAGGTTACTTATAACTATGTTTTCAAATGCCACTAGACAAATGTTTAATTTGAATTTTAGTAAACTACATAAATATAAACACTTAGTTCATGTTTTAACAAAGATGTTATTTGCCCCTTAAAATATAGTCTCCAATGATTATAACCAAGATGAAAATGAAGACGATAATGGTAAATAAAACACCTTTATAATGTTAGAAAAATATATATATAACTATATATGTTTTTAAACAGAAATTAGAACAATTTTAATTATAAGTAAAAATCTGCAAGGGACCAAACTTTATAATAAATGTAAATTTCAATAACAAAAGGGTGAAAATGCAACTTTAATTCTATATTTAAAAATCAAACCGTAAATCTAATAAAAAAACAACCGTTGCAAACATAAGTAAAAAAGGACTATGAGAAATGATTATGATACTCTTTGTTTGAGGAAATAACAAGTGGGATGATTACAAAGGAATTGAGACAATCCTTGTTTGTGAAGGAATAAATGAGTAAGATTATGATAAAAAAACTATTATCATTAATTTTTTTTCTTCTAAATTTGTACTCTTGTATATTAAAAAAAATGTATTGTAAATACAATTCACAAATATTCGTATTTTTAATTTATCAAAATTTGATTTTTTTATCGAAAAAATGTTCCAATTTTCGTAAATACGATATCAAATTTGAACGTTTTGTATGCAACTTTATGTGTCAATAAATTAATTGATGCATTAAGTGCGAAATAAATTAGATATATAAATATATATTTAAAATTGATGTTGTGAGGACAATATCAGGAAATTGCATATCATTAACAATCCATTTAAACAAAATGACGAAGATAATAACATTGAAACAAAATGAAATGCGATTTTTTTTTTCTTTCCCTAATGCGGTTAAATGGTGGATTTAGTACACCATACATCATCAGGATAATGCAAAATAATAATAATAAAAAGCAATGAAAACCAAAATAAAACCGGGTTATGCAGTTCAACGGATCATACAATCCAACATATTTGATTTAGAATTTATAGTTTGGTGTAGTTAAAATTAATTAAATATTTGTGAGTGGAATATTTAATTAATTATTGGATTTTGATTCATAGTATTAAATTTGAGTTTAATTAAATTTTTATAGGTGTTTATCTAATTAAATTAAATAGTAAAATTTTGTTAGAAATTTGATAATTAGACGTGTTTGTATATATATATATATAATTGTAGTGAATAAATAAAAAGATAATTATATTTGTTGAAAAAAAGATAATTATATTTGTTGAATTATAATTATTAGAAAAAATATAATTATATTTTGGAAAATAAAGAAGAAGAATCAATAAGAAACAAGTGACTCCCTCTTAATCCTTGCCCAATCGTGGAAATGACTATTTTAGTATTTTATTTTTCCTCCCAAAAGATCCTTAGAATTGCTACCTTTACTATTACCCTAATTAATTAAAAAAAAACAGAAAACTCATTAATGGGCCCATCTACTTAGCTTCATTGTTTAGTCCGACATGTCGGCACGAGCGATTATACTTCTCGGCCCAGACCGACGGCGATTCGAAAAATGGGCCGAAACCCGATTTCTGTTCTCACGTGCGAAGCGTGCTTGGACGACCATCTCCTTTATACGAGCAGGTGGCAAACACAGTTGCATCGTCTCGAGGGCTTGGTAATTTCTTCAGAATCTAACAAGAGTTCTCCATGTAGCTCATCATCAGCTCCCAATTTTTTCGTGGATCTCGTATCAGGTGTTGTGTGCCGTTTCTTCTTCAGTGGTGTACGATAATTTTGACTCTCTGAAATTTATTTTACAACTCGGAAGTCACTGCCCATTCGATACAAAACATTTTTCTTCTTCTTGCTGTTTCACGACTATTTTTTGTCAGAATTTCTGTGTTTTTTGAGCTTATTATGTATTTTATATGCTTCAATTGGTTAGACAAAGGTGGATGGTTTGTAATTTAGTTGTAGTTATAGTATTATGGGTGCTGTTATTGGAAATGTTTTATGAAATTATCTACCATGGTTTTTTTGGTGGATAATTATGAGTAACATTTGCTTTCCCTATCCATTTTTGTCTCCCCAAGCCGATTTCTTTTCGATTATCATTAGTTATTTTGGTTCCATCGAAGGAAAAAATGAGAACAACTAAACACCATTTGATGTGCATTTTCGTTTATTTTTTTTTCAGTGTGTTTATAATAAGATCACTCTTTCCTTTGTAGCGTCTATTTGTTTTAGTTAAGTTGGTATTTTTATATGTTGCTATGCTTATCGAAATTTCAGATTGTAGGTTGCTATCTTAGACAAGATGGCAGCATCACAAAATGTTGAGTTGGAAGCAGCGAAATTTCTGCACAAACTTATTCAAGAATCTAGAGATGAGCCAGCAAAATTGGCTACGAAACTCTATGTGGTGTGTAGGGAATCTTTTACTTCCTATCTTGTTTGCTCAATCAATGGTATAATGAATTTTCATATGTATGATTTCATGCTTTTGCGGGTTTCAGATACTGCAACACATGAAATCAAGTGGGAAAGAGCATTCGATGCCATATCAAGTAATTTCGAGGTAAAGAATAATTGTTCCATACTTTAGTGACCATTTTTACTCTTACAATTGTTACATTTCTTCTGATTATTATTTCCTGCTGTCAAATTTGCTTTCGTTTTGCCAACCGAACCTCTTTTATTTAGGGCCATGGAGACTGTCATCAACCAACATGGTCTTGATATTGAAGCTTTGAGGGCATCACGCCTTCCCTTGACTGGTGGAACTCAGATGGGTGATTCTTCAACTGCACAATATGCAGGTACAATGATATCACTATATGAGTTTTTTTTAAATAAGTGAATCGGGTTTGCAAGTGCGCAAGTTATTGTTTTCATTTTTGTCTACAAATGAACATGTTATTCTTTGTTCGGAATGAATCATTATAAAAATAGTTGCAGGTTCTTCCAGCGTTGTTGGTGCTGGTAAAGATTCCAAAATGGGTATATCTGGAAGTGAGATGTCCAAAAGTAGCCCACTGGCTTCAAGCAAGCCGCCTGTTGGCCCAAGTAGTACAGATCACGACTATTATCCAGGTTCTGCAACTCATCGGAGTGGTCAATCTTTTGATCAAGAAAGTCCATCTAGTTTGGATTCAAGGTCTGCCAACTCACAGTCACAAGAGAAGCATGATTCAGTGAATTGGGACAAGCAATTAAATGATAAGGATGGTAAAAAGGGCAGCAAGAAGAGGAAGAAGGTGGATACATCAGTTGTGGAGCCACCTAGCGACAATACTCATCAACTTGATACACGCAACTCATTGGTTAATCCTAGGAATGTAAAGACGACCAGGGTTGAACCGCCGGCATATCTAGCTAAAGGAGGTATGTGCTTTGTATTTCAATGAGATTAAGCAGTAGACTACTGGGTTCTAAATATTTCTCCTTTCTTAAGTGGTAGTGAAGAATTCTTATGTTCATCTAGGATGAGCTATGGAGCACAAACTGTTGCCAAGTCATATTACTACCATCTCCAAATATCTTTTATAGCTTACTGGTTCTTCATATGGTGCAGGCAATATTGAGCAGGTAAAGCATGGATTGACCAAAGCTACAGAAAAGCCTATTGACCCTCAATTGTATTCTGTAAACCGCGGTGATGGGACATCTACCTCCAATGAAAAAGTTTTGGAGAGTGAACTACCCATGCCTAGCACATCCTCAGTTGATGCTACGAAAATGATCCAAGTTCGTAATAGTTTCGTTGACGACTTTTATTTCTCGGGTCTCATCCCTTTTTCTTTTCCTTCTAACATTTGTGTTACATTGTATGGAAGAACCTAGCTACAAATATTCAAGTACTCCAATTGATGTGCTCCTTGTTCTTCTTTTGCTTCTCCTTAATGAAATAGGTTTTGTTTTGTTTTTTTTCCTTTTTTTTTTTTGTGAGATCGTTTTGTTTATTGAGTATCATTTGCCAACGCAAGAGACCTTTTGAACGTGACATAACGGGGTTGATTCTAGCATTGGACAGATTTCCTGTAATGACCACACTTCTTTAACCTACTAGCAACTTTTCCTTAAATCATTATTACTCGTCTTACTTCTTTCCTCCACAGCTCCACTAGCCCTAATCAAAGTTTTATTCGCTAATATTTGGAAGGTTTCAGTAATGAAGAAAGTCAAGTCCTTTTGGAGGACTTACATTAGAAAGAGCAGAGATGAGATTTACCCCAACGTAGCAGTCTGTTGGGTTGGTTCATGGGTATTATGTATTTAGTTATGGAAAAGGGTTTCTGTGATTTTTTGTTGTAAACTTTGGTTAAGGTATAGTGTAGTCCTCTTGAATTGACTGACGATCTTTTGTAGGGGTTGCATCTTGTATTGTTGAAATTACTACTTTGTGGAAGATGCCATACATTCTCCTCTAGGTTTGGTTGGTTATGATAGAAAATATCAGTCTTGTGGAGTCGTTCCCCTAAAAGTTTCTCATTGGGCTTCGATTTTGAAGACTTTTTTTAATTATCCCTTGACTGATTTTGTGTAGTTGGAGTCCTTTCTTGTAGGAGGGTTCCCTTGTTTTTTGTGGGATTGGTTTTTTGTATGCCCATGTATTCTTTCATATTTTCTCAACGAAAGTAGTTGATCTTATCCAGAAAAAAAAGTTTTCCTCCTTTGTGTTCAATCCTAGGTTAGGTGGCGCGTTCTCTTTAAGCCAGGAGCTTAATCAGTTAATCATATAGTTTGGAGGGAAAATATTCTTTTTTAAGCTTCTTGAGTATCCATGTTTTATATTGTTTTGATAGTAGTGAACAGAAAAGTAGCCTAGCTTCTATGGTTTCATGCTGGCTCATCAAAGAAGTGTCAATCGTTTGAATGGGGACTTCAGTTCCTCCTCCATCTGGTTTTTAGTGTGAAGGTTCGTTTGCTTTGGATTGCTAGGAGTATGCTGTGGTATGGGATTTGTGGAGAGAGATTAAAATAGTTTTTAGACGAACAGAGAGGGATCCTAGTGTTGTTTGGTCCTTGGTGCAGTTTCACGTCTTCTTTTGGGCATCAATTTCGAATACTTTTTGCAATTATTCTTTAGCCAACATTTTACTTAATTGGACCCCTTTTTTCTATTAGGTGTGATGTGAGCTTGGATTTTTTATGGCTTGGTAGTGTTTCAATTTTTTCTCAATGGAAGTTTTTATTTCTTTAAAAAGAAAAAACAGTTTTAAAGTTTTAGCCTGCTAAATAGAAAATAAAGAACACTTCAAAAACCTCAATGCTTTGTTTAGTTGAAGCTAAGTGCTTCTGCCCCCTTCATTGTTTAGCACGTTTCCACATGCTACATGCTACTGATAGACCTCCAATTATACACCAATATAGTAGGAGGAAGAAGAAGCAATGGTGACGCACGTGCCAAAGGAAACAGCTCTAATATAATAGTAGTTATTTTCTTTATTAAATAATAGAGTATAAATAGGAGTTTGTTATGGAGAGAGAAGGAGTTAGCATTTTGGTGTAAACTCAGGCTATTCTTTGAGAGAGAGGAAAGCAGAGGAGGTTGCCCTTTAGCCTTACGAATTGAGGAATCCTCAATTCGTTAGTTTTTCTTTTCTATTTTCGTTCTTGTATCCGGTGAGCATTTGTAAGGATCAATATAGATATCCTTCTTGATCGGACGTGATCAAGAGGAGTTTCATCAACTACATGCTACATGCTACATGCTTACTTGGAAGCCCCTTCTTGTAGGTTGACTCCCTTTCTGTGAGGTTTTTTTTTATACGCCCTTTTTTATTTCAATTTTTCTCTATGGAAGCTTAGTTATTCTAAAATAAAAGGAAAAAGAAGCCTGGCGTTTGGTTCTTGTTGTTTGAACTGAAACAAAATTTGTGCACTGTAAAGTACAGCCACTACTTTGACTTTGTAGATCTTTTATTTGGGAATGATACCAAGACTGCTTGTGTAATTTGATATATACTTGTGGACATGTTCTTTAATAGGGTACATGGCGGAACAATGGACCAGAAATGAGCATGTTGCGCAACTCAGTTTCTAGAGAAGCTGGAAAGCTTCCTGTTTCTCAGGTTCCTACCCCATCCCAATCACGTTTGCCTTTCAAGGAACAACAATTGAAACAACTTAGGGCGCAGTGCCTTGTGTTTTTAGCATTCAGGTTGCACATTCTTCTAAATCTTGTATTTGAGTTGTTCTAGTAGGTTCTTTTGAATTTCATGTTTCATTTTTTTTGTCCAGAAATGGTTTGATGCCAAAGAAACTGCACCTTGAAATTGCCCTTGGGAATAATTTTCCTAAAGAAGGTAGACCGCCTTTATTATTATCATTTATATATTTTTATTTATTACTATAATACATCAGTTTCTTATTACAACTGAATGCCAATGTAGAGGGACTTCGCAAAGATGTTGATCCTAGAGGTATTTCTCAATCTTTTAACGAGGCCAGAAGTTCCAATGAAGGCATGATGCCATCTGGAAAATTGGATGCTGGAAGGGAAACAGGTATGGTGGCCCCAGGTGCGGTATCTGCTGGAAGAACCTTTGAAGCTGATTCCATGAAAGATATAGATAATAGGAGAGTGGAGGAAAAAAAGGGTACACCTTCTGACTATTCTGTTCAAGCAGAAGTAAGAAAGGCAGAGGCTGAAGGTATGCGGGAAAAGACAACTGCTCAAACATGCTTGAGCTCTGGATCACATCCGCCTGACTTTTCAGGCACAAGGGGGGTTTTAACTGCAAATAATCCTGTTGAAGATTTGGAGTTTAGCAATCTTCAAGCCACTGCTGCAGTGGGTATAAGCAAGCCATTGAACCCTGAAACAGTTGGCTGGACAGGAATTGGAAGCACGAATGAGGTTTCTAGGGTAAGTCTACCAGCGTTTACTAGTCAGCATGAGCTGGTAGTTGATAGGAAGAATGATGTATCTGCTCAGTTGCACATTGTTCGGAACAATAGTGGATTGGGGAGTCAACATATTGATAGTCAGTCTTCTTTTTCAATGGGAGAACGGTGGAAGCCTATCTCTGGGACATATGATCAGTACCATGCTGTCATGCCCTCTAGAGATGCTAGTGTGATCCCAAATATTGCATCTCATGGTGAGTTTGTTTTTGCAGAACTTTTAACTCAGATAAGT
Organism: Cucumis hystrix; assembly: GCA_025688845.1. Classification (NCBI taxonomy): domain Eukaryota; kingdom Viridiplantae; phylum Streptophyta; class Magnoliopsida; order Cucurbitales; family Cucurbitaceae; genus Cucumis; species Cucumis hystrix. The sequence continues at coordinate 4,440,679 of CM046888.1, read as the reverse complement.
TGAATGGTTCTTATTGAATGCCATGGATTTTCATTGTAGATGATATGCATGTGCCAGAATCTGAATCCAGATGCATCACAGAAGTGCAAAAAGTGGCATCTATTGATGAAGGGAAAAATGGCAGCCTAAATACTATGGAACAAGAAGACAATGGTAAGTCAATGCCATCTGATATGCCGATGTCTCCAAAGTACACCATGTCAGAGAAATGGATAATGGATCGGCAGAAAAAGAAACTCCTAAATGAGCAAAATTGGTTACTGAAACAACAAAAAACTGAGAAACGTATTATCACCTGTTTTGATAAGTTAAAGGTTTGTGTGCAACCTCAAAGTTTCATTCTCTATTTCCTAGTTCTTTTGACTTATTATTATTTTCCTAATTGTAAGTAAAGTATATTAGATAAATAGTCAACTGCCGTTTTATTTTCCTATAGAAAAGAACAGAAAACTTGTAGTTGGTACGGTGAGAAGTTACAGAAGAGGCAGCAAAAGAAGAGACCAAAATCCCAAAGTAACCACTAATGGCTTGTTTAGGTTTTGGATATTATATGATGGGTCCATCTTATTATTATTATTATTATTATTATTAATTTTTTTTACAAGAAACGGCAACAGCTTCATTTGAAAAAACCACTTTACAACCTGAATGGGAAAGGGGCAAGGAATTCCCTTCCCAAACCAAAAGGAATTACAAGAACATTTTCCAATCTAAGTTGATGAAGTAATTGGTGCAAAAACCTAGAATTTAAATATCTAGGATAAATGTTTGTGTTTGGATATATAAGATGATTAATATCTAGTAGTTGATTGTTTGTGTTTGTTTGATAGGTTTTTATTATGGAAAAATGAATAAAATTCTTAGATTTAATGAAAATATTATATAATTAATTGGGAAATTGTCAAAAATAGAACATTTTACAAAATATTTACACTTTATAGAAAAATCAAGTGTAATAAATTTTGTCTTTTGATGGTTTTGTTCTATGGAATGTAAATAGTCTGCCAATTTTTTCTATTTTTGAAAAAACCCCTAATTAATTTATAAATAATAACTAATTAATACTAGAAAGTAGTTAGGGCATGTCTGGAGTAGGAGTCAGGGGAAAGGAGTTGTTAACTCCACTTCTCGTTTGACCCAAGAAAAAGAAGAAGAAAAGAAAGGAACCGATTCTTTTACATTTTTTAGTTCAAGTTTTATGTATATTTCAATTTTTCTTCAAAACTTTTTATTTCTAGAAGCAAAGATCAATTCGCTGTCAAATTGGCCTGTAGTTAATGCCCCTGGGATCTTATTAGATTTTGCAGTTTGTTTCTTCATTGATCATTTGGTTTGGTATCATTTTCCTTTGCAGGATACTGTCAGCTCGTCAGAAGATATATCTGCAAAAACTAGAAGTGTTATAGAATTGAAAAAGCTTCAACTCTTGCAGCTTCAGCGCCGGCTCAGGAAGTAATCTCTCCAAGTTTTTCTCCTGAGTAGTCTAGTTTTCACTAAGAACTTTTGTGCTATCGTGTCTTCTTTTACGAATCGTTTGATGAATTTGGAAAATCTTGGCAGTGATTTTCTCAATGATTTCTTCAAACCAATTTCAACTGAGATGGACCGATTGAAATCTTTCAAGAAGCATAAACATGGTAGGAGGATTAAACAACTTGAAAAATTTGAGCAGAGAATGAAGGAGGAGAGGCAGAAGAGAATCCGGGAGAGGCAAAAGGAATTCTTTGGTGAGATAGAAGTTCACAAGTATGTGGTGCCCATCTAATCGAGAGTTGTCTCAACTTTTTGTTTTCAAATAAAACCTCTTAAGTCTTAATTCCATCAATGATAAAACACATTCTGATAGATTGAAGTTAAAGTTGTACAGATTTTGCTTATTGTCCTTTATATCTTTTTTCTAGGGAAAGACTTGATGACGTATTTAAAGTTAAGAGAGAGAGGTGGAAGGGTTTCAATAAGTATGTTAAGGAGTTCCACAAACGGAAGGAACGAATTCATCGTGAGAAGATTGACAGAATCCAGCGTGAGAAGATCAATCTTTTGAAGATCAACGATGTAGAGGGGTATCTTCGAATGGTGCAGGTTTGTCTTCTCCTAGTTGATTACTAGTAATCATTCTTCTTCATAAGGCTTGTTTCCGTTAAATAAAAGTAATCATTCTTCTTCATACTATTTATTCTGACAAGAATTTTAACAGTGCGTTACTTGTGATCTAAGTCTATACTTTATAAGTAGCTAAAAGTTCGTGTTATTTGAAATTTAAAAAATCCTGTCAAGAGTAATCATCAACTTGGTTTGTTTCTTTTTCAATGGACTTCTTTTGTAGGGTAATGTTGTTGTATTGCCCTTGTATATTCTTTTATGTTTTTCAAAGAAAATTTGGTTTCTTATTAAATAAAAAAGGAAAAATACATTATTTTAAGAACAAACATATAGGGTTTAGAGTTTTTAGAATGTGATTTGGAATTTTTTTGACTTGTTATTTTAAATCTCTTTATCAATTCTTCTTGTTTATTATCACAAATTGAGAAAAAATCTCGTGCTCATATTTGTGGGTTGCTTGTTGATTTGGATTTTTCTTGTTTCTTATAAAATAATTTAAAAATTAGCATATTAATATTTACTGCATAAAATAATTATTTATCTGACATATAAACCTCAAAATTTGTGGGAACTGAACCTAAATAGACACAAGTGTAGTAGGGATAAGAGGTTCAAGTCAACATATAATTATCTTTAGGTTAGTTTTGGATTTAATCGGGATGAAAAAGGGCTGAACAAAATCTAAATTTTTTTGTTGATGCATTATGCATGTTGTATTTTTTTTCTTACCGTCGTTTCACTTCTTGTACTAGGATGCAAAATCAGATCGTGTTAAGCAACTTCTCAAGGAGACTGAAAAATATCTTCAAAAGCTTGGATCCAAGCTTCAAGAGGCAAAGTCCATGGCAAGCGATATGGATGATGGAGGAGCTGTGAATGTTGCTGAAAAGAGTGAAGCTGCGATTGAGAATGAAGATGAGGCAAAGGCAAGTGGTTCTCTGCTCGCTCTTTTACATCAGCTTTTGCTTTATTCACTGATTACATTTACTTTCTTCTCACAGCATTATTTAGAAAGTAACGAGAAGTACTACTTGATGGCTCATAGGTGAGAGGCATTTCATGTTTTCTTTTTCACCCATCCCACCCCACAACAAATTTTGGCCAGTGCTTTGAAATTTCGCTCAAATACTGCTCAAGTTTGCATTTTGTTGTTCTTGACGGAAACTTTTGGTATTTTGAGGATTCAAGTTGACACCTCCAATTAATAAGTTATTCATTTCAAATATCTTATATGTATAATCTTTTACAGCATTAACAAGTTATTGTTAACTTGTTACAAATATCTTATATGAATTAAATATTTTTCAGTGTTAAGGAAAGCATAGCCGAGCAGCCTTCTTGTCTTCAGGGAGGAAAGTTGAGGGAGTGAGTATCATGTTTTTCCTATCATTTCATCCTTTTAAATTGCATGTGCTATGGAGAGAATCCTATTTCTGGGAATACCTTCTCACATTTTAGTCCTTTGATTTTTTAAATTCATGATATATGTAACAGCAATAAAACCCAGTGCTCAAGCCATTCTGAATTTCTTGTAAACGTGTTAATAAAAATTTTAGGTATCAGATGAATGGGCTTCGGTGGCTTGTTTCTCTGTATAACAACCATTTGAATGGAATTCTTGCCGATGAAATGGGGCTTGGAAAAACTGTTCAGGTACTGTTTTCGCCTAAGCTTCGTTATATGAGCCTAGATAATCCTTTACATAGTGTTACTAACAGGGTGACTTCCAGGTAATTTCCCTAATCTGTTATTTAATGGAGACTAAAAATGATCGAGGTCCCTTTTTGGTGGTTGTGCCATCATCAGTTTTACCTGGATGGGAGTCAGAGATCAACTTCTGGGCCCCTAGTGTGCTTAAAATCGTGTATTCTGGGCCTCCAGAAGAGCGGCGTAAATTATTCAAGTAATGATTTTTTTATGTTTTTTTTTTCTCTTTAATCTTGTTGGTTAATCCAGAAACTTACCAGAACCTCATTGCAGAGAGAGAATTGTTCATCAGAAATTTAATGTACTACTGACCACATACGAATATCTGATGAACAAGCACGATAGGCCAAAACTGAGCAAGATTCATTGGCACTATATCATAATTGATGAAGGCCATCGCATAAAGAATGCTTCCTGCAAATTGAATGCGGATCTAAAGCACTATCAGAGTTCTCACAGATTACTCTTGACTGGAACACCACTACAGGTCACAGTCGTTAATGCTTTCTCTTTTACAGCATATGAGAGATTCCTTTAATCTGTTAACTGATTGCATGAACATTATTGGGCTTATAGTTATTTCCATCTGTTTTTTGAGTTAATTATATTTAGGTCAGGAACAACTGAATCCAAGCCTTTTCTCTCCCTTGGTGGCAAAGGAAATATGAGAGATGATTTTCACATGATATTAAAAACTACAAACAGTATAATATCATAATGTTGTGTAGAATGGGATAGACTTGAATTAATGTCTTTTAATTTTTTGTTGGATATTACTCAGAATTAAAAAAATAAAAGCAAGCGACCTATTCATGTATCTTTGATCAACGAGAACTTTAAAATTTACAAATTTTGGTATATAAATTTTAGTCATCTTCCTTTTGAGTTAAATCCAATAAACCAGGAACATCTTACTCTTGAAAGTTCTGTTTTTGCAAAAACATACAAACAGAATTTATAATAACTTTTGGTTTCCCTTCAGTATTTAAATAATAAAAATTAGGTCAATTCATTTCAAATCTACTATGATTTGAAACATTTTCATTGATTTCAATGGTATCTTATTAAATGAAAAAAGGGACCATCTCTGGTAATGGGCCTTGCCCAATAGTTCGTGGAGTGACTTTGCCTGTTTCAGTGCCAGTACCCATAAAAATTATGGAGTATTGGGCATGATCCTTAAACTATCCTTACTGCTCTTCTATTTGAGCAAATAAGTTTGGCCAATGTCTTCACTCATTTTTTCGATAAGAGACAATTTCATTGATGAATGAAATTACAAAAGGAAGGGGAAGAGGCCCTGACCTAAGGATTAAAAAGACATCTCCCACTGGTCAATAGTGAATCAAAACTATAAGAATTGAAGTGCTTAGACAATTTACACCAATAGATAGCAATACTGAACACATGGTCAAGGAAGACATCGAAGTGTTGGGCTTTGTTGTTGAAGAGGCGGTTGTTTCGTTTGAGCCAAATACACCATAAAAAAGCTCTAATAAGCTGCTTCCAGAGAAGACCCTTTCTACCCTTGAAAGGATGGTCTAAGACAAGGGAAAGAAAGTGAGTAATGTTCCCCGGAAAGACCATAAACCAGTTGAAGGCTTGAAGAATGTGGAGAGAGGACCCTTTAACTCTAAAGGCTTAACTTTAATTTGTAGCCTCTTGTGAATAATGAAATCTACTAAGAAACAAGTAATGTTAGCAGTAACATTACTGGAGAGAAGCTGTTTTATTGGATGCTATATGCTATTTGTTATAATTTTCTTGCATGTAGTTCTTTTTGATAATTTATCCATTTGTACTTGCTGCCTTATTTTGAAATCCATTCTGTGCAGAACAATCTTGAAGAGCTGTGGGCATTACTGAACTTTTTGTTGCCAAATATTTTTAATTCATCAGAGGATTTTTCACAGTGGTTCAACAAACCATTTGAGAGTAATGGTGATAATTCAGCTGACCAAGTAATTTCAATATTCTTCAACTTCTCTTTGAAATTTCAGTTTCTTTTGTTCCCTTCTCTTATGATTATGATTATTATTATTTTATTTGGGACAAGGCCTTGCTTTCTGAAGAGGAGAATCTTTTGATCATAAATCGACTGCACCAAGTGCTTCGCCCGTTTGTTCTTCGGAGGCTTAAACACAAGGTTTCTTTAATCTAAAATTTGTGTTCAGCAGCATCATTTTGTCTTCATAGATATTCACTGTTTATTGGGATAATTATTCCTTTTTCTCATGCATTCTCTTCCTAGAATTCTGCCATTTGTTATGATGTAATTGTAGTAAAAGATTCTAAGTGCTTTTGGTCTAAATATGGAAAGGCCGGGTAGTCTTTTATGCTCAGAAGTTAAATTTTTTAAAGAACATATAGGACTTTCCACAAGTTCACATAGAACAAGTTACAAGCACATTTCTCCTTCGGTGAAGGCTTGAGTTAGTTTATAGGACTTTGACTTGTGACAAACAATTCTGAAATCTTTTATTAATCTTCTGAGTTAATAATTACGAAGGACTGGGGGTTATTTATAAACTAAAAAGTAGTTGAGATGTCTAGGGGTGCCTGCTGATCCTATTATGCTATTTGAATAACCTTCGTGTACTTAGAGCATTGGTCTCTTTTAATTTATATCTATATGAACTAAGAGACTAGTTTCCTTCAAAAAAAACTAAAAACTAGGGTAAAACTCCATTTAACCCTGTGGTTAATATGAAAGTCATATTACTCTTTAGCCCCATGTTAATACACCAGTAATATAACGATTCAGAAAACATCTTTTAAAAAGAACGAGGCACAGTGACATGGTAAAGTGGGTAAAATGTGATTAAACCACATCAAATTGCCCTTCTTGAAAATGAAACTCATGTTTGAGTTAGCTTGCTAATTTAAAGAATGTGGGGCATGATTACTCCCTAAAAGAAAAAAACTCTCTTTTACATGTGGCACCATGGGTTGTAGGTTTTCTTCATGGCTAGATTAGCCACATACTTCTACTCAGTAATTTAGCATTAAGATGTATGGAAGATTTTCAGACAAGTATTTCCTTGGTATCACTTATTTATGTTCTTGATGTAACTAGTTTGTTACTGTTTATTAGTTAGTTTGTTACTGTTTATTAGTTTGTTACTGCTGTTAGTTTGTTACTGTTGTTTGCTTTACTCTTAGTTTTTGTGGACCATTGGGTTTAATATAAAAACCCCAGTTTGTTAGATTTTAAGAAAATAAGAAGAATTTTTCCAGAGAAAGACTTCAGTCTTCTTGAGTTACCCAGTCCAAGAACTTGGGCTTACACCAAATTGGTATCAGAGCTTCACCGATGAAGGGAGCTGTGACCGGTAAGAACACCTCCGGTAAGGGAAAGGAGGTAGTGCCGACAGAGGAAGAAATTCCATCTCCACGCACTTCGACTGCCCGATTGATGGCCGTTGAAGAAAGTGTGACAGAGATATTCGAACGAACGGGAGTTCTTGAAATCACCGTAGAGAAACTTGCTCGCCAACTTGAAGAGGCGTTGACTGCCCTTCCCCAGCAGCAAGAAATCGGCTACGGTAACCACCACGAACTCCGGCGCATTGCCGGCCGAAATTCCGGCCAACCAGAACGCGAACATCGCCGGAGCTCGTCAGAATCGTCGGAGGAAGGTGGGAACCATCACAGAGGCCGCCGACTACAAGAACCCAATATGGGTCTTCACGTTTCGAAAGGTTCTGAAGAGGAGGAGATGCTATTCCGGCCGCGCCAAAGAGAGGGAGGAATTTTTGGAGATGGCCGGCGACAGGGAGAGATTAGATATCAAAACCCAGTTTTCAGAAGGGGCCGAAATGTTGGAGAAGACTATGTTGAGGGCAGATTAGAACCAGCCCGATACAGAAGAGATCGAAGAAGAGAAATATTTCAGCAAGACTTCAAGATGAAGGTAGATCTACCAAACTTCAGTGGTAAATTAGATGTAGAGGCATTCCTTGATTGGGTAAAAAATGTGGAGAGCTTCTTCGAGTATATGGAGACAGCCGAAGACAAGAAAGTCAAGATGGTCGCACTAAAGCTCAAATCGGGTGCATCCGCTTGGTGGGAGCAAATCCAAGTCAATCGACGCTTAATTGGCAAAACACCCATAAGGAGCTGGCCAAGAATGCTCAAAATGATGAAAGAACGCTTCCTACCCGCAGATTTCGAACAGATTCTTTATCAACAATATCAACGGTGCCGGCAAGGTAATAGGAAAGTGGCAGAATATGCCGAGGAGTTTCACCGTTTAAGTGCAAGGACCCAGATAAACGAGAGTGAAAATTACCAGATAGCCAGATTTGTTGACGGTCTTAAAGAGGACATACACGAACAGCTTGACTTACAGCCCATAGCCACGCTGCAGGCCGCAATTTCGATGGCCTTTAAAGCTGAATTAAAGCTGGAAAAAAGGCAGAAAAACAGCGGCACCAAGAAAAATCAGTGGGAGAGGTCATTCACCCCATACCAACGAAAGAATTATGACACTAACAAGCAAACTCAAGGCTCCGGTACTTCAAGGGCGAAAGAAGAACAACCTACCAAAACAAACCAAAGTCCAAGATCTCAAGAACCTCCTACCAAGAAGAACAATTCAACCAACTACTCAAGACCGAACTTGGGATTTTGCTACCGTTGCAACCAAAAGGGGCACTTATCCAATCAATGCCCAGAACGGAAAACAGTAGCTTATGTCGAGGAAGGAGGAAGTCAAGAAGACGAAGAGGGACCTAACACCGAAGAGGAAATAAACGAATTGGAACCGGATGAAGGGGAACAACTATCTTGTGTGATACAACGAGTTCTCCTAACACCAAAAACAGAAACTCATCCTCAAAGACATTCTTTGTTCCGTACACGCTGCACAATTAACGGTAAAGTTTGCAATGTCATAATTGATAGCGGAAGTAGTGAGAACATTGTTTCCGCAAAACTTGTGCAAGCACTCAACCTCAAACTTGACCCCATCCACACCCATACAAAGTGAGTTGGATCAAGAAAAGCGGCGAAGCACAGATAAGTTCAACTTGCACTATCCCTCTTTCTATTGGTAATTTCTATAAAGATCAAATCATTTGTGATGTTCTTGATATGGATGTTTGTCATGTATTGTTAGGACGTCCGTGGCAATACGATCTCCAAGCAATACATCAAGGAAGAGAGAACACTTACGAATTCACTTGGATGGGAGAAAGTAAAGCTCTTGCCTTCTACGAGTCCAATGGAAAGAATAGCTTCCAAGAGCAAGAATGAAACCAAGAAACAACTTTTTTACATTCAAGAAAGTGGAAAAATCATAGAAAAGGAAGATAAAGAGGTGTGGGCTTTGATAGTCAAAGATCTAACCTCAAATCCACCCTTACAAGAAGACAATCAAGACATTAAAAGATTGTTAGAAGAATTCCACCAAGTGCTGGAAAATCCAAGCCACTTGCCCCCACTTCGGGATATCCAACACAATATAGATTTCATCCCGGGTTCCACCCTCCCAAATTTGCCCCATTATAGAATGAGCCCAAAGGAGTATGAGATCCTTCAAGAACAAGTGAGTGAGCTCCTAGAGAAAGGGCACATAAGGACTAGTTTGAGTCCTTGCGCTGTTCCGGTCCTTCTCGCACCAAAGAAAGACGGGTCGTGGAGGATGTGTGTGGATAGCCGCGCCATCAACAAAATTACAATCAAATACCGTTTCCCCATTCCAAGAATGTCCGACCTCTTTGATCAACTCGGAGGGGCAAAAGTTTTCTCCAAGATTGACTTAAAGAGCGGGTATCATCAAATTCGAATCCGACCAGGAGATGAGTGGAAGACGGCATTCAAGACCAATAGTGGCCTCTTTGAATGGTTGGTCATGCCGTTCGGACTATCTAACGCGCCCAGCACCTTTATGAGACTAATGACTCAGGTTCTACGTCCTTACCTTAATAAATTCTTAGTAGTTTACTTTGATGACATCCAAGTATATAGTAACACTTATGACGAACACCTATCACATTTGCATAAACTCTTTAAAATACTTCAAGAAAATAAATTATGCATCAATTTCAAAAAGTGTTCTTTCGTTGTTAAAAAAATATACTTCCTAGGATTCCACATAAATGAATTTGGAATATCAGTAGATCCTAACAAGATAAAGGCAATTAAAGATTGGCCACCCCCAAGAACGGTAAAAGAATTGCAAAGCTTCCTCGGGCTTGCTTCCTTTTATAGAAAATTTATTAAGAATTTCAGCACACATGCATCCCCATTAACGGAATGTTTAAAGAAAGGAAAATTTGCTTGGACTAACTCTCAAACTCAAAGCTTTATGCTCTTAAAGATAGGTTATCCAACACACCCGTTCTTGCACTACCGGACTTCACACAACCGTTCGAAGTGGCCGTTGACGCATGTGGGAATGGAATAGGTGCTGTCCTATCCCAACACACTCACCCAATTGAATACTTTAGTGAAAAACTAAGCGAGGCAAGGCAAAAATGGAGCACCTACGAACAAGAATTATACTCTCTAGTAAGAGCTTTAAAGGTTTGGGAACACTACCTCTTAGGGCAAGAATTTATTCTATTCTCCGACCATTAATCGCTCAAATACTTGCAAACACAAAAAAATATTAGTAGAATGCATGCTAGGTGGCTCTCCTTCATTCAACGTTTTAACTTTGTGATAAAACATAGGGCCGGTAGTACCAATATAGTAGCGGACGCCCTTAGTAGGAAAGCCAACCTACTCACTATTCTAAAATCCAAAGTAGTTGCATTTGATTCCTTGCCCACTCTTTATAAAGACGACCCCGATTTTGGCCAAATTTGGTCTCTGTGTCGATCATGTCAATTGTAATGACTTCCACTTAACTAACAATTTTCTCTTCAAGAATAATCTTCTTTGCATTCCTAGAACATCCCTTCGTGAAGCCTTAATCAAAGAGCTTCATAGCAACGGTCTTGCAGGGCATTTTGGCATAGACAAAACTTACCAATCATTGAGTGATAGGTTTTATTGGCCCCAACTCCGCCGAGACGTTACCAAAACAGTTAAGCACTGTTTTACGTGCCAAACTGCCAAAGGACAGCAGCAGAATACCGGACTCTATACGCCTCTACCAATTCCCGAAGGCATTTGGGAAGACTTGTCCATGGATTTTATCCTAGGGCTACCTAAAACACAAAGGGGGTATGATTCTGTCCTTGTTATTGTTGATAGATACAGCAAAATGTCTCACTTCTTGCCTTGTAGGAAAACATCGGACGCCGTTTCCATTGCTAATCTGTTTTTTAAGGAAGTGGTACGGCTGCATGGAATCCCCAAGTCCATCGTTTCCGATCGTGACGTCAAGTTCCTAAGTCACTTTTGGAAGACACTTTGGAAAAAATTTAACACGACACTTAAGTTTAGCACCACTAGCCACCCCCAAACAGATGGGCAGACCGAGGTGACAAACAGGACGCTTGCCAACCTCATAAGATGCATTGGAGGGGATAAGCCTAAACAGTGGGACCTTGTCCTAGCCCAAGCAGAATTTGCATACAACCACATGAAAAACAGAACAACAGGGAAGTCTCCATTTGAAATGGTGTATACTAAGCTACCTATACTAACTGTTGATCTTACTAATATACCTCCTAACGTTGATCTTAGCTCTGAAGCTGAAAACATGGCGGAAAGAATAGCAAAGCTCCACAAAGATGTAACCACCCAAATGGAAAAGATGAACCAAGCATACAAAAGTCAAGCCGATAAACATCGAAGATTTAAAGAATTCAAAGGAGGAGACCTAGTAATGATACACCTTCGAAAAACAAGACTGCCGGCTGGAAAATACAACAAACTACAGCCAAAGAAGTTAGGACCGTATCCCATAATCAAGAAATTTGGAGATAACGCGTACAAGATTGATCTCCCCGATCACATACATATCAATCCTATCTTCAACGTGGCTGACATATTTGAGTATTTCCCTCCCGATCAGCTACAACTCTCAAACTAGAACTCGAGGACGAGTTTACTCTTCTTAAGAGGGAGGGATTTGATGTAACTAGTTTGTTACTGTTTATTAGTTAGTTTGTTACTGTTGTTTGCTTTACTCTTAGTTTTTGTGGACCATTGGGTTTAATATAAAAACCCCAGTTTGTTAGATTTTAAGAAAATAATAAGAATTTTTCCAGAGAAAGACTTCAGTCTTCTTGAGTTACCCAGTCCAAGAACTTGGGCTTACACCAGTTCTTGTATTCATGCTTGCAGGTGGAAAATGAACTGCCAGAAAAGATTGAAAGACTTGTAAGATGTGAGGCTTCTGCATATCAGAAACTTTTGATGAGGAGAGTAGAGGATAACCTTGGTTCAATAGGAAGTACAAAAGTTCGTTCACTTCATTTCTTTTTCTACGTACTTTTCTTGAAGAAATTTGCAATTCTAATTTATATGATAATCCAATTGTTGCCTACACTCTTACATATTCTATCTTCAGGTCCGGTCAGTGCATAATTCAGTGATGGAGCTGCGTAATATTTGCAATCATCCTTATCTAAGCCAACTTCATGCAGAGGAGGCATGTCTTTCTTTTCTTTATAATGCAATTTATTTATGGATTGGTTTTTGGATGAGCAAATTGAGGGAAGGGTGAAGGTAGAATGTTCTGCCCCACCCCACTCCACTACCTTGTATCCCCGATCAAATGTTTTATCCTTACCTTCTGTTCTTTTTGACAGAGCACAACCTATAGTTGGAAGCTTAAACTACCCTATTTCTTGCTTGTTGGTATTTGTCCTTACGAAACATCTTTATTCTTGTCTAGGTTGATAATTTGATACCTAAGCATTACCTGCCACCCATTATTAGACTCTGTGGGAAGCTGGAGATGTTAGATAGAATATTACCAAAGCTAAAAGCAACTGATCATCGGGTAAGTAGTTCTTGGACAGACAATATCAAGATAGAATGTTGATGAAAATCCAGTACTATATGTTTTACCCATTATTTTTCCACTGAATTTGTTTTCTGATATTTTATTATAGATAGTAACATCTATTCACTTTTCATTTTAATATATACCTTCTTCTCAAGTTTGATTAGTTTCCCAAGTTGTAAATCTTTGTTTATATTTTTTTCATTAGTTTTTGTCTACGTCAATAATTTCATTTCACTGATTTTTGCTCAGTTTTTCATCATGTATCCTTTTATATATAGATGTTTCCAATTTCAATTTCTCTGGTTGGCTTTTATTTTTGCAGGTTCTCTTCTTTTCCACCATGACTAGACTGCTAGATGTTATGGAGGAATATCTTCAGTGGAAACAATATCGATATCTACGATTGGATGGACATACGTCTGGGGGTGATCGTGGTGCACTAATTGAGTTATTTAACCGGCAAAATTCTCCCTACTTTATATTCCTTCTTAGGTAATTTCTGTCTGATCTGTTGTTCTGACTCTTGTCTCCATTTTCAATTATCATGTTCTATAGTTACCTTCTGTGTTTCCTTATGGTGTCAGCATTCGAGCGGGTGGTGTGGGAGTGAATCTCCAAGCTGCTGATACAGTGATTATCTTTGACACAGACTGGAATCCACAGGCATATATATAGAGTTTCATGATACTTAATACAAGAATCGGATGTAGATATTCTAAATCTGGTTTACTGTGCGTGTGTTCTCAGGTGGATCTACAAGCACAGGCTAGGGCTCATAGAATTGGGCAGAAGAGGGACGTGCTTGTTCTTAGATTTGAAACAGTAAGTTTTCTTTGGAACTATGTAATCTTGTCAAAATTGAAACTGTCCCAAGGTTTTATCATGATTTAGGTTTCAAAGGATTGATTATTTCATGGTGGAATGGACGTACAAAAACACAGGACAAACCAAGATGCATCACTGAAACAATAATTACATGAAAGGGCTCCAATAATTTGTAATCAGCAAAAGTGAGAAAATAACAAAAAGGAAAATGATTTTAAAATATAGATAAAACCAAATATATAAGAAAATAGTTTTTACAATCCAAATGACTGAATCGGCCATGCTTGAACAAATGTTCATTTGAGTCTACAGGGCTCAGGATTCACATTTGATTATTGATCTCAATGATAATTGCAATTATATTCTTTCGGTCACTAAAACCAATTAGAGAGCCTTTTGGTTGATTTAGTCTGATAGATTAGTATCTCATTATGTTATAATGGTTTCTAATTTAAAATGTTGGTGTTTTAATGTGTGTGCGCTTTTTTAATATAAAGAAAAAAAAAAACAAACTATCTCATTGATGGAATGAAATTATACAAAATGATACAAAATGGGATCCATCATCCTAGCACGTGTTTGTAACTGGCCATGTTCTGATCTTTATTTGTTTCCTGATCTTCCCCATTTCAAGGTTCAAACTGTGGAAGAACAAGTGAGAGCTGCTGCGGAGCATAAACTAGGAGTGGCTAATCAAAGTATTACAGCTGGTTTTTTTGACAACAATACAAGGTTGGTTCCCCTTTTATGAAAAACCGTGTTGTTTCCTTAAGAAACCAACGCTATATGATTTTTTTTCCCTATTTACTATACTGCAGTGCTGAAGATCGAAGAGAATATTTGGAATCTCTTCTACGTGAGTGTAAGAAAGAAGAAGCTTCACCTGTACTAGATGATGATGCTCTGAATGATCTCCTAGCACGCAGGTACATGTACATCCTGTTTGAAGGCCCATTCTCATTGCTTGAACTTTTTTGATGCTGATTATGGGACCCCTCAAAAGGAAACAAAGATCTTTCCTCTTGTGCATTCAGTGGTTAGGGGAGAAACCACAGTTTTTATTAACCATTGTCTCCATGTTCACAGTGAGTCAGAGATAGATGTGTTTGAAACAGTTGACAAAGAACGGCAAGAGCATGAGATGGTATTTAAATCAACACTCCTGAACTTTTTTCTTTTATTCATAGTGCAAACTTACAGGGATAGAGTATTTATGTGGTGAACTTCAACAATAATTTTGCAGGCGACGTGGAAGAAGCTGGTACTTGGCCATGGAATTTCTGAGCCTGTTCCTTCCATCCCTTCACGTCTTGTAACAGATGATGACTTGAAAGTATTCTACGAAACAATGAAGATAACTGAAGAAGTACCAAAAGCTGGGGAGGCTTCCCATGCAGGGGTCAAGAGGAAGAGTGAATATCTTGGAAGCCTTGACACCCAACATTATGGGAGGGGGAAGCGGGCAAGAGAGGTCTGGCAAATGTTCTATTACTTGTGAATGTGGTATATCTGAGCTCTTTTGGGTGTGATTATAATTTGTTTTATTTTCATTGAACATCCTATTTTAATAGGTGCGATCCTACGAGGAACAGTGGACAGAAGAAGAATTTGAAAAGATGTGCAAGGTTGACTCCCCTGAATCCCCTAGGACAAAGGAAGCTGTGGCAGGAGAACCATCGGTTAGTGTTAGTGGATCAGTTGAAGCGGCTGTTTTGAAGACAGAAGAACCTGCTTCCTCTCCTCTGCCTCCTGTTCAGCCCTTGGCTCCTGTTCAGCCCTTGGCTCCTGTTCAGCCCTTGGCTCCTGTTCAGCCTTTGGCTCCTGTTCAGCCTATGCCCCAGCATCAAACACCACCTTCGAAGCGAGGTCGTGGAAGACCAAAAAGATCAACTGTTGATAAGCTGCCTGCTCCAGTGGTTCCTCCTCCATCTCTTTCTATAACAGCCAAAACGGAAATGGGGTTACAGGGGGAAACTATTTCAAGCATTTCTAAAACTGGCTGTCTTGATTCTTTGCCTGGTCAAGGAATAACTGGTCAAATTGCTTCAGGGACTGCTCCAAATTCTCAGTTAACTACCCCAGTGCCAAGTATTATTCCTGCCTCTGAATCAGCTCCAGCTTGCTCCCCTGCACCAATTCAAGCAAAAGGTCATGGTCGAAAAACTCATACTGGACAAGAAGCTCCTCGAAGAAGGGGGAAAAAACAGGGGATAGTACCGCCTCCTGTTCCTTGCTGTCAATCCTCCGATTTAAGACAAGATGACCTATCACCGGGTAAATTGACAAATCCAGTGGCAGGTCAAGTTAATGTTGCAAGCGATGTTGTTTCTAATGCTTCTGCCACACAGCCTCCCACTTCTTTCCCTGGTTCTGCCCCTTCAAAACCTGTCACTGGACCTAATGATCAACCTGCCATTGGGGTTTCATCAAATTTGGAACCTAGTGTTGCTATGCCTTCCGTGTCTTCTATATCTCAAATTGCCCCTAATTTAATTCCTAAACCTGTACAGCCCAGAGGACCATATCGGAAGACTCAAAGTGCTGCTGGAGCGCCACGACGTAGGGGAAAGAAACAGGCAGGAGCAACTCCTGCATTACCTAACACCATGGCTGCTGCTAGTCTAAGCTCAAATATGAATTTGCAAAAGAACCATATGGATTCTTCTTCAAGTAAGGCTGTTGTCAGTCCTAAAGAAAATATCGTCAATCAGGCAACCAATATTATCTCTGAGCAATTGCATCGAATCACTGGACCAGGTTTGGAATCTTCTAAATCAACAGATAATTCCAATCAGGGCAAGGAGACAGTGAGCTTGTCAACTTGTGTTAGTACTGTGGGACCACAAGGCAAGTATTGATAGACTACAGCGTGCAATCAATGTCTGTTGTGTATCAATTTGCTTTTTCTTGAATTCATGCGTTTAAATTTTATGCAGGGTGTACAGAACAAAGTCAAAATACTGAACACTTGAGTAAGAGTACTGGTGCTGCCCAGGATGCAACTATATCCAATAACATTGTGGATGAGACTTTGAAGAGCCATAGTTTGCAAGACACACCTGCAGTTCCAGTATGTGGTCCTCCAACCACCTCTTTATCTAGTTCTGTTACTGTGGAGTTGAGTCCCAAAACTGTTATAGATGTTGCTCCAGAGATTGCTCCTAGTTCCCAGCCAATCCATTCATTACCGTCAGTGGCTTCAACCTTGCAACCTGCCTCTCAATCTCCGCCACCTGGATTTGTGCAACCTAAACGGCAAGGTCGTAAGACTCCTAAAAACAGGGATGAGCCCCCTCGACGTAGGGGTAGAAAACCGGCCGCATTGGCCCCTGTAGTTCCTGACGGTGGTTCAGTTAGCAAGGAAGCTAAAGATTTGAATGTGCATGTGCAACCAGCGCAAATGGGGGATTCAAGAAGTAAAGACACATGCCTAAAAGGTAAAACTGGGACCGAGAATCTAGAATCAACCAGTGTTCAAAATGTCACAAGTGTGACCCAAATTGTAGATACTGTGCATTCCCTGGGTCCAAAAAGAAAGGAGCAAGCACCCAAAACTGCTCAACACAAACAATTGTTGGCATCATCAACAAAAAGTGATGCTACTGGAACCTTGGACAGGACCACTATATCAGGCCGTTATCAAACTGCAAATGTGAATGATGTTGCTCGAGTAATGAAGGAGGTCTTCTCTGGAACTGGCTTGTCAAAAGCGAAAGTTGGAGAGTCTTCTGGGAAAGAAAGCAAGGATGCCCCTGCAATGCCTGTTTTGATCAGAAATAATCAGCCAGAGGCTACTTTAGCCACCGTTTCAAATTCCAACATTCCAGTTGGGGCTCATGAACTAGAATCTTCAGTTAGAGCTAGTGAAGTAAGACCAGGTTCTGCAAATGCTTCAGAAGAATACATCATTCCAAAGATTGATGAGGAAAATTGTGCAAGTTCGAAGACTAATGCAGTAAATAAATTGGTTGAATCAAGAGAAACGTCTGCCGCATGCTCAATTGTGGTAAGTGATGTGAGATCCATGTCTCCTTGTTTTTTTAGTACTGATCAAAACAAAAACAATATTTTCCAGAGATCAAATCTTCATGAAGGTGGTCTTGGTGGTTCGGGGGACTTAATAAGGTATTAGGCACTAGGTAGTATGAGATGTCTTTGTCCTACATTGATTAGAATGGGATGACCAATGTATTACTTAAGTGGCTTGGCTCTTCCACCCCACTAGCTAGCTTTTGGGGTGTGGTTCTTCAAGGTGCTTAAGAACCTAACAATGATATCATAGCCGGTTGTCCACATTTTGGAGTGGAATCGGTGAAGAGTTTTTAGCCGGTGTGGAAAGTACTGCTAGTGTAGCCACCGGGACGTCGACTTTCTGGCAATGAGGTAGTGTTAGGAATCATGATAGTATGGGATGCCTTTGTCCCACATTGGTTAGAATGAGATGACTAATGCAGTACTTATAAGTGGCTTGGCTCTCCCATCCCAACAGTTGACTTTTGGGGTGTGGTTCTCCAAGATGCTTAAGTATCTAAGAGTATAGTTGGTTCATCTATACCTTTGCCATGTGATACAATCATCCTACAAAAATTGATACAAATTCTAGTGCTAAATGTGAAATTTCTTTGAAATAACCTCTTAAATCTTTTTGTCTTCAGGCTAGTGGCTCTGGAATTTCATCAAATTTCAACAATGCTGACCATAATCCACCAGAAGGCTCAACTATTTCCTCAAGTCTGGTTGATTGTAATTCATCAAAGACTCCTAAGGTGACGGATGATGCATTGAAAAACGAAACAAAACCTGTTAGTGGGGAACTCTTAAAATCTTCTCCTGATAGAAGCAGCTATGAAGTTCCCTCATCTTTGAATAACGATGGTGAAAGTCACCCTGCTCCTACATTGCCTGTCGCTTCTGATAGCAGTCATACAAATATGATAACTGCCCCTTGTACGAATCAGGAGAATAATGGCTGTCAAAGTCTCTCGGGTCATCATGAAAATCTTGATCATTCAGGTATTACAAGTTTTGATGAGAGCTCGGATGCACTCATGTCAGGTGCTGAACTTGATGTTCAAGGACGCCTTTCTGTGGCTACCATGGATATTGAGCATAAGAATAACGAAGTGAATGATGTCGCCCCTGTTCTTGAACAAAGGGATCCTGCCACAAAGCAGGATGTTGACATTGTGCTGGGGAAGTCTAGTGGCAGTGTAGATCATGCTGACACAGGTGCATCTGATATGGTGAAGGAAGCATCGGGAAATAAATTAGAGCTTGCTTCAGAAGAGTTGCCGAATTTTCCTTCATCTGATGATGGAAGTGCTCAAGTCCAAGAAGTTTGTGCTGGAAGTCCTGACGATTCAAATATAGCTAAATCCAATAGAGGCTCTCTGGAGTTTGATGTGGTACCCCCTAGAGTTGACGCTGCAGAATGCTTTATCAAAACTGATGTTGAAGAACAGAAAGCACCAGAGTTAAATACTAGTAGTAAGTGCATCTTGGAGGAAAATTTGAATGTTCCAGAAAAGAAAGAAAAAGTATTGGAGAACAATGCTGAATTTGGTGAGCCTAAGGATGTTCCCGAGCCAATTGCTCCGACCCAGGATACTGAAGACAATAAGGGTGACAACCATGATGCATGTCTCATGGATGTGGATGTCTCCAGGAATGATGATTTAGATGAATCAGATGCTGGTGGACTAATCCCTGCTGATACTTCACCTTCAACATCAGTGAGACCAAATGAATCTAAAAGTTCTGATGCAATTGTTCAAACGGACGTGTCTGATGGAGAGCATGTGCCAGAAGATACAACTGCTACCAAGGTTCTGCCGTCATCTTCACAGGAAGGGGTAGAAAATTGTTCTTTCACGTCTGTGGTAGATCAAGTTGATAGTTTAGGGAAGTTGGAGGAACCCAAAAATATTGGAGTTAGTGCTAATCTTCAAGTGATTGTGTCTCCGGATGATGTGATTTCAGAAAACCTTGTGCGAGAAGATTCAAATGATACATCCATTGCACTACAAGAAGGGAAGATTGAGGGATCTGGTGAAATAAATCGAGGGTCTTCTAGTGAAGAAAGGCAATCTGATCCTCAAGTTGAAGAGGTTCTTGTTGATCGAATCGAAGAAGATAAATCAGGAAATTTGGCCCAACCACTTTCTTCAACAGAAGTTAAGGAAATAAATATGATGGTGTTACCCACAAGTTTAGATAATTCAGTTGATCAAACTGATTTACCTGAATCCTCATCCACGATGACAGACAGAGAAATTATTGGGAATTCTTGCAAGGATGATTTGCAGGAGTGCACAGTCACGGATTCAATAAAAACTCTCCAGGATAGCAGAGAATTACCAAAAGAGTTATCACAAGTTTTGGCTGTGTTTGCTTCAACCAACAGCAATGAGGAGTCGTCTCAAATGGATCCCCTTAGCTCCCCAGTCTCTCTGGAGCGACCTAGTGATAATCCAATGAGTAGAGACCATATGGTTGCAACACATGATAACATTGTTTTGTCTGAAAATGTGTCATCTGTTTTGTTAGTTACTGAAGAAAACAAGCGTCAAAGTTCCTCTGAGAAATCCTTATCTGATAGTGCAGAACCGTTGGAGGATTGCAAAGATTCTGATAATAGCAGCGACAGATTGGTCATTACTCAAGTCAACAACGAACAGCTTTTAAGCATCACCGAAAACCTCGTCTCCGTGGATTCTTCCAATCATATGGAAGTTTCCACTGGTGATCAGATTAATGTTCCTCAAACTGAGGAGTCTGTTCCTGTAAATCCAGTTGATACCTTAAACCAGCCCCCACCTTCTACAAGTACTATGGAAGAAGATAAGTCCGAAACCTCATTTGATAGTGGACTAATTGCTGTCCCCCTGCTGCTGACAGATGTTTTGCAGACTGAAAGAGAACCAATGGACTCTTCTCAACCTGGTGGGATTTTAGAAGATGTACCAGGAGAAACAATTTTGCCTTCATCTTCTGTGTTGGAGGAGGTAGGTGAAGCTATAATGCAATCTGGTTCTCAAGTTCGGACAATTGATCAAATGGATACGTCTGAGGCTGTTCCCATGTAGACGGTTTTGTTTGAAAGAAATTTATTCATTAATGATCTTCATGATGAAACTGTAGCCTCCTTTAAATAACAAACCTTACCGACCACCTGGCTGAAACTAAACTTAAAAAGAATTAAGTAGTTGCCACCGAAATAACCTGAAAACAGCATCCGGAGAGCCAATAGAACTTAACAATGATACACCAGTCCCCATTCTGCCCCACCTTAAAAGAAATTATAAGCAAAAAGATTCTAGTTAGATTATGAGGCTATTTGCGATATGGAGAAGTTTAGGAAGTCGGGATAGTTTAAAATCTTCAATAACTTTATTCTGATTAGAATTTTAGATCTTTATAAGAGGATTACAGGCTTTCTTTACTTTTTTGCTATACATAGTAATGTAATTCTTGTTGCATTTCAGGTGGGGGAGCCTTCTCTAGACAAGGCTGTAACAAAACTAGCCAGTCCATCCTCTCTACCTGTTGAAAATGAAAGCATGGAACGCTCACCAGTTTTGAGTCCGGCTGCTAATGCCATTGCAGTTGTAGAAACAGTTGTATGTGATGAAGCTAATGTATCCACAGAAAATGAAAGCATGGAACGCTCACCAGTTTCAAGTCCGGCTGATGATGCCATTGCAGTTGTAGAAACAGTTGTATGTGATGAAGCTAATGTATCCACAGAAAATGAAAGCATGGAACGCTCACCAGTTTCGAGTCCGGCTGATAATGCCATTGCAGTTGTAGAAACAGTTGTATGTGATGAAGCTAATGTATCCACAGAAAATGAAAGGTGCCCACTGGCAGATGGTGCCGGAGATTTAGAAGTGGCCATATGCAACGAAGCTGATGTTCCACCAGTCAGTGATACGGTGCAGGATCCGGCCAATAGTGTCACTTCAGTAGAATTAGCCATACGTGATGAAGTTGATGTTCCTCCAGTTTGTGACTTGGCAAACGCTCCAGCTGATACCTCTACCATATGTGATCAAGCGGACGCAGCTCCTCCAGCTTCCGAGTTAAAACAGGATCCAGTTGATAGCATCCTGGCATGTGATGAAGCGGATGTTCCTCCAGTTTCTGACTCCCTGCCAGAAAACAAGTCTCCAAATTTGGACCTGCCTTCTGGATCTCCACCAGTGAAGGATGAAACCACTGTCGAAACGCGGGAGCGGTCACCGGAGGAAACTCCAGTTAACAAAAGTTCAGTTGAATCCGAAACAGAGGATCCAAAGCAAAGTGAATGAATATAGAAATCTTCTGTAAATTTTTTTTGTATTCCCCTGGTATCCAAGTTTTTAACCCCACCGTGGAAATTGTAGCTTCAATTTATAGGAATCTCTACGATCATTTTGTATGTATATATATATATAAACACCAATTATGGCTTAGGTTGTCCTTTTATATAATTAATTATTCATGGCAGATTTATGGTTCTCTTGAGAACCCAAATATTGTATTGAACAATCAAACCTCTTTCACATAACCCCGTTATTTCAGAAATTAAATATTGATGGTGCATTAAAAAAATTCTCATTAGTATTAGTAATTTTGGCAATTAAATATCTACTTATTCCTCTATTGTGATTTTGAAAAAGAAGTCAAAACTATATCATTTGTCCTTTTAACTTAGATTCATTAGTTCTTGAGTTATATTTTCAAGTTTTTTCTAGAAATAATTGTTAAATTCGAACTTTTATATGGAATTATACTCTAGGTAATATGATTACCGGTTAATTACCAGCAAAGATCAAAATGGTTATTATTATTATTATTTTTTTTTTTTTTAGATTTTAAATATCGAAACCGATATTTTGAATAATTATAATGGATATCAATTTTAGGGTAGTAATTAAGGGTAACATTTCTTAAAAAATTACAAATAAGACGAAAAATATATATTTCTACTTTTGATTTTCTTATAGTTTATTAATGATGGACTAATATTTCCAAACATGCTCTATTAGTGGACTGACAAACATTTTTATATTTGAATTTTTTTAATAATATTGTTATATTTGCAACCGTTTTTTTTTTTCTTTCTTTTAATGGTTATGATTCTTCTAGTTTAAGAAAAATAGTTTTTTTTCCTATATTCTTAATATTGGTTTATTTTAGTCACTTCTTTGAAGAGATCTAATTTGTCGTGTAGTCTTACAAAATAATAATAATAAATAAGGCAAAATACAAACCCGAGGGACTAAAGTATTCTTTTGAAACTTTATGGACCAAATAAACATTAATCCCAAACTTCAAGGACTAAAAAGTGTATTTTGTCCTAATAAATATGTAAATAAATAAAGCAATTTTATCCTTATTTACAAAATTTTAGCACAATGTTTATTCTGAAACCGTGGAAATAAAATAACTTATGGTAATTTTGATGGTGTATAACAAACTCAATGTAATATAAAAGGTAGATAACAAACTCGTAGAATTTATACATCCAATCCATAAATTAAAATTTCAGTGTAAGCATAGTAATGGAATACACCAATCATATTGATTACAAACGCAATCGGATTCTCTATTTTCCTTAATAACATTTAACTAGGTATCTCACAACCTACTTTGATTGAGATGAAGTCGGTTTACTTTACATTATAACTAAAGTAATTAACTACGAAGTTACGAGCTACATCATATAGGAGGAGACAGAAAGAAACAAAATAGAAATGGTTCAGCTTTTTCATCAATCACTCGTTTAATTTTGCTTTACTCTAAAAGACATTTACCAAATTTATTGATCGAAAGCTTGGCAAAAAAGAAAGGAAAAAGAACAAAGTTCAGAACATACAATGAGATTTAAATCTGAAAATTATTACATCTTACGTGTGTATAAATAAATAATATATTTAACTTTAAAAAATATTTAATGGAATCAGATACAAATAATTCCATGGCATTAAGAAAAAAAACATGATCATTTTTCAAAACTATCAATTAATTATGCTAATTGCTAGAAGGGGCAGCATGATTCATACATCAATCGTAAATTGTAAAGATCCCTCAAATTCCCCACCTTCGTTAAAGCCTTCACACACGCACACACATATATATATATATCGCTTTGATTTACCTGTAAAGAATTTTCTAAAGATATTGAATTGGGAATTATATCAAAACCAAAAGCCGCCCGCCCATCATTCATTCAGATTCATTTATATTACTTTGAGCTGCTGCATTAACAATTTGATCGCTCGTATCTCCATTTTCTGGATTCATTGCCTCCATATCATTGCTCCCGGGCATTGGAGCAAGCTGCCTCGCATCTTCTTGTTCTTCAAAACGGTTCTTTTGTGTGTCAGGAGACGCTGCACCTACTGATTCGAGAGGTGGGTTGTCTTTTTTATCAAAGTTTCGAACACGTGGTCGCTCGTTGTTATCCTGGCTACAGCTATGACTACGGCTTCGGCGAGACCAACTACGGCTCCTGCTTCTACTCCTGCTACGACTACGACTTCGACTTTGACTCCGACTCCAACTTCTACTACTGCGACTACGGCTACCACTGCGACTGCGACTTGGGCTGTAACCCCATGTTCGGACTCTTTCAGGACTACGACTGTAACTTCTGCCTCTACTTCTATTACTGAGGTCTCTTCTGTTATCAAATCGACCCTGTCCACGTCCACGACCACGTCCATCTACACCATTGAACCTATTGTGTGGGCCACCACGATCACCTCTTCCCCAACCAACATGACCACCAAAACCCCGTCCTCTACCCCGAATGGAAAAGAAATCGCCTCTTCCACCTCGTCCACCAGGACCATCTCTCATCCCACCTCGACCACCAAACCCGCCATCTCTCATCCCACCACGGCCACCAAACCCTCCATCTCTTGCACCACCACGACCACCAAACCCACCATCGCTCATGCCACCTCGCCCTCCTGAATCCCAGCGACCGCCACCCATAACTGCATCATGACGACCCATCCCACCCCTATCCTTTCCGAAACCCGGCCCACCACGCTTAGCAATATTTTGCAACTCGGGAGGCACAGGCTGCTCAGCCCCCTCAAGTACTTTTATCAAATCAGCAGCAAATTTCCAATCCTGTTCAGAGAAGAAGGTATATGCTACTCCGGTTGCTCCAGCCCTCCCAGTTCTTCCAATTCGGTGAACATAGTCCTCAATTCCAGTTGGAAAATCATAGTTGATCACCACTCTGGCGAGAAAATTAAATAAATAAATCTTAGAACGAGTACTAGAACAAAAATCATATGATAGTTATAGCATACAAACCCTACAACTAGTCACATCAGATCCATATTCTCTAAAATTACTAGTCCCAAATCCCAATATTTTCTCTTGGTACCATAGGGAAAAGCGCAGAAAAAAGGATTACCTTATATCTTTGATGTCAAGCCCACGAGCAGCAACATCAGTAGCAACTAGTATCGGCGACTTCCCACTGCGAAACTGGTTCAATACCCAATCACGCTCCCCCTGTGATTTGTCCCCATGAATTGCAGCAGCCCCAAAACCACGCCCAAGATTCCGTGCAAGCTGATCACACAACCTCTTCGTGGAACAAAAAATTATTATCTTGGACCCCCGTTCTTGGGATCTAAGGATCTGCTCCAACCGTCTCTGTTTTTCCATCTGTGGAACGACTTCAACATACTGCTCTCCACGCCCCACCCCAAAACAGAAAATTGCAAATAAAGAAGACAAGAAAAAAAATCAATAAAAAAATATCTAAGGGAACAGAAAATGGTTTACAGGTAAGAATTTACTTACTACAGGATGCATTAATTCAGTAGATAAAGAAACCGTTATGAATAGAGTTAACTATGGACAATCAAATAGAAAATGTCAAGACCGATGCATTTCCATTTCTCAATGGAAGTGTTGCTTCTCATATAATAGTTACAGAAAAACATCTCTCTTAACCTAAACAAAAAAGACAACATAACACACTTCTATAAGTTGGCCATTAAAAGATTTTCGTTCACCTTGCCCTGAACAAAAAAACTGAAAAATTCAAGAAGCAAATTACTTTAATGATATAGGATACATCACGTTATAAAACCAATCATGCATTAAATTCAATAGGCCAAATATAATTTTTCTATAGCAAGACTCATGATGCAAATGAAATCTACACTGTTCAAGGGGAGTGGTACTTATATAACATGTTAAAGTTACCTGTGTGATAGCCTTGTTAGCAGAAAGTACATCAACGCTACCAATATTCACCTGGACAGAATTGACGAGAAGATCATTCGCTATTTTTCTTACTTCCTTGGGCCAGGTTGCTGTATACATGAGAGTTTGTCTACGTGGTGGTATTTCATTCACAATTTTCCTAATTTGGGGTTCAAATCCCATGTCAAGCATCCGATCAGCTTCATCAAGCACAAGCAGTGAAATTTGCCTGAAGTTGATCATCTTCATTTCAAGAATATCATTAAGCCGTCCAGGAGTAGCCACCACAATATCAGCACCACGATCTAACTCTTTTAATTGAGGACCTTTTGGGGCTCCACCATACAAGCACTGAAATAACCAAGAATTTTAAGTCATGGAAAGGAAAAAGAAGCACTCTAAAGAAACAAGGACCCAAAGATGCAACATCTGAAACTCACCGTACAACAAACCCGAGAAGATCTCCCAAATTTAATGGCTTCATCTTGTATTTGAGTAGCAAGCTCCCTAGTAGGAGCCAGAACCAACACAGT